>JALMGJ010000004.1:124213297-124615797 GCA_023362775.1 Charina bottae
AGCTGTCTTAGGCTATTTATCACACGTATTATGACAGGTGCATAGTACAGGTGATACCTGCCATAAAAGCCTTCTCAGGTAGGTCACAAGCATTCACAGGTCTTCTGTCTAGAAATTAGGATATAATGTCACCAGAGAAGATGTCTTTAAAAACTATCATTGGTTAATTCAACCTGGTAATCTCTGCTGAGGCTAACCAAAAAATGTTCAGGAGTGTGCAATAAAGTTTGCATCTCCAAAAATGCCTGTCAAAAACTGATTTGTAAGGGAAATGCAAGAACACATGTGCATTAAAACAGAGTGTGCACAAGAATTTGATATTAGGGAACAATTGATTTCACAAGGTATCTAGACTAGAAAAAAGTGTGTGCAAATAAAGAGAAACAGGCACAAAATATAAATCAATGTAGAAATAGGTTGAAACAAAATAATGAGGATCAAGAGAAATGGACAGAGAAACCAACACTGAAGATTTGTGCATCCCCTATTTGGAAGTTTGGTGTAAGAGGGATGAAAAGAAAGGAAAAGAAATTGAAGATATATTTTTCCCATCTCTGGTTAAATAGGAGTTAGGAATGCTTGAGGAAATCAATCATGGAAACTTATATGAAAAAAGCCTGCTCCATCCATTTCACTCTAATATGCTGGTTAAAACACAACTAGCCAACAATTTCCGCACTTTCCAGAATGTTGTTCTCAACATGTTATAAAACCACAGTATTAATTTCAATAATATGGAGAGGAAATAATGTACGTTAAAATGTTATTTTACCAGAGTAATAGAATCACTGAATCACAGTATTAGAAGGAGTCACGTGGGCCTTCTCCCACATGTTAAAATGTGGATTAATAGAGGTACTGTGGTACTGACCAAAAGAAGAGAGATTCACCGATCTCTACTTCAAACTCAAGAAGACTTCGAGACTTCTAATACTTGTCTCTTCTTCCAGGCATTATAATTCCCCTGATATACATACTTCCCAAGCTTGAAAGTTTGAGATTGGCATCATTTCTGCTCAAATCCAGCACAAAATAAAGTGTTTCACTTATTCAGTTTGCTTTCTCTAATGATTCTCTACTTATCCAGACACAGCTGCATCTAAATAATCCTCCCCAAAGGGAAAATACCTGCTTAAAAGTGTTTAGCAGCACTTTCAATTTGTAACTCTTTATTTTTATTTATATTTTTATTTTTATTTATATTTTTTATTTTTATATTTTTATATTTTTATATTTTTATTTTTATTTTTTTATATTTTTATTTTTATATTTTTATTATTTTTATTTTTATTTTATTTATTTTTTTTATTTTATTTTTTGGAAGCCTTCATCAGTATCTTCTGCAAATATGTAATCAGAAGAAAATGAAGCAAATAGACTGCAGTCCAAATTGGATTTAAGAGGGAATAAATCCTATTGGGACGCGGTGGCTCAGCGGGTTAAACCGCTGAGCTGTAGACTTCCGATCAGAAGGTCGGAAGGTCGGCAGTTCGAATCCCTGCGCAACGAAGTGAGTTCTCGTTGCTAGTCCCAGCTCCTGTCAACCCAACAGTTCGAAAGCTTAGCAAGTAGATAAATGGGTACCACGTTAAGTGGGTAAATTTGCTGGCGTCCTGTTGGGGGTCGGCCACCAAACGGAAAAAGATCTCATGAATGGCGGCAGCGGCGACGGAACCCGAAGCAGCAACATCCAGGACGTCAGCAGCCGGCTCCGACGCAAGGCATTGTGGGACATGTAGTCCAGTAGCCACGGAAGAGTGGGTTCCCTTACCCCTTCCCTTAAGCGCGCGGTTTAAAAATGTATACTGTATAATGAAATGTAATTTACTATGTATGTAAGCCGCCTAGAGTCCTCCGTTAGGGAGGGGATAGGCGGGATATAAATACAATAAATAAATAAAATAAAATAAAATAAAATATTGATCTCATATTTGATCCGTGCAAGTTCTGCTCATAGGTTTCTTCCCCCTGCCCCACTTTAGAAAACTATTTATTTGGATTATTTCAAGGCAAAATTCCAGGAGAAAATAAAACATTACATCAGCCTTGGCCCTTCAACGTGCAGAATGACTATGTCTATAACATATAAAACCCAATCCTACCAGAAACAAGAGAAAGTCCAGCTATTCATTTTCTTCAAGTGGGTTTCAGGCATTTCTCGTGGCTTTTTCTTGTTCTAAATGCAAATCATCTAATGTGAAATAGGATGAGCTTACAGGAAAGGCCAATTTTGATGGGGGTGGTTAGAAAATTACAGTGGGTAATTTCCCATCCAGTTTGCACCCGGCACCCTCCCAGTCAATCCCTAGATCAGAAGAAGCTTACATGCCACTCAGTTCAGCTAGCAAAAAATAGAGCTTGATGTTTATTCATTAAACATCAGCAAATATCAGAACTGTGAACTGGGAAGAAGGGAGAAAAGGCAGGGGAGAGAAAGAGATGAATAACAGGCAAGAATTTACATTATCTATATCTCTATCTATACACATATCAAAAGGGCAGACTTTGCAGATAGCTTTCGGTGCCATTCCTAAATGTCAAATGAATTTAGACTAAATGTATTCCCTACCATTGCTTCCAATGGGAAAAATCTGCTGCCCCCCAAAGCAGAAAGCATACCAATAATTGTTTCTTCTTCCTTCTACCCCGCTGATACAAAAGCCGTTGGGTGCATCATCCCCACCCACCAAACTGTTTCTTTAATGGTGCAGAATAGAGGGGGGATTACCTGGTGTCCTGTTACCAGATTACCTGGTAACCCTGTGGGGCGTGGTGGCTTAGCGGGTAAGACGCCAGGCTTGTCGATCGGAAGATCACAAGTTTGGAGGTTCGAATCCCTAGCCCCACGTGACGGAGTGAGCACCCGCACTCGCCCCAGCTCTTGCCAAACTAGCAATTCGAAAGCATGCAAATGCAAGTAGATGAATAGGTACCACTTCGGTGGGTAGGTAACAGCGTTCCGCGTGCGTCATGCCGGCCACATGACTGTGGAAGTGTCTTCGGACAACGCTGGCTCTTCGGCTAAGAAACGGAGATGAGCACCGGCCCCTAGAGTTGGACACGACTGCACAAATGTGCAGGGGGAACCTTTACCTTTACCTTTACCTGGTGTCTACTTTCCCTCTCTGTTCTGCTATTGCTACATACCTAAAAAGCTTAAAGCTGAAACAACCAAAGGGTGCTTTCTTTGGGGCTGTCTATGCTAATTACCCATTAAGTTGTTTCCAATAGCTCTGGAAAGTTTTGTGCCTTTTGATATAGCTAAATAGCTAATGTAAATTATTGCTTGTTCACGTCTCTCCCTCCCCTTGCTATGGTTTTTTATCTTTGCTGATGTTTAATAAATAAACCTCCAGCTCTATTTTTTTGGCTAGTGGAACTGAGCAGCGTGCCTGCTTTGCTCTGATCTGGATGTAGGGATTGACTGGGAGCGTGCTGGGTGCAAACAAAAGTGGAAATTACTCACTGTAAAATTTCCAACCCAAGCTCGCAGAGTGCATTCTGACCAACATTTAGAACTGCTTTGCCAATAGGAGCATATAATGGAGGTATCTAAAGTGCCTCTATTGCCAATACGATTAATGGTATAAAAGAAGAGCTGAAATACATTGCATGTGTACACTTTTCCTATACCTTTCCCAAATTGAGACCTTTTGGATGGGATGGGATGGGATGGGATGGGATGGGACAGAGATGATGATAGGTAGGTAGGTAGGTAGGTAGGTAGGTAGGTAGGTAGGTAGGTAGATAGATATTCAAGCTAGCTTTTTAGAGTTTCTTTCCTTGAGTATAATACTCTTCAGATGTCTTAAGAAGGCTGATTTTCTCAGGCATGCCTCTGCAATTTGAAGGGGGGGGGAAGCTTGTTTGAATGGTATTCACACAAGGTGTTCCAAAAACTGCCTGCACAGCTAGATTCTGGACCAGCTGCAGCTTCTGAATACTCTTCAAGGGCAGCCCCATGTAGAGCATGTTACAGTAATCTATCTATTGGTGGAGATTGCCACTGAGAATCCTCTTCTGGCCTTATCATGTAAGGCAGGGAGCAGGAACACCTGTAAGGGAGGGTCACAAAGACTGAAGCCCCACCCACATGTATGTACAAAAGGAGGGCTCCAATCGCAGAGTCAGAGTCTCCATCTTGCCATTTCCACCCCCTTCCCATGGATACCACTGCTGGGCGATCCTGCCTGGGGAAGAGCGTCCCAAAGGCAGCCAAGGAGGAGCTGTGCAGGCCTATTGTAGGCTCACAATAAAGATCAAATATAAAATGGGACTAAAAATCTATTAAGGTACAACAAACTAGGAGAATTAGTAATCAGCCTTCAAAAGCCTGTTCAAAAAAGATGTATCTTTAAAAGATGGAATGAAGATGGAAGGAGTATATTTGAAATAGGAAACCAGGAAGGGAGGGAGGGAGGAGGGAAGGGGAAGGGGAATCAATCTTTAAACAAAAAGAAATGAATTCTTGTTGTTCAGTCGTTTAGTCGTGTCCGACTCTTCGTGACCTCATGGACCATAGCACGCCAGGCCTTCCTGTCCTCCACGGTCTCCCGGAGTTTATTCAAATTCATGTTCATTACATTGGTGATGCTATCTAACCATCTCATCCTCTGCCGTCCCCTTCTCCTTTTGCCTTTAGTCTTTCCCAGCATCAGGGTGTTTTCCAGTGAGTCCTCTCTTCGCATTAGGTGGCCAAAGTATTTGAGCTTCAGCTTCAGCATCTGTCCTTCAGGCAGCCAGGGTTGATTTCCTTTAGGATTGACTGATTTGACCTCCTTGCAGTCCAAGGGACTCTCAAGAATCTTCTCCAGCACCACAGTTCGAAAGCATCAATTCTTTGGCGCTCAGCCTTCCTTATGGTCCAACTCTCACAGCCAATAAATTCTATAATATAATAATAATAATAATAATAATAATAATAATAATAATAGGAACAGGTAGCAGTATCTTATGAAAAGAGATGTTAAGCCTTTCCATCTTCCATATATTTAAAACTGTAACCTGGAAATGTTCTGGTTGCATGTAATATTTGTTTGCAGTTTGCATGAATGGCGGAGGGCTAATCCCATTTATGTCGAACATGACAACTCTCACACCATGGGGAAGGGTTAAAAAACTGTGATTGCAATCTGTGCTAAGCTTGTCCTGGCTAGAAGGCATTCTTTGCATAGCTTTGCAGTGTGCATAATTTTCCCCTCGAAAAGATGAAGTCAGGAAGAAGCCTACTGAAAAAGATACATCTCCTTGCTTTTAAGGGAGCTGCGTTTACATGCTGGAAGCAGAATTTCTCCTCTTAAACTCTGACTTCATGATTCAGATCTAAATATGTTGCTCAGGACAATGGCTTCCAAAGTGCCAGGCAGACCTACTTAAGAACCCTTCATGGATGCCTTTTCTTGCCAATTTCCATTTGCAACATTCATCAAAAAGAGCTGCATCTGCAAGTGTGTGTGTGTGTGTGTGTGTGTGTGTGTGTGTGTGTGTGTGTGCGTGCATTAAACCGAAAAGAAAAATGTTACTGGACTCTTTAGTCTACTAACATACCTTTTTTCAGGCAAATTCACACACACACACACACACTTTTGAAAAAAGTAGACTTTTTAAAATTGCCTATTTGGGTATGTTACATTCAAGAAGTTTGCATCTGAGCAAACTGCAAAACAAAGAGGCTCATCCTGAAAAGTTGATGGGGGATCCTGGTCAAGATGACATCTTGGCCAAAGTTCTTCCCTTTGTCCCAGTTTTACTTGCCCATTTTTCATTCTTGCCTTTCTTTGCCTTCCAGCCCAGAACTGTCTCCTTCTTGCCCCCAAAGTGCCCTCACTCTTTCCCCCTTACATGATATATTTGTTTTTCCCACCACCAATGAAATGAAACACACACCTTCTCTCCCATTTTCTGGAAGCCTACCACTGTCTTGCCCCATTTACACACTACTAATGTACTTCTCTTCCATTATTGTGTTATTCTGCCCTCTCTCTCTCTCTCTCTCTCTCTCTCTCTCTCTCTCTCTCTCTCACTCACTCACTCACTCTCACACACACACACACACACACACACAAACACAGAGACATTTTTTTCTCACTCCCTCTTTTAGAAGCAAAACTCACCATGTTAGGGGAAATTGTGAATGAAAGCAGACATGCAATTTATTTTGGTATTATATTTAATCCTTTAAACACTAATCCACTGCCATATTTTGCTAATACCTATTTTATTTATTTATTTATTTATTTATTTATTTATTTATTTTCTATCCCGCCTTTATTATTTTTATAAATAACTCAAGGTGGGGAACATACCTAATACTCCTTCCTCCTCCTATTTTCCCCATAACAACAACCCTGTGAGGTGAGTTGGGCTGAGGGAGAGGGACTGGCCCAAGGTCACCCAGCCGGCTTTCATGCCTAAGGCGGGACTAGAACTCTCAGTCTCCTGGTTTGCCATTGGCTCCTTCCTAGGGCTGAGAGAGAGTGACTGGCCCAAGGTCACCTAGCCGGCTTTCATGCCTAAGGCGGGACTACAACTCACAGTCTCCTGGTTTGCCATTGGCTCCTTCCTAGGGCTGAGGGAGAGGGACTGGCCCAAGGTCACCCAGCCGGCTTTCATGCCTAAGGCAGGGCTAGAACTCACAGTCTCCTGGTTTCTAGCCCGTTGCCTTAACCACTAGACCAAACTGGCTCTATTTTGATTTCTGTATTCCAGGTTATGAATTTGAGGTCAACCCAGAATTCTCACTCAAGGCACAAATGACCAGGCTCAAATTATCCTACTTTGGACACATGATGCGAAGACCCAGCTCTCTGGAGAAGGTTCTAATGCTGGGAAAGGTGGAAGAAAAGAGAAGAAGAGATGACCAGCAACAAGGTGGATGGATTCAGTTTCAGTGGTGATGGGTGCACTGTTGGAAGACCTGAAAGACCAGGTTAGGGACAGATTGTCATGGAGACAATCTGTCTATGTGGTCAATAGGAGTTGAAAACGATTTGATGGCACATAATCAATTAATCAGTCAATCAATTTGAGGGGCCCCAGGTTTTTTTTAATCACTTACACACAGTCTATGTGTGCTGCATGGCTATTTCCTCAACATTCCCTCCCCAAAAACTTCCTATTCCTGACCTCACTCTGATTTGGCATCAGTATGAAGCCAGATCAGAGTGAGGGAAGAGAAGGAAATACTTCCAGTCTTCAGCTTGGTATCTTCTGCAGAGCAAATTCTAAGGAAATTGTAATGGCAAAGGGGGTAGGGTATACAAACTATGATTTATGAAAACATCTACATGAAACCTCTGGATGAGATCATCCGTCGCCATGGGGTGAGGTATCATCAATATGCCGATGATACTCAATTATACATCTCCATCCCGGGTGACATGTGATGCTGTGACCACCCTTTCTCGGTGCCTGGAGGCTGTAGGGGTCTGGATGGGGAAGAACAGGCTTCAGCTGAACCCTAGTAAGACGGAGTGGCTGTGGGTTGGGGGCTCCCACATATCCGGGAACTTATCATCTTTGATTCTGGATGGGGTTGCACTACCCCAGACAGACCCGGTGCAGAACCTGGGGGTTCTCCTGGACTCACGGCTCCTGCTCAAAGAGCAGGTGGCAGCCGTGGCCAGGGGAGCCTTTGCACAGCTTCGTGTTGTGCACCAACTACGCACTTTCCTGGATCGAGAGTATCTCCAGTCAGTCACTCATGCCCTAGTCATCTCCCATATAGACTACTGTAATGCACTGTACATGGGGCTACCCTTGAAGAGTATCTGGAAGCGGCTGCGTGAACAGTCTTACGAGTCCCAAGGAGGGCACACATAACACGATTGCTGCGTGAGCTGCATTGGGTACCAGTTTGCTTCCAGGTCCAATTCAAGGTGTTGGTTATCACCTTTAAAGCCCTACATGGCATGGGTCCAGGGTACCTGAGGGACCGCCTCACCCCCGTGACATCAACTTGTCCCACCCGGTCAGGCAGAGAGGGCATGCTACGGACCCTGTCCATGAGAGATTGCTGATTCGCAGGGTCCAGGGGGAGGGCCTTCTCTGCCATCGCGCCCGCCCTTTGGAATAAGTTCCCCCCGGAGGTAAGACAGGCCCCCACAGTCCTGGCCTTCAGGAAGGGGGTTAAAACCTGGTTATGCCACCTGGCTTGGGGTGGGAGGGGCGATAGCTGTGCATGGAGGTCGTTGGCACCGTGATGGTGCCAAAAGTAAGATCTTGATTTGCTATCTTGTATTTATACTTTATATTTGTATTTTTATACTTACATTATATTTATATATATTGATATTGATATGTACAGTATATTGTATTTTTTAATGATATGCTATTTTTATTATTGTAAACTGCCCAGAGTCGTCGTATGCAAGTTGGGTGGTCGAGAAGTTTAATAAATAAATAAATAAATAAATTTCTTAGGGTAGAGGATGGGGGTGATTGGTCATGCAAAAGTTAACAGCATTTACTTTTTTTAATTAATGGGGGCAGCTGATTTGAAAAAAAATGGATAACTATATTTAGAGTATCTGCGTCTTGACTCAGTAAAAACAATTTCGAAACTGTTCGCTGTCACTAGGAGGGAGAAAACCAGAGAGGTGCAACCTTGGCCAACGTCCCACACAGATCTTCCTGCAAGGTCCATTAGCATCCTTAATTTAGCCCAGCTGTTATCATCCATTTATCTGAAAGGCTATTGATATTTTAGGTCTTGGGACCAAGCAGGCAATAATCAGCCCCATCCCACATTCACAGAGAGGACATTTGTAACTGCATGCTCTTACTACACAAGATAACCCAGCAGCATAAAGGAAACCAGAACCCAGGTCATGCCCTAGAGTCATTCTCAAGATTACAGTTTCCAGAATTCCAAGCCTTCATGGCCATCAGGTGGATATGCCATAGGGCTGTTATTGAGGGGGAAACCATCTGCTTTGTATGCCCAACGTTTCAAGTTCTATTTAAGCATTTCCGAACAGGGCTGGGAAAGACCCTTTCCTGTACCTCAGGACAACTGCTAGTGGAACCCATCAACTGTTCCAGGAGATAGCCTTTTCCAAGGTTCCTGGGTATTTTGTTGGATCAATGCCCTCTGAAGACCTTTCTGGCAACCTTCAAATCAGCTTGCCTCTTGGGGGGAGAGACCTTTAGAATCGATGCCTATAAACTGATGCACAGCTATACAAATGCGTTGACATTTCTTCTTAATTAGGAGCATCGCTATACAAACAAGTGTTGGTTCTATCAAAACATGTTCTTGTTCAAATTACAGTCTTACTGCAAAATTGAAGCAGGGTTCAAAGATAATTGCCTTAGACGGGCTGTTCATAAGCTGCATCTCGCGTTAAAGGGGACTGAAGCAAGAGGCCTGCAGACTGTCTTCCCAGTGTCTTGTTTATGAAATGACAGAAGCCAAGGCTTATGCCCAATAGAAACTCTTACCCTTTGACCCAGACATGCAGCTATTCCCAGATTCCAGAGGCATGAAAGAGACGGTCTTTGGTTATTTGTTGTATGATCCAGGAGGCTGTAGCTCAAACAACGTTCCACAGAATGTTGAGATTCTTTCAGGGTTTCTTTAAACTAAAGCAACGATGAAGATCCACCACAGGCTGAATATTAGAGGGAAGGAAGAACACATTGAGAATGAATGTCCCATGCTTCTCTCTCTTTTTTAGCTCAAATCATTCATATCATATAATTTTACTCACTGGAGTAGAATTATATGAAGCTTGAAGATCTTTCCAACCATGGAATTCAGGAAGAAAGCTTGAGTTCAGATAAAGGGTTTAAATAGCTACTTGCCAATCACTTCTTCAGATGTGCAGAAGAAGCCAGGTTAGGGAGTATGTGCATGAGTGGTATGGTGTGTGGATATGCTTTGAAAACTAGGGTTGATTCAGAATATGTGTGGGAATACAATAGCACATATTGGAAAGAGCCTAAAGAAGCTGCATATTTTCCTGGTCTCAGGGGCGTCGCCTCATACTATCTCAGGAAAAGTCATGTTTGCCTTAATGCTCCTGAAAGGGGCTACATGCGCATCCACTTGTGTTCTGAATCCCGTTCTGCTCTCTGAACCTGGATCATTGCTCATCCTAGCGCAAAACACTTGTTCATGGTAAAATGTCTTCTGTACATCCAATGTACAGGTTATTTGAGGAGACCCTTAAAGTTGGACACTGAGCATTAATGCATGCATTCATGGAGCATCAGACTGAGAAGAAAGAATAATTATTTTTTATATTATTAATTACTTTATCTCCAGGCAGTCAAGGCCGCATAGTCACATTCCTTCCTCCAATTCTGTAGGGCAGGTTGGCCTCAGAGAGGATAAATAGCCCAGAGCTTCGGTGGCTGAGGGTACATTTGAACCTGAGTTCCCCTGGGCCCAGTCTACCTCTTAATATCTGTATCACATCTACAGTCGTTATTATTCTCTCCTGTCAAATTAAGAATGACAAGAATTTGGGGTCAACTTTTAGAGAAGATCTTGGGATAAGCCCACTGAAGGCATCTGGAGGTTTGTCTTTAGAAGGTGCATCTCTTGATTGATCAACTTGGCTCTGATCCTAACTGAACGTTGGGGGTCTGGCTAGCTATTTGCGCCCAACAGAATGACGGAAACGAAAGCAATACGAGACCCACATATTTCATTCCAAACTGTATTCCCAGTGTGTCTTGTCAACTTGAGTGCACCCATGCTTTGTATGCCATTTTTACAGCCCTATCCCCTGATGAAGAGGTTTTCTCTTAAAATACATTGGGACTTAGTTTGTAACAGCCCTGGATTCACCATTAAGCAAAATAAGCCCGTGCTTAGGGCAAGAAGGGAAGAGGGGCACCACAGTGTCTTTTCCCCTAGCTATCATGCCCTTAACTCTTTCACTGCCACACCTGACTTTAGTTTTCAGCACTTATTGAGTCTTACACATACACACATTGGCGATCACTGGTAGCCGAGTAAGATTGTCTTCCAAAGGTAAAATTTTAACGGTGGATCCGTAAGTGGCTATAAAGGCTTAATGTTGTGTTAGTTAAGCCATGGAAGGGATGAGGGGCACCATTGTTGAGCTGTGCTTAGGGCATCCGTTGGCTTCAATCCAGTCCTGGTTTGGAAGAAGTACAGTATATATACACCATCTTGCTTTATTTCCCATCAGCTTAGTTTGGTGCATATCCTTCTGTTTGCTTCCAACAGAATGAATTAAGCAGCACTAAAGCTGGAAGAAAATTTCATACACATTTTTGAGATTACTGCATGGCCCCCAAAAACTAGGAATAAACAGTTAGTACAATATATGTGCCTGAGAAGTGATTACAAGGGATTACAAACCCCCTTCTCTTACTCCTGAAGGACCCGTTTGCTTCCTAGACTTTCTCTGAGGTTGTTCCTTTGGGTGAAGATGTTAGTTCTTTTTTGTTTACACACTTTAGAAACACTAACTTATGTTGACACCCTAGTTCCAGCAAGCTTTTCTTACACTCAATAAATTATATTCCTCTCCCAGGCCTGGGTTAGGGTGCTTGTGCATGCTGTTATGATTTTTTGATGTTATTGTTATTGTCTTGTCTGGGCAGTTATGTTTTATAATGCTATGTTTTTAATTGTATTTTAATTATATATTTGATCTACAGGTATTTGATCTTTTGTAAGCAGCCCAGAGTCTTTTTGGAGTCAGGTGGCCTTAACTAATCTTTATTATTGTTAGCCGCCCAGAGACACTGGTTTGAGATGGGAGGCTATATCAATGGAATGAATAAATAAATAAATAAATAATAAAAAAATATTCTCATATACTCAGCTCGTGCAAGAAGATCGCACAAACTGACCATAAACAACAACATCACAGAGTCGCCAAAATGATTCACTGGAACATCTGTAAAAATTATCATGTGCCAGTAATGAAAAATTGGTGGGAACATTTATTTGTTTGTTTGTTTGTTTGTTTGTTTGTTTATATTTCAAATTTAGTCACTGCCCATTTCACTCAAAGAGCGACACTGGGCAGTTTACAGTAGAACAAGAATGAATCATCATTAAAATACAATAAAACAATATTCTTAAACAAAAATATAATCCAAGATATAGGTGTTAAAAGTTCTTAATTTACAGGAGCATCTTCAGGGTGCTAACCACCTCCAGGGGTTAGCTGAAAAAGTAGTCGAAAGTGAGCAGGTTAAAATATTGTGGAATTTCTGAATACAAACTGATAAAGTCTTGGCACATAACACACCAGATTTAACTGTGGTTGAAAAGAAGAAAGTGTGGGTAATTGTTGTGGCAATGCCAAAGGATAATAGAAAAGAAGACAAAGAATTGGAGAAGATCACGAAGTATCAAGTTCTGAAAATCGAAGTTGAAAGATTAAACCGGTCGTGGTGGTCCCAGTGGTTATTGGCACACTGAGTGTGATACCAAAAAAAGCCTTGGATGACACTCTACGCATTGACAGAATTTCCATCCGTCAATTACAAATGGCCACACTGTTTGGATCCACGCATTCGCATCGAGTTCTTCCCAAGAACCTAGGATGTCGTAATGTATCAGCGTAGTACAGTGTTTCTCAACCTTAGCAACTTTATGCTGGTTGGGGAATTCTGGGAGTTGAAGTCCACAAATCTTAACGTTGCTAAGGTTGAGAAACAGTGTACTACGCCGATACATTACGACCTCCCAGGTTCTTGGGAAGAACTCGATGCGAATGAAGGCCAACACCAGCTAAAGAACTGGCAGCTGTGATTTCATGTTCTTGTGTATATAATAATAATAATAATAATAATAATAATAATAATAATAATAATAGAAAACCCATCTCTATACAAGAGAGATATAGTTATCTCCTCGTCCTTTGAAAATATTCACCCAAATGTGCACTTTCATGGCAATGCTGCTCTGATGTCACAGAATCATTGGATTGTACAGACAGTATACAAGGTTTGCAAATGGGTAGCAAATTGCCAAGATTCTACAGGCATTGTCAAGACTCCATTTGTTTATGGATCAGTTGAGCTGTTTCAGTGCCCTGGATAGAAACAGGCAGACGGATGGTGCTCACTGTTTATAGGATGCAGCATTTCCACCTATCTGCTTCTTGAAGGCACAAAATAAAATAATTAAAAGCAATCTGGAATATTAGCTGTATAATAACATGCAAATGCAGTGTCTCACGTCCCCAGCTGTGATTTATGCTGACTAGGTGTGTGTTATATTCCCTGCTTCATCAGTTTTGCCAAGCGCTTAACAATAAATCTAGCAAATGTTGCAACTTGTAATACTGCAAACCGTGTGTGCCTTTATATAGACAACTGAACTCGGAATGGCATTGCTCTGCCAGCAGAATTCTTGGCCAGCAGCCTCGCCTCTGTCTTTTTAAAAATTCTTTTTTTAAAAAAAACTTCTGTTTTTTACATGTCTTAATTTGACTCTCTTTCCCTCCCTGCTCCCTCCCCTAGCCCTGTAAATTCTTAATTGTTTTTAGGAGGCTGCACTTTGCAAGCTCACAAAGAGCAAGCAGAATCTATCAAAGAGACAAGAAGGGAGAGATCCGCAGAGTTTAACCAACGATCAAGGAAATGTTTATCTTTGGCTTATGGCATACATCTGATCTAATTACTGCCACAGAGGTGTTGGCACAGTACATTTTTTGCAATGGAGGAAATACTTCAGCAGCAGTGGCAACAGCAAGTGTGTGTGTGTGTGTGTGTGTGCATTTCCCCACAGTCATATGCTATTATAAAGAAACACACTTTGAAGCATCCTCATGCTGAAACCTCATCAGATCAATACTGCAGACATTTCTACTCTCTCCTATCATTACAGGGAGCTTCCTGCTGCTGGCTGGCATTCCCCTTCCTATTTAATTGCACTCACATTTAAAATTCTGCTGCACCTACAGAGGTGTAGCCAGTGGTGAACAATGAAATCTCCCATCCCCCACTGTCTCCCCCAAGTCTTAGGACAGACACAAGCTGTAAATCATCCATCAAGAGCATCATGTGAATTGGCTTCCCTGAAGATGGAAGGAAAAGCTTTATCAGCCAGGCAGTATCACCAGCTGACACTAGGAAATGAACTGGAAAAATAAGAACTGGTTCTTATTTTCCCCCACCCATTTCCCTTCTTTCAGGGCTCCTAGCTTTGCCAAACCCACAGATCCAGGGAGGCACTATCTGGTTTGGGGGCTAGCTAGCAAAAAGTAGATCAATTTGGAGAGATGTTTGCAGTTTGATTAGAGAAAAACAGATTCAGAAGAAGTATGGGTCGCCTTTCCGCTTTTCCTTTTTTAATTTCCTTCCTTCGATTCATTTGACTTTTTAAAAAATAGTGGCAAATAACACTTTTAGTAGTAGCCATGCTACTGCCAAGTAGGTGCGACATGTTTTGGAGCCCCTGCAATTCAGGAAAAAATCCAGATGACCTCCAGAGACCAGCAGTTATTTTATAAGAAAGAATTCACCCGGAGGAAGTAGCAATGTTGGTAGCAGTAAAGGAAGAAGAGTTGGCAGTAGAAGAGGCACAGAAGGCCCCACTGGAGTGTAGTGGTTAAAGTGTTTTGGATTCGGATCAGCGAGACTCAGATTTAAGCTCCTACTCCAGTCTACCACCAGAGCTAATTTTGGGCCAGTGAATCTCTCTCAATCCAACCTAACTCATAGGGTTATTGCTCTGGGCATAACATTGGGGTAAAACCCCATTTACGCCATCTTCAGCTTCTAGAGAAAAAAAGTGAGATAGAAATGCAATAAATAAGTACAGTAGCTGGAGTCTTACTTAGATCACCCTCAAACTTCATAGCGACCCTGGTTCTTGGAGACACCAAGAGAGATCTCATCTTACAATTCTTCTGCGGGAAAAGGAGACACCATGCATTCCTCCATCAGTATTGTTGGAAATAGGAAGTGCAACTGCTTATTCTCCTTGGGAAAGTTCTTTTCTACTCCTGCATGGATACTACCTCATGGATGGACATGGCTAATCAATGTAACCTTTCTCCAAATCATGGGTGAAATATCTAATTTTGTAACTTGCTATGAAAGCCATAATGTTATTTGAGGGGGGACACACTACTCAGCTTTAATTTTAAGGGCCCTCAAGTCAGAATCTGTCACTCTGAAGTCCAGAAGAGTGGCTCGTTCAAAATGGGGGGCAGCAATCCTCTTTCACTGCCTTTTATCTTCTTGAGAGCTCCATGCAGAATTCTACCATTCCATGATAAAATACATGCTGTCTGTCACAGACAGACCTAAGCAGATGCCCAAATTTGCAACCCAGCCTGGGAGGACTCCTTTCCAATATGTTCTTTATTTAAAGTGCAATCCTCTATCTGTCTTCTCAAAAGCCCCACTGAATTCCACAGGGCTTTCTGCTGGAAAATGAATAGCGTCCTATTTTTTTTTTTTATCTGTCTGTTTGAAGCCACCCTGCATTCATTGCACCAATTAGTTTTGATCAAGAAAGTAAAAAAGTGGGGGGAAATCCTCCTCTGATTACCCGTGATCCTCTGCACAGACGTTACAAATCAAAATAAAGGATTTCTATGGACAGCAAGTTTCCGTTGACAATTCTCCTTGAAACTGCATATATGTTAAGTGCCCTTGGAGACAGACAGGCTACGGAACTGTTATTCTTAACTGCCATTTGCAAGAGCTCCAAAAGCTCTCTTTCCTTCCCAAAAAAGGGAAGCCCATAAGGGAGCTAAGAGATTCTGAATGTTTCAAGCAACAGTTCACTGTTCCTTCTGCCTGCCTCCTGGCTCTCATTATTTGTGAAAGAGATTGGCAGCTCCAGCACTAACAATAGCCTGAGTCTTGCAGTTAAAACAAAGTACCAATGAGCTTAGTTTAAGGGTTGTAGCTGGGAAGAGGTTATTCTTCACTATTGGCCCACGTCTTATCTCATCTGCATTTCAGTTACTTGAGACAGATGTGGCAAACATCTCCAGTGGAATTCCTGTAGGAATGCCCTGGGTTTTATGAGAAAGGGGGAAATGTCAACTGAGAAAGCAAAGGCTCAGAAAAATAGAACATAGTCAAAGAGGATCAAACGGGTGAATATGACAGTCATATTGACTTAACCATCACATAATATATTTTTGTTGTTGTTCAGTCGTTTAGTCGTGTCCGACTCTTCATGACCTCATGGACCATAGCACGCCAGGCCTTCCTGTCCTCCAGTGTCTCTCGGAGTTTACTCAAATTCATGTTCATTACATCGGTGATAATATATACCATATTCTATATAATATAATCCTCCAGCAAAGGAGATTGTTACCTTGTCGTGGTGCTGGAGCTTGAGCACCTCAGTGAAACCATGAGCTAAACCGTGAAGGGACACCCAAGACGGGAAGGTCGTGGCAGAGAGGTCAGACTAAATACGATCCCTGGGGAAGGTAATGGCAACCCACCCCAGTATTCTTGCCATGAAAACTAAATGGATCAGTACAACCAAAGATATGTCAGTATACCATCGGAAGATGGGACTCCCAGGTCGGAAGATGGTCAAAATGCTACTGGGGAGGAACAGAGGATACGTTCAACTAGCCCCAGATGTGATGACGCAGCTAGCTCAAAGCCGAAAGGACGGCTAGCGGCCGACGGTGCTGGTGGTGAACGACGAATCCGATGTTCTAAAGATCAACACACCATAGGAACCTGGAATGTAAGATCTATGAGCCAGGGCAAATTGGATGTGGTTATTGGTGAGATGTCAAGATTAAATATAGACATTTTAGATGTCAGTGAACTGAAATGGACTGGGATGGGCCACTTCACATCAGATGACCACCAGATCTACTACTGTGGACAAGAGGACCACAGAAGAAATGGAGTAGCCTTCATAATTAATAATAAAGTGGCTAAAGCAGTGCTTGGATACAATCCAAAAAACGATAGAATGATCTCAATTCGAATTCAGGGTAAGCCATTTAACATCACAGTGATCCAAATATACGCCCCAACCACAGATGCTGAAGAAGCAGAAGTAGATCAGTTCTATGAGGATCTGCAGCACCTACTAGATAATACACCAAAAAGAGATGTTATTTTCATTACAGGAGACTGGAATGCTAAGGTGGGTAGTCAGACGACACCTGGAATTACAGGCAAGCATGGTCTGGGAGAACAAAATGAAGCAGGACATAGGCTGATAGAATTTTGCCAAGACAACTCACTGTGCATAACAAACACTCTCTTCCAACAACCTAAAAGACGACTTTATACATGGACTTCACCAGATGGTCGACACCGAAATCAGATTGACTACATCCTTTGCAGCCAAAGGTGGCGGACATCTATACAGTCGGTAAAAACAAGACCTGGAGCTGACTGTAGTTCAGATCACGAACTTCTTATTGCAAAATTTAGAATCAGACTAAAGAGAATAGGGAAGACCCACAGATCAGTTAGATATGAGCTCACTAATATTCCTAAGGAATATGCAGTGGAGGTGAAGAATAGATTTAAGGGACTAGATTTAGTAGATAGGGTCCCAGAAGAACTATGGACAGAAGTTCGCAACATTGTTCAGGAGGCGGCAACAAAAAACGTCCCAAAGAAAAAGAAAACCAAAAAGGCAAGATGGCTGTCTGCTGAAACACTGGAAGTAGCCCAAGAAAGAAGGAAAGCAAAAGGCAACAGTGATAGGGGGAGATATGCCCAATTAAATGCAAAATTCCAGAGGTTAGCCAGAAGAGATAAGGAATTATTTTTAAACAAGCAATGTGCGGAAGTGGAAGAAGACAATAGAATAGGAAGGACAAGAGACCTCTTCCAGAAAATTAGAAACATCGGAGGTAAATTCCAGGCAAAAATGGGTATGATCAAAAACAAAGATGGTAAGGACCTAACAGAAGCAGAAGAGATCAAGAAAAGGTGGCAAGAATATACGGAAGATCTGTATAGGAAGGATAATAATATTGGAGATAGCTTTGACGGTGTGGTCAGTGAGTTAGAGCCAGACATCCTGAAGAGTGAGGTTGAATGGGCCTTAAGAAGCATTGCTAATAACAAGGCAGCAGGAGACGATGGTATCCCAGCTGAACTGTTTAAAATCTTGCAAGATGATGCTGTCAAGGTGATGCATGCCATATGCCAGCAAATTTGGAAAACACAAGAATGGCCATCAGATTGGAAAAAATCAATTTATATCCCCATACCAAAAAAGGGAAGCACTAAAGAATGTTCAAACTATCGAACAGTGGCACTTATTTCACATGCCAGTAAGGTAATGCTCAAGATCTTGCAAGGTAGACTCCAGCAATTCATGGAGCGAGAATTGCCAGATGTACAAGCTGGGTTTAGAAAAGGCAGAGGAACTAGAGACCAAATTGCCAATATCCGCTGGATAATGGAGAAAGCCAGGGAATTTCAGAAAAACATCTATTTTTGTTTTATTGACTATTCTAAAGCCTTTGACTGTGTGGATCATAACAAATTGTGGCAAGTTCTTGGTGGTATGGGGATACCAAGTCATCTTGTCTGCCTCCTGAGGAATCTGTATAACGACCAAGTAGCAACGGTAAGAACAGAGCACGGAACAACGGACTGGTTTAAGATTGGGAAAGGAGTACAGCAGGGCTGTATACTCTCACCCTACCTATTCAACCTGTACGCAGAACACATCATGCGACATGCTGGGCTTGAGGAATCCAAGGCTGGAGTTAAAATCGCTGGAAGAAACATTAACAATCTCAGATATGCAGATGATACCACTTTGATGGCTGAAAGCGAGGAGGAGTTGAGGAGCCTTATGACGAAGGTGAAAGAAGAAAGTGCAAAAGCTGGGTTGCAGTTAAACCTCAAAAAAACCAAGATTATGGCAACGAGCTTGATTGATGACTGGCAAATAGAGGGAGAAAAAGTGGAGGCAGTGACAGACTTTGTATTTCTAGGCGCAAAGATTACTGCAGACGCTGACTGCAGCCAGGAAATCAGAAGACGTCTACTTCTTGGGAGGAGAGCAATGGCAAATCTTGATAAAATAGTTAAGAGCAGAGACATCACACTGACAACAAAGGTCCGCATAGTTAAAGCAATGGTATTCCCTGTAGTAACCTATGGCTGCGAGAGCTGGACCATAAGGAAGGCTGAGCGAAGGAAGATAGATGCTTTTGAACTGTGGTGTTGGAGGAAAATTCTGAGAGTGCCTTGGACTGCAAGAAGATCAAACCAGTCCATACTCCAGGAAATCAAGCCAGACTGCTCACTTGAGGGAATGATATTAAAGGCAAAACTCAAGTACTTTGGCCACATAATGAGAAGACAGGATACCTTGGAGAAGAAGCTGATGCTAGGGAAAGTGGAAGGCAAAAGGAAGAGGGGCCGACCAAGGGCAAGATGGATGGATGATATTCTGGAGGTGACAGACTCAACCATTGGGGAGCTGGGGATGGTGACGGCCGACAGAAAGCTCTGGCGTGGACTGGTCCATGAAGTCACGAAGAGTCGGAAACGACTGAACGAATAAACAACAATATAATATAATCAGGCAATGTCTACCAGAACCTCCAACCACCACCCCCGTCTCTCCCCCACCTCCAAAAAAACATTTTCTGAAATCTTGTAATGTTGGGCGGGAAATCTCATGAGGTTTCAGCCATTTCCTGCAAGATTTTGCAAGATTGATGACAATCTTGTGTAAGAATGAGGACATCTCTGTAGATCTCAGCAATCTCATGTTCGATTTTGGCAAGTGGCACAAGATCTCATGAGATTTTTGTGAATTTTTCCCTTGTATTTTGGCACATGGGTTCTTCCATGAGATTGTAAAATGTCACCCAGAGCCTTGCAATGTTGTTGACCCTCTCTTTAATGACTAATTCAGACCCACCCACCCCCCTTATACCCTCCAATGTGTTGGGATTAATCCTGTGCTAAAATCTGTCCCACAATTTCCCTTCATATTTCCGTCTTTGTGGAAGAAGCTTCCATCTGTTATTCTTAGGGGGGCTTTGAATTTTTTTTCTGATTTTCTTTTTTTGGTTATTTATTTTCACTTACTTTATTGTTGCAAGATGATAGATGTGCTGTGGCACTTGGCTTCTGTTGCAACTTCTCTGTCACTCAGCAGCCTCCCGCATGGGTCAACCCTTCAAAATCTCAAATTGACTGTCCCTTCTACCTCTCATTCCATGGGACTGAACAGAAGCATGGGACCCAGGACAGCTGCCGGCCATGGGGGAGGATGATTGTACAATGAAAGACAGCACACTCAAGCAAGTTCAATTCTGGCATCTTTTTTTCTCATTAAAAATTGTTCATTTCGATTTACTCATCAAGGCGTGTGAAGGTGAAAAAGACAAGCAAATGAGGCGCAATTGGAAAGCTGTTAGGAATAAGCATATTTGTCCATTTTGATTTCACTGAAGCCCAAACCCATCTCTTCCAAACAAGCCCACATAAATTTTTCTAAAAATCTATATCGTGGCTGATTTTTCATTCATTTGCCCTGTCTGCTGTGGGTCTTGGCCTCAGTCCATTGATTTAAACAACCTAATCCTAATAGATCATGACCCTTTTTTAATCCTTGTTCACTGTTGTTTGTCTTCCGTGCCACCTCAGTCATTTCTCCATACTCTAGTGTAATTCCCTCACCTTATTCTTCATGCTCTTTGAGAAGTAAACTAAAATGAATAGAAGCAGAAATTTCCAAAGCAGAATTATTTGTGCTGACCAGTGTTTCAGAACACTGAAATGTTGTGGATGCATGCATATTGTAAACTCAGTCTTCACTGAACAAGAAAATGGATTCCGGCATCTGGAAATGGATTCCAGCATCAACTTAAGCAATTGTTCATCCCAATCTTTCTTCAGTGTTTGGTCCTTATTGCAATCATGGAATTGACATACCATAGTGGGGGCGGGGGGTGTTCTTCTTACTTTCCACCCAGAGAGATTGTGGTGTCAGCGTGAACCGAACGCTATTTCACTGTTGTTCAGCAAAATATCCTTCACCAGAGAAAGAACCCTTTGCTCAAAGATGGATTCAAAATTCAATATGAAGAGACCGCTACCCTCCTCTTAACTCCTCCTCCTTCTTCTTTAGATTGCTTTCCCTACTGCTCTTCTGGGATATATATATAGGATCTTATATGTACATTGTTCCACATGCACACAATATACCTACCAAAAAGGAAGAAAAGAAGAGAGATAAAAAGTGGCCAAGAGGGTGAAAGAGAGATTCCAAATTATTCTTTGTAGGAGAATCTCAGCTTTTTCAGTTCCATGCTTCCTTCAGTGAAATGGTATACAGGTTATGGTATGTATTTATTTATTTAATATATATAGCTGCACTTCTCATGACAAGTAACTCTGGGTGGTGTACAACAAAGCTAAAACAGGTAGTTAATAAATACTAAACAATATTATACAGGTAGTCCTCAAGTTATGACCATTTGTTTAGCGACCATTCGAAGTTATGACAGCACTGAACAAAGGGACTTACAACCAGTCCTCACACTTACAACCGTCACAGTGTCCCTGCGGTCATGTGATCAAAAGTCAGGCTCTTGGCGACCGGCATGTATTTATCATGTGATCACCATTTGCGACCTTCCCAGCCAGCTTCTGACAAGCAAAGTCAATGGGGGAAGCCAGATTTGCTTAACAACCACATGATTCACTTAACGGCACAGTGATTCTCTTAACAACCATGGCAAAAAGGTCATAAAATTGGGTGTGACTCACTTAACAACTGCCTCGCTCAGCGATGGAAGTTCCAGTCCCATTTGTAGTCATAAGTTGAGGATTACCTGTAATTATTATTAAAAACATTTTTAAAAACTAAAGAAAAACTAAAAAAGAAGGAATATTAGGTGAAGAGATATTAGGTGAAGAAATATTTCACAAGTTTTCAGACTTTGTTCTGGCCTCACCCCTTTCTTCCTTGTTTTAATATATCATTTCCTTTCCCGAAGGAAAAGCTTGTTTATTAGACCATTATTTTATTTTGGTTCCATTCCTCAATTCTAAATAGTGCCAGTTGATAGTTTAGTCTTTCAGCTTTCTTATCTAGTTCTTCCTTCTGCTCCCCTTTTTGGGTCAACTAGTAATAGAAGGATACTTACAAAGCACAGTAGAATTCAGGGAGAATGTAACGGAAGGATATAGAGGATAGAATAAAGAATGAAGAGATTATATGTAAAGAATAACGGTATTATATATCAGCTGTAAGAAACTGTTGGGCTGTTTGGCCACAGCAGGCACAGTACTTGCATCTCCACAGTTTTCTCTACAGCCATGAGGCCTGGAGACTTAATAATAACGCATGGCAATAAAAACAGAAAACAGCTGGCACTGCGCTGGCCGCATGACGTTCGGCCGCAGGTGTAGAAGGGGCTGACTTGAGAAATGAGCCCTGACAATTAAAATTCCAGCAAATATCAAGTGAGATCTCAGATCACTTTGCCTTTCCTTGTGAGATATGTGCAACAGCTGGTGGAAACAGGTCCCGAAATGGTTTTTCAGCTGGCATTTGTAGCAGAGTTAAACTTCAATAGGTTAGGCAGAGTTAAACTGAACTATTCACAGGAGTATCCGTCAGGATCTACTTTATTCTTTTCATTTTTACTGATGGGCTGCCTTTATACTCCCTAGGGGCCTTCAACCACTCAAAAATAAAGCCATCACTGTATAGTCATTTCCCAGCCCCATACAATCAACAATTGCACAATCTCAAAATCATAGATACATAGATAGATAGAAGACAGACAGACAGACATGCATGTGTACATATACATATGCGGCGTCCAGCGGAGGGTCGTCCTCGATCCAAAGAAGACCTGGAGAATCCCAGTGATGACGGCGGAGGACGACGGATCCGAAAAGAACAGCTTCCTGGACATCAGCAGCCGGCGCGGAAGCGAGGCATGCTGGGGCATGTAGTCCGATGCCTGCAGCTGAAGAGCCGGTTCCCTGTCCTCCTCCCTATCGCGCGGTAAAAATTGTATGATATATGATGTATAATTAATATGTACTGATGTTGTAAGCCGCCTAGAGCTCTCCATTAGGGAGGGGATAGGCGGGGTATAAATAAGATTAAAAAATAAATAAATAAATATACATACCAAAGTCTGGAGCACAATTAATGTATTCATTTTTCCTCCTCCTTTCGCCTCCAACCAAGGAGCATGACTAAGCCTGCAGAGGTTGTTGTCTGTAGTAGTATATATGGATCAGCACATTTGTTAGATCAGAGCTTTCCAAACTGTGTGTTGGGACATGTTAGTGTGTCGGCTGCAGTGTCTGGGTGTGTCGCGGCCGCTGCTGCCTCAGAGCCCTGCCAGGATTCCACGCAGGTCCTAGTGCCTGCCTTGTGCCTCACTGCCTCCAAACCTGCCCTGCCAGGATTCCATGCAGGTCCTAGTGCCTGCCTTGTGCCTGGCTGCCTCCAAACCTGCTGTGATTCCGCACAGGTCCTAGTGCCTGCCTTGTGCCTGGCTGCCTCCAAACCTTCTGTGATTCTGCGCAGGTCCTAGTGCCTGCCTTGTGCCTTGCTGCCTCCAAACCTGCTGTGATTCTGCACAGGTCCTAGTGCCTGCCTTGTGCCTTGCTGCCTCCAAACCAGCTGTGATTCCGCACAGGTCCTAGTGCCTGCCTTGTGCTTTGCTGCCTCCAAACCAGCTGTGATTCCGCACAGGTCCTAGTGCCTGCCTTGTGCCTTGCTGCCTGCAAACCTGCTGTGATTCTGCACAGGTCCTAGTGCCTGCCTTGTGCCTTGCTGCCTCCAAACCAGCTGTGATTCCGCACAGGTCCTAGTGCCTGCCTTGTGCTTTGCTGCCTCCAAACCAGCTGTGATTCCGCACAGGTCCTAGTGCCTGCCTTGTGCCTTGCTGCCTGCAAACCTGCTGTGATTCTGCGCAGGTCCTAGTGCCTGCCTTGTGCCCTGCTGTATGAGTGTGTCACGAAATGATGCCCTGCTGTAAGAGTGTGTCGCGAAATGATGCATGTCTAAAAAGTGTGTCACCAACATGAAAAGTTTGGAAAGCTCTGTGTTAGATGTTTTAGATCTAATGTGTCCTTCTAATGCATTTCTCAAAGAGACTTCCAGCATTTAAGATTGCTTTATAATGTTTTTAAAAAGTGAGAGAAGCCTTAAAAAACATGACTAAAATATTTCTTTGAAACTGTAAAGAGGGAGAACATAAGATCTTCTGGAGGTTAAGGAAAGTCATAATGTCTCAAAGGAGCAACACCACAGAAGGCATTGGTCTAATCTCACTCATTTAAGTACAGCCGTTGTAAAGACACTGTCTTGGCCTACACCATGACGGGGACCCAGAAAAAGGCTATGAGAACCTGCAGAATGATATGGGAGGAAATGTTCCTTAAGGAAAGTGGGTTCGGGCAGAAAGGTTTCACAGTGATTGAAAAACTGCGTAACAGGAAACAACAACTCCATGATAGCATCTTTCACACCCCTCAACAATAAAGCAAGCTCCTCCTCAGAAAGTTGGCTGGTACTACTCGGGGTGCCCATCCTACTACTCTACGCACGGCTGCCCTTGCATTGTGCTACTCAGCGGGAGAGTATGCCTGCCCCGTTTGGGGCTGCTCTGTGCACTCTACGCAGGTGGATAGGGCGCTTAGTGACACATGCTGCATCGTTACCGGATGTTTACACCCCACTCCACTTGATAAATTATATATCTTGGTGGGAATAGCCCCGCCAGGCATTAGAAGGAGTGTGGCACATGGCGTGGAATATGGAAAGGTGTTACACGATCCGGCACACCCATTATTTGACCGAATACTTCCTACAAAAAGATTGAAGTCAAGAAGGAGCTTCTTAGACTGCGCGGAGGAGATTGCTATTACAACTCAAACAGAACAATGAAAAAGATAGAAATCTCAAGCAAAACATCTTCATAATTGGATAGAACCGCTTGAGGAGCTGCCCGGAGGTTCGGAGGAGGAGTGGACGGTTTGGAGATGTTTAAACAGATTGTGCACTGGTTTGGCCAGAAGTAAAGATAATATGGGAAAATGGGGGTTTCTCCCTGAGGGCAAGGATACTTGCTGCGAATGCGGCAACATTCAAACAACGACCCATCTTTTACAGTGCCCTTTGGGACCGACATGCACACAGAGTGACTTATTGGCCGGAAACACCTCTGCCATCAATGTGGCCTGGCATTGAAACACCAGGCTCTATAGCTAGGATTGATAAGCTCCAATCATTCTTATTTGTATTCTGTTATGGTGGAGGCACAGACCCTATGTGATAAAGCATTATCCAAGGGCACTTAGATGCTGGATCAATATTTCCCGTTTCCACATGACTCAGTTAAAGTTGCATTTCACTGTTGGAATATTTCTGCTTTGTTCTGATCATGTCTCTGCCTTTCCCTTCAGATCCTGCTGCTATACTTCGTTTGTCTCTGGAAATCCTTACTTCTGTTTTTTTTTTCACCAATATGTGATTCATTGATACCCTGTGCCTCGATACCGACTAATACATGTTAATGACCTTGCCTTGAAAATTAACTGAAAGTGGCTTGTTACTTTGTGAGTCCTTATAAAGGCAACAGGCTAAGACACAGAGTCTCTGGTAGGATCTCCTCTTTCTCATCTAAGAAAATGGATGAAATCTGCCCTCTCTATTTAGTTGTTGATGGGGCGAGGATATCAGCTTTCAAAATCATGGTGGCTAGTGTCTGAATGCCCTTATTATCTGTGGTTATCAATAAACCAGCTTCAAAACATAGCCTAGACAAGATATTTGGATGACATGGCAGAGAATGTGGCTGTTATAAGAAGTGATGACTTTTTAATCAATATTGTATCTTTAAAAAAAAATCCAGATGGATGATCACACAACAGCAATACAGTCTAGTTCCAAACAACATGTTTGGCCTGCTTCTTGTCCACCCAACTCCCCACTTAAACATTTAGGTAAAGTTAATTATTATATATGTCCGAGATTGATCTCTTCCGAAAGTTTTCTGGAACCTTCAGAAGTTTTGGACTTTTTAAGATTGGTTTTATATATGGTAACTGCAGCAAGGCTATTGTATGAGCAAAGGTGGAAAAATTACAGAACTACCCACAATGGACAATTGGATTGTGAATATGACAGAATTGGGGGAAATGGCAAAATTGACCTGTTTGATCAGGAACAGAACAATAAGTTCTTTTTTTAAAAGGCTGGAAGCCCTTTGTGAACTTTTTGCTGAAAATAGATAAAAATGACTTCTGGATTTGCTGATTGAAAAGGGGTGAATATGGGAAGAAGTGAATTATGTGATGTAACCTTGATGGGGGAGGAATAACAATAAGTACGTCTGTAACTGCTATAAGGAAGATTGGAAGTCACTTCTTTAAATATTTATTTTCTTTCTCTTTTTTTATTCTATCTTTTTTCTTTTTCTAAAGTCTGTTTTCTATATATTTTTTCTATGTTTATCTTTTATGTGTTTAAAAATTATAATTTAAATTATAATTTAAAAAAGAAGTTTTGGACTTTTTTTGCAGGGAAAGGAAACTTTTGAATAAATGCACAGCAAAATTTCAACACATTGTCTTGCACATAAATATATGTACATGAATATATGAACACAATTATGTCATATACAGGTAGGCCTTGCTTAACTACAACAATTGGGACCGGCAACTCCATCGCTAAGTGATGCAATCATTAAGCAAGACATCACATGACCATGACAGACTTACCACCTCACTTCTGCTGTGGTTATTAAGCAAATCACTCATGGTTGTTAAGTGAGACATCATGTAACCGCGACTTGCAATTTTACTGCTGGCTTCTCTATTGATTCTGCTTGTGAAGTGCGCAAATGTTGATCATGTGACCATGGGATGCTGCAACAGTCATAAATGCCCGCTGGTTGCAAAGCACCCGGATCTCAATCACGTGATGTGGGGATGCTGCAACAGTCGTAAGTGTGAGGACCAGTTGTAAAGTTATTTTTTCAGCTCCATCATAACTTCAAACAGTCACTAAACAGGGCAGTTGTTAAGCAAGGACTACCTGTACACATAACAATCACACTAGAAGGACCATATTATAGTAGAACAATGAATTGCTTTGGAACTGTTAGACACAATTCACGATACATTTCTTAATTCTTAAAATCATAGGAAACTTGGATACCAACTATCCAAAGGAATGCTGTATGATCTCCCTCCCTGTCTGAGATTGTTTGATAAGGCCTTTTGAAGGTCCTGCCACTGTCTGAGTTTATGGCAGATTCTTCTGGAAAGACCATTATTAATAGTGAATTCACATCCTTGGAACTCCATCCTGTAAAAGCTCTCCTCGCCAATTCATTGCTACCCTTTCAGACAACAGTGATGCCGTCCTTGTCTATCTCTTTTACTTGGCTCTGGATTTGTACTAATTGCTTTTCATAGCTTCCACGTTGCAGGCAGTTTATCATTCTTCATATTGTCTGGGCTATGTTACTGGACCTGCTTGAGGAACTAAAACAAAGAATATACTTATGTATTCATTGGCTCCTTGCTGAAATGCTTGGCTTGAAAATAAATTAATCGATTTTCAGAAAAAAAAGATGCTTCCAACTGAATATTTAAGTGCAAATATTGATACTGCTTTTTAAAAACTTTGTGGATTAAAATGGAAACTGGGGCTCTTGAGATCTTCAGGGGGGTACATTTCAACAAAGTTTTGAGTAAAGAATACCCATGAAGTAACTTCACAGAGCAACTTCTCATGCTCCCCTCACTTATAGGACCTCCTTGAGTTGCCTCCTTCGGCATTTGCAATAGTGGGAACATTCACAGTATTTGTGCCACACATCCACAGCAACTGCTTTTGCAAGCAACAAATAATTCTAGGAAGAAGCAAGGCAACGTGACATGCTTTGTTGAGATGATTCAAAGGTGCCTCACCCTAGTAGAAACATTATAGAGTGGGAAGATTATATAGAAATTGTCTGATGCACACAACACTAGTTTTTAACAGTGACTCTGTTTTGTAAGCCACTTCAGGAGCATGGCACGTTTTAAAAAAAGAAAAATGCCACAAAGCAATAAATGTCCAGTCCATAATTCTGCAGCAGCTGGTTTTCAGTATTGATTCCGTCCCCCGTCCCCCCCCCCTTCAAGGCTGCAATCTCAGTGTGCCTTTTGGAAGTGAGTCCTACGGAAAGCAGCAAAACCAGCTTCTGAGTAAACATGCTCAGGGATTGAGCAGAATGCGATCTCCCTGTGCAATGCACGTTTCACCTTCAAAGAGCTCTGCAGGGTCCTGAGCCTGATCCTCTTCTCCTGCCTGTGATGCCACATTCCACGTATTAACTGCACCACATGTGCAAGGAATTCCACCTAAACCCCCTTGAAATGCTCGCACCCTATCTGAAATGCTTGTGGGTCCCTGCTGTTCTTGGAGCTGACATGAGCTAATAATAACCCGGATGGCATTTATCTTTCCTGCTCCCCTTATGAAATTGTGTTTACTTTAATGAGGTACTCTGCTCAGCTCTTGATTTTCAAAGGATTCATTCCCTTCCCATCCCCTGTCCCCCCCCCCACCCCTATCTCTCTCTCAAACTGGTTGCCTTCTGTTCTGTGTTTTCCATTTTTAGCATACCATTTGTTAACTGGAACTGAATACAAGATGTCAAGCTTGCCCTCAACGTCTCTCTCTGCTTTGAGAAAGAAGAGTGTTTTTCTTCCAAACTGCATGCAGGCTCCTTTTTCTATTGTGCAATCAGAGCAAATACGCATTTGCTTTGAAAGATCTGAGAGATGTGTCTGCCAGCAGCTTGCCAGATGCCTTCTGACAATCTTTGCACAGTCCCTTTCCGACGGGGATCTTTCAAACCAGGCTTTAGTTGAAAGTGATAAAACCGTTGGTTGATCAGCATGGCAATGGTGGGGTTGCTAATGGGAGCTGTTTGGCCACTAGAGGAGATGGCAATGTAGGCAAGCAACATCGTGTAAAGGTTGAAGAATAGGACCCTGCAAATATTCCATCTGGAGATTCAGTTCGAAAGTGATTCGCTTTATTCAAATTGTATTCTTGCACTAATGCAGTGATTTGATTCAGATGATCAACTGGAAACAGACATTTTCAAATTGATTAGATTCTCAGATGCCCTGCCCAGAGGTGTTTTAGGATTTGAACTGAACCTGTCAGGCCCAGCCCAAGAACGACAAAGAATCAATCCAGCCAAACTTCCGTTCTTTATTTGCTCACACCGTATAGACAGAACCTTGCCAGACTCAAGCTACTCTACCTAACCTCAGGGGGAATAACCTGGGAAGGCTCTAGGGCGGGGCTATCCTGAACCTCTTCGTCTTCCCACGTTCCAGCTCCGGACTGTGTTTTCTCTTATCTCGCTCCCCTCCTTGGAATGTGCTCCCTCCTTCCTGAGAACCAGCAGCGTTCCTGAAGTCCATCACAGAACCAGATTGATTATTTATTTATGCCTTTTACAGCATTCATATGCTCCTCCAGTCATAAGTCTCTGATTTTTAATCAATATTTTTTAAAAAATTAATCAGCAGCTTGGATCAAATTAACTTGGCAATCCAGACTGATAGTCAGAGCAGATTTGCACAGGCCTTGTTAATCATCTATTGGCACAAATCTACTGTATGAGTATCTCTCGAGAAATATGGCACGCTGAGTTCTTTGGTAAGTTAGCATAGGAACCAGGAAGTCCTCAGTTCAAATGTAACTCGTTACTCCTAGGTGAGCCACCCCCTGCCCAATGCTACAGGTTCACCTCCCTGGACCGCTATAAGAAGTCCAGGGAGAAACTACGTCCTCTTGATGTTGCTGAACTGGTCATGCTAGCTCAGAAAGGCTACTGGTTGTAAGCTGTAAAACTATGGATGATCACTAGATGGCAGGACAAGAAGACAGAAACCCTGTATTCTTTGCTGCATTCTACAGACCATTTGGGGTTTTTGCAGCCCAAATCTGGTAGCTCTAGGCTGAAAGTTGGGATTCAACAAGATCTGGAGGGTTGTAGGTTCTCCAGCTTGGTTGTAAGGATTCTTTTATATTTTTCATTTTTTGTGCCATCAAGTCATTCTTGACTCCTAGAGGCTTCCCAGACTAGTCTCTGAAGTTTTCTTGGCAAGGTTTTTCAGAAGTGGTTTGCCATTGCCTGCTTCCTAGGGCTGAGAGAGAGTGACTGGCCCAAGGTCACCCAGCCGGCTTTCATGCTTAGGCGGGACTAGAACTCTCAGTCTCCTGGTTTCCTATTGGCTCCTTCCTGGGGCTGAGAGAGAGTGAGAGACTGGCCCAAGGTCACCCAGCTGGCTTTGTGCCTAAGGCAGGACTAGAACTCATGGTCTGCCAGATTCTAGCTTGATGACTTAACCACTACACCAAACTGGCTCTCTTTCTTTCAAATTATGGACTTGAAATAGAGATGAATTCAAAGAAGGAAAAATTGTAATTTCATATCAGTAGAAGAGAATTGTGGGAAACTGAAACACTCTTTTACTGATTTCTGAACAATGCCACTTTCAAATGTCCAATTTGTAACTGTTTACTGTACATAGAGCAGGGCTTTCCAAAGTTTTCCCGTGGCGACACACCAACCGCCGTTGGTGTGTCACCGCGGGAAAACCCGGAAGTGCCGCCATTGCGGCAGCGCGCAAAAACCCGGAAGCGCTGCTGCCGCTTTCAGTTTTTGCATGCTGCCGTTGGTGTGTCGCCGCGGGAAAACCCGGAAGCGCTGATGATGATCAGCACTTCCGGGTTGTGTGGCGACACACCAGACTGTGTGTGGCGACACACTTTTGTGTCGCGACACACAGTTTGGAAAGCTCTGACATAGAGACTAGTCTGCACTTGTAAATAGCAGACCGACAATGGCTGGTGTAGTATCACCCTTCTTTGGCTACCAACGTTCAGGGCGTGGATGCCATTGCTTATGATACCACACAGATGAAGAGTCACAAGACAACAAAAGAGCACTGAAGAGGCTTGAGGAAAAAGCCACATTTGCACAGAGCAAAAAGTATTTAGAAAGGAAAAAAGTCTAAATAAGGAGGAAATAAGAAACAAGACACTGCAGTGGGAATTCTGGAGATTAGGATTAGTCATTGTGGGCTTCCGGGGTGGAGCGAATGGCGGCTAGGAGAACTCGATAGAAGCTCCGTAGCAAAAACAATATCCATGCAGCTTAAGGCCGGTTTTCGCGAAATAAAATACTAGCAAACAACGGCAGAGAAAGCGGGATATCGGCTTCTCTGACAAAAAGAATTTCAGCGGCTTCGGAGGCAGTGAGTCAAGTGTTTGTCGGCGTTTTGTGTTCTTAACGACTCGCAGAGAAAAAGAACAAGCCGGGAAGCCTGAAAGGGAAAGTGGAGCCGCATGGCAGTGTCTGGAAATAGACAAACGCCGCTTTCGCTCACTGATACAAGACTGGGAAAGTACTAAAAGAAAGAATAAAAGCCTAAGATTCGGAACGAAGAAAAAAGCGAGAGACAGTTTGGTGAGAAGATTCATAGTTCCTATTTGTAAAAACTTTTTTTTTTAAAAAAGGACTGATTTAATTAATAATTTAATAAGCCATTTTGTTTTTCCTGCAAGACTGTAATTGCAAAATGAACTTCTTATTTATATAAAGCTAACTATAATTGTATAAATTAGAGTATTTAACTTATATTGTTAAGTAGATAAATAGACAAGTAGATAATTAAGCATATTTTGTTAAGTAGTTTAAAAATAAGTAAAAGCAATTAACAAGAGGTATATAAGAATATATAGGAATATATAGAAATATAAGAAGTTGAATTTTTCTGATTGTATGGGGGGGAAAAATTGAAATAGAAAAGTAATACTCCATAAGGTAAAAGCAAATATAGATAAAGGTATTAAATATAAAGAAGTAAAAGAGGGAAAAGATAAAGGGAAAAAATATATGAGTATGACTACAAGAAGACAAGGAATGCTGTCCTCACAAGCAAGAAGAGGTTCAGAGACAGGGGAGGGAGAATGGCTAAAGCCATTGTTTGAAGACTTTACAATAAAAACAACTCAAACAATAACGCAAACTGTGACACATGTTTTGGAACAAAAATTAGAAGGTTTAGAAAAGAGATTGGAACAAAAAATAAGGGAAATAGAAAAAATTTGAAAGAAGAAATTCATGGAGTGAAGAAACAAACTGAAAAATGTGAGGAGAGAATAGATAAAGAGGAGGAACGAATAATTATGTTAGAGTGTAATAAAAAGAATACTGTATTAGATTAAGAGGAGTGATAGAAGAAAAGGATGAAAATACAAGAGAAATTGTTATACAGATGTTAGCAAACTTAATAGAGTGGGAGGAAGACAGACTAGAAGAAGAGATTGAAAAAATGTATAGAATTAACTCTAAATATGTGATAATGTATAAAAAACCCAGAGACTTATTAATAGAATTCTCAAAAAAAAGAACAAGAAATATGATAATTCAAGCGTCTTATAACAAAAAAATAGAGATCGAAGGAAAAGATGTCACTATTTTTAAGGAAATCCCAACAAAAATACTAAAAAAGAGAAAAGAATATAGATTCTTAACAGATATTCTGAGAAAAAATAACATAGATTTCAGATGGGAAATACCTGAAGGTCTTACTTTAACCTTTAAAGGACAAAGAACTAAACTGAATTCAATCTTAAAAGCCAAAGAATTTTTAAAAAGATTTGAAAAAGAACAAACAAACCCTAAGGAACAGAAACAAGGGAGGAAAGAAGAAACTTTAAGTCAAAAAGAAGGAGAGGTATCTAACTCAAAGGAGTTTACATCACTACTGGTAAATGAGTGAGCTTAGAACAATTACTTGGAATATTAATGGAGCCAACTCTCCAATTAAAAGAAAACGAATATTTCAATTATTAAATAAATCAAAACCAGATATTACATGCCTTCAAGAAACTCACATCAGAAAAACAGATACAAACTATTTAATAAACAAGAAATTAGGAATAGAATTTATAACAGTGAATGAAAATAAAAAAATGGAGTAGTTATATATATAAAATCCTATCTAAAACCTAAATTAATAAAAAAAGATGATATAGGAAGATTTATTATAGTCGAAATTGAAAATCAAAATTCTAAAACTTTGGTAATTGGTATATATGCTCCAAACAATAATCAAAAAATTTTTTACAAAGATTTATCAAATGTCCTCGTAGAATATACTCAAAATAATTGGATTATGATGGGAGACCTAAATAGAGTAGTCTCACCAAAAATAGATAGAGAAACTAATAATCAAACAAATAAGTATCAAGGTAAACTACCTAAAGAATTTTTTGAAATGATAAACAACTTAACATTGGTAGATGCTTGGAGAAGCCAAAACAGAACAACCAAAGACTATACATTTTATTCCAATAGGCACAAATCATTATCAAGAATCGATATGATATGGATATAAAAAAACTTAGAAAATAAAATTAAAGAAGTGAAAATTTTACCAAAAACATTATCCGACCATAACCCAGTACAAATAATCCTGAAGATAAATTTAAGAAATTATAGGTGGAGATTAAATGAAAATATCCTGAAAATAAGGAAAATCTGAAAGTGTATTGTCGAAGGCTTTCACGGCCAGAGTTCAATAGCCACAGATGCTGGCGAAACGTTAGGAACCACAACTTCCAGAACACGGCCACACAGCCCGGAAGACCCACAACAGCCATAAAATCTGAAAGATTTAAAAAAGAAATTGAAAGAATTTTTCCAATGGAATTTAAATACAGAAGTAAAATTATAAACTGTGTGGGAGGCTAGTAAAGCCTTTATGAGGAGTCATTTTATATCCCTAAATAATTATCAAAGAAAAACAGCACAAAGAAAATTATAAACAATTCTAGATCAAATTAAGGAAAAAGAAGAAGAACTCCAGAATAAAAACAAAAATAAAAAAGAGGAAATTCTAAAACCAATTAAAATGTTACAATTACAACTAAAAATTTATATGACAGAAGAGATTGACAAAAAAATGAAATATATAAAACAAAGAAATTTTGTACAAGCAAATAAGCCAGGCAGATGGCTGGCGTATAAATTAAGAAAAGAAAGAGAAAAAATAATAATTTCTAAAATAAAGGAAAATAATGTGGATTTAATTCACAATGAGGAAATTAAAAAAGCTTTTCATACCTATTATACAAAATTATATAAAAAACAACAAATATCATCAGAAAAAATTGAAGAATATATTCAGAAATGTAATTTAAAAAAATTATCTAATGAACAAAAAGAAATAACAGAAAATTTGATTACAACGCAAGAAATAGAGGACGCAATTAAAAAATTATAAGCAATTTAATTATAAGCAATTTAAAGAACAAATTATAATACCACTTAAAAATCTATTTAATTTAATATTAGAAGGAAACAAAATACCGCAATCATGGATGGAAGCTAGAATTACTCTAATCCCAAAAGAAAACCAAGATCCTATGGGCTGTCAAGATTACAGACCGATTTCCCTATTAAATAATGATTACAAAATATTTACTATGATACTAGCAGAAAGATTAAAGAAATTCTTGCAAGAACTAATAAATAAAGACCAAAACGGATTTCTTCCAAGTAGACAAATAAATGAAAATATACGTACAATTATAAATTTGGTAGAATACGCACATATTCATAACGAAAAACCAATAATGCTACTATTTTTAGATGCAGAGAAAGCTTTTGACAACATCAATTGGGATTTTTTAATCAAAACGTTAGAATACAGGAATTTTGGAGATAAATTTATAAAGGCAATACAAGCTATATATAGAATACAAAAAGCCAAAATTATAATTAATGAAGAAGAGACACAAGACTGTAACATAGAAAAAGGCACCCGTCAGGGATGTCCGTTATCTCCATTATTATTTATATTAGTATTAGAATGTCTATTGGAAGAAATCAGAAAAGATGAAAACTTAAAAGGAATTAAAATTAAAAAAGAAACTTATAAACTAAAAGCGTTTGCAGACGATTTGGTTATAACACTGCAAAATCCCATAGATTCAATTGATAATTTAAACCAAAAAATACAAGAATATGGCGAATTAGCAGGATTTAAAATAAACAAACAAAAAACTAAAATGATAAATATAAATATGACAAAGAAAGATCAAATTGAACTAGAACAAAAAACAGGATTTCAAAACGTAAAACAAATAAAATACCTGGGAATACAGATAACTTCGAAAAATATAGATTTATTTAAAAATAACTATAATACAACATGGATGGAAATTAAAAAAGATCTAGAAAAATGGAAATTGCTACAGTTATCTTTATTGGGAAGAATAGCTACTGTCAAAATGAATATATTACCAAGAATTTTGTATTTGTTCCAAACGATACCAATTGTAATAATAGATCAAACATTTCAAAAATGGCAAAAAGACTTAGCAAAATTTATATGGCAAGGGAAAAAACCCAGAATAAAATTAAAATATTTACAAGATGCTAAAGAAAGAGGAGGATTGGGATTGCCAGATCTAAAATTATACTACGAAACATGTGGATTAGTATGGCTAAAAGACTGGATAACATTGGAAGATACAAAATTATTAAACTTAGAAGGACATGATATTCGATTCGGTTGGCATGGATACATGTGGTATAACAAAAGTAAAATTAATAAGGCATTTAATAACCATATTATAAGAAAATCATTATTAAAAATATGGAACAAATACAAAAATTCTTTATTACCAACTATATCATTGTGGATGTCGCCTCAGGAGGCATTTGCCAGGCAAGAAAATAGAAGTGACAATAAATGGTTGAGATACCAAAATTTATTAAAATTTAACAAACAAAATTATGAATTGAAAACAAGAGAAGAATTGGAAAAAGAGGGTTCCATATGTCAATGGTTTACATATTTTCAAATAAAAGAACAATTTAAATTAGATAAAAAAATGTTTAAATTTGAGAAAAGAGAAAATAGATGGGACAATATATTATGGAACGAAAACGACCATTTGATTTCTAAATTATATAAAAAATTATTAGAAATAAAAACCAATGACATAAAAATAAAAAATTATATGATTAAATGGGAAGAAAACTTAAGGCATGAAATTAGCTATGAAGATTGGCAAAATATATGGACAAAAAATACTAAATTCACATTGAGCAATAATCTAAAAGAAAATATATACAAAATGATGTTTAGGTGGTACATGTCTCCTGAGAAGTTGTTTAAAATGAAGCATATTAATTCAAATTTATGTTGGAAATGCAAAACAAAAGTTGGTACAATGTATCATGTATGGTGGGCTTGTAAAAAAACAAAAAAATACTGGGACAAAATACATTTATGTATCTGTAAAATTTTGGAAACTAATATGGAAAAAAAACCAGAAATCTACTTACTTGGATTAATGGAAAAAAAGATGAACAATAGCAGCAAAAAACTATTATTATATCTAACAACAGCAGCAAGAATCATTTTTGCACAATACTGGAAACAAGAATGTACTCCGACAATAGAAGAATGGACTATAAAACTAATGGAAATAACTCAAATGGACAGATTAACAAACTTAATGAAAGATGAAGAACTGGAGGACTATGAATCGATATGGAACCCCTTCCTAAAGTATATACAAAAGGAATACATGATTAACTTAATCATATAAAATTATAAGTAAAAGAAAAAATAAGAGAAAAGCAAATGTATTAGAAGATCCGAAATGAATAAGATATTGAAACTTATGAAATATAATGAAATAATTATAAAAAGGAAGTATGAAAAGGGGGGGGAAAGGAAAGGGGGGGAACGGAATAAGAAAAGCTATGTAAATCAATATGAAACAAAAAAATTTCTGTGAAGAAAACTGGACGTATTTTAAAAGTTTATATGTTGTCATTTATTTCCTTTTTTTTCTTTCTTTCTCCCTCTCTTCTTTCCTTTCTCCTCCCTTTTTTTTCTTTTTTTTGCTTCTTCTCTTTTTATTGTCCTTTTTGTATGTGAAAATGTCTGAAATGTAAATATGTTGTATACATTGTAAGTATATGTATAATTGTTTATATGTGTTTAATATATATTTTAAATAATAAAATAAATTTTAAAAAAAAGGATTAGTCATTGTGGATATATAAATATTCTTCTCAACTCTGCATAGAAACATCATGGGGTCTTATTTATTTATTTATTTATTTATTTATATGTTAACTTGTATTACCGCTCCATCTCCCCCGAGGGGGACTCTGGGCGGTTTACAGTACAACAATTTAAAATCTTTAAAAGTAACTACAATTTAAAATGCATTACAAAACTAATACATTAAATATAAAAATCCAATAGGCGATAGATGGTCTTATCCTTTGAGTAAAGGCCTATTGCATAAGTTATCTTCAAACTATCTATTCTCTCACTTCGGACAGCCTCCCACAGAAATTTTCCCTTGATTGTTAAATCCACATTTAATCCAACTAAAATTTTTATCTGGTGGTCAGTCCAAATGCATTCTGCCACAACATTCTGCCAATACAAAAAAAGCTTGGAATTGCAAAGTGTCGATTTTCACAGCTACTAGATCTCCAGGTGATGCTGTATGGGACTATGAATATGTGTGGATATTTTGCTGCAAGCTTCTTCTGAGCCAATCTGAAACTGAAAAATGGCCAGATAGTCATCACTGGTTGAACACTAATCACAAGGCCAAATAACAAAATAGACCGTCAGCGTTCGGGTGTGATGCAACAGGGGTTTCTCCAGAATTATTAAAGAGGCAACAGAAACCTATAAACATCCAAATAACTCAGGGAGGAATGATATCAACTGTCATCTATGAGGCTGTGAGCAATTGGCTATGGGTATTCTGTGCCACTGAAAGCAGGCAGTGTCCAAGGACAAGACATCTTCTGCCAAGTTCAGTACTGCTGGGAAGAAACTTTCAGCCCCAAAGTCTGGAACTGTTTGCACGCAGCCCTTCATCCTCCTTTTTGTAGCCTTTGAAAACCTCTCTGACCTGGGCCGCTGGTTTATGACAGCACCATTTTGAATAGGAACCCAATGGGAGCTATAGTATAAACCCTAAAATGAAGCTATCAAAGTTCACAAGAACAAATGACACCTCAGAGCCATCTCTGAACCCAGCCCAACCTACCTTTTGGTGCTCAGCTCCACCAAAAGTGTTACTTCTTGCCTACCAAATGTTTGCCCATTCCTACTTGACTACATATTTTAAGAGATGGTTCTAGGCTAAGTAACTAATGCTTACTAGCCAGGTACTTGTTTAGAATAAAAGATTTGGAAGAGTCCAATGAACCACCTTATCTTTACCTTTATTATGGCCTTGCAGTCAGAAGACACAATACATATCAAATGTATAGAGAGACAGGCCCACCTGAAATCTATAGATATAATAAAAAGTCAGCATAAAAGACAAAAAAATAAGTGAGATGATAGTGGCAATCACCAAGATTAATACAATTCTTCAATTATTAGTAAGACAGAGTAAATAGAAGCATAACATTGAGCAATGTGGGTGGATGCATCAGAATCCTGATGAGATAGAAGAAGCGACAAGTAAGCTTCATACTCTCTGCCATCAAAGTCTTATATTTTCAAGGCAAATTAGGCATGTTTCAAGCTGTATAATTCAGTCCACGCAATGCACCAACATCTGACAACAGGCAGGGTTATTAAAAAGCAAGAACACTTCAAAAAGCTAGCACCATTGTGCAATACAAACAAGGATAACCTATTATCACTTGCTAAAAGGTAAATTGCTTGTCTTGGTAATAGTGAAAAGTATCTTGGAACTGTAACTGATTATCAGGGAATATGAAGGCAATGGGAAGAGTCTGCAAAAAACGAGAAAGGGAAACACAAATTTAAGCTGTATCAACCACAGCACACAAATCATGAGCAGTCACAATTCCACTTTACTTGGTATTAGTCCCCCACCTCAAGTACTGGGTCCAACTCTGAGCACCACTCTTGAAGAAGGATTCATACGAACTGGAACATTTTCAGAGAAGGGAAGCTCAGATGTTCAGGAGACCTAAAATGAAATCATAGGAAGAGAAATTGAGGAAATTTAGCACGTGTATATGCCCTGCGTGCAGAGTGAGCTCCTGCACTCACTCCAGCTCTTGCCAACCTAGCAATTCGAAAGCATGCAAATGCAAGTAGATTAATAGGTACCACTTCGGTGGGAAGGTAACAGCGTTCCGCGTGTGTCATGCGGCCACATGACCGTGGAAGCGTCTTCGGACAACGCTGGCTCTTCGGCTAACAAATGGAGATGAGCACCGGAGGAAAGCAGCTGAGAAGTGAATATATTAGCACTTTTCAAATACCTAAAAGGGTATTTGAACCACACAGGAGAATGACAAGACCTATTCTCTGTTCTCTCAGAACACAGGACACAGAATCATGCAATTAAATTATAGGAAGATAGTTCAAGCTAAAGGTTAGGAAAACTATTCTACTGGCAAGAATCGGATGAAAAGCGAGTCTGGTGTAGTGGCACCAGGCTAGAAACCAGACTATACATTCTAATCCTGTCTTCAGCACCAAGCCAGCTAGATAACTTTGGGCCAATCACTATCTCTCAGCCTTAGGAAGAAGTCAATAGCAAACCACTTCCAAAAAATGCTGCCAAGAAAACTGCATGGACTTGTGCAAGCAGTCACCAGGAATCAAAATTCACTCAGAGCTGCTTTTCATTTCAGTTCCTTGGAGTGAAATGGTGGGGAAGCAGTTGACATATCTTCACATCACCTAGTTTGCTCTAAGAACTGATGTGCATGCACCATCACAAGTTATATCACTTTATAATGGTGAGATGTTCTCTCACCCAGAAAAACTTTGTTGGGGTTTGTATATACCCAGGAATTTACAGTTAGATATAAATTATACCAGAGAGGCTTGATATCTAGGTGAGAGGGGAATTATTCTGCAAGTCACCCAATTAGCAGCCATTGTTGTAGGGATGATGTGTCAGTGTGTGACTCATACAACAGGTGCTAAGAGTTTAGTTGGGTGTGGTGGATAATGAGAGTGACCTACTGTATAAGGTGATCGGTCAGTTTGTATATATAAGCAGAAGAATCCTGGTATTCTTTCTTCTCGTTTCTTCTCGTTTGCTGTAACTTCATCGCTGTATCATTTGTTACCCATGTGGAAGTGATCTGTAATACGTATGTATATAAAGTAAATAGGATATTTTATATAATCTCTGTTTGAGTGTCTATTTACTGCACAGTACGTGGATCACTGGTGTCTAGGAAGACGGATCAGGCCGCTCCGCTCACGCACTCTGACATGCTACAAATTCATCAGGGAAAAAAAAGGGACGATGTTAAGTTTCCCCCTGAAGCAATAATTTTTCCATAGGAAAAGGAATGTATTCTTTCTTCCCTTTCTTTAACACAAAATAGCATTCAAACAATGACCCCTACAAGACAGACATTTCCTTAGAGGGGTCTGGAAAACAATAAGCAGACATATTTGGGGCCTGATCAAATCCCACATGTTGATCAATCCCTAAGGTAATGTTCTCAAATTCATGAGCCATACAATCTTCTCCTTTAGTTGCAAACGTCTCTGGAATGTTCAGAATATAAAAGGGTTATGGCTGAGATAACATACTGTAGCTGATCAGGATTTACAGCCATTAATTCAATAAATGAGGTTGAAAAGATACTGCTGATTTAAAACTTCTAGCTTTTTGATGGAACTATTTTCAATCATTTATTTCCTATAAAGATTGGCACCGATGCAAACCTAAGCACACGACAAACGTTGTGTGAGTAATAATAACGATGCCAATGAAAACTAGAAGTGTTTTGCCAACTTTAGCTCTTTCAAGTTATTCCATACATACCCACACATGTGTTACACTGTCCTCTTATGGGGTAAGCAGTATGATGAAAAGTGCAAAACAGGAGTAAAAAATAGAAACCAAAGAAATTAAAAGTGTGAGATTAAAAAAAAGGGAACTGGCTGCAGTTTTCTGAACTGGGTCTACTTTCTGTATTTGGAGATGCAGAGGTTCCCTCTAATTTTATTTCATAAGCATTAAATGTGACTTCATAGTACTGCATTGCTCTGTAATGCATAATTTTGTTGATTGTATGGACATCACCAGGGGCGTGGTAGCTCAGCAGGTAAGACACCAGGCTTGTCGATCGGAAGATCACAGGTTCGGAGGTTCGAATCCCTAGCCCCGCGTGACGGAGTAAGCTCCCACACTCACCCCAGCTCTTGTCAACCTAACAATTCGAAAGCATGCAAATGCAAGTAGATGAATAGGTACCACTTTGGTGGGTAGCTAACAGCGTTCCGCGTGCATCATGCCGGCCACATGACAGCGGAAGCGTCTTCGGACAACGCTGGCTCTTTGGCTAACAAACGGAGATGAGCACCGGCCCCTAGAGTCGGACACGACTGCACAAATGTGCAGGGGGAACCTTTACTATGGACATCACCATTATCACCATTCTTTTTTAAAATATAATTTGAATAACCTTTGAATCCATTACAATTAATGTGTTCTGGAGGAAACTGGTTATCTGGATCCCTTCCTATCGAGTTTCAGGACAGGGGATATACTGAGACAGTTTTGGTTGCCCTTGTTGATTACCTCTAGTACAATCGTCCTGGTTCTCCTTGACCTCTCAGGAGCTTTCAATATCATCAACCATCATATCCTGCTGACCTGCCTGGACCTCCCTGTGGGGAGTGGGAAGCAGGGTGTTGTGATGGTTCTCCTTTCTCTGTGGTCAGGCCCTGTTGGCATCGACAGTAGGAGAGAGATCAAGTCTGAGCCCCTTAATGTGTGGGGTACGTAAGAACATAATAGGAGAACATAATGTAAGCAGTGCCCTGCTGGATCAGACCTGTGGCCCATCTAGCCCAGCAGTCTGTTCTCGCAGTGGCCCCCAACTCTACAAGTCTCCCAGTAGATGGCCTTCAGAAGCAATCCCACTGCCATCAAGTCTAATAGCCATTGATCCCCATGACTCCCATGAATTGGTCTAATCCTTTACTGGAACCAGCCAAGCTGGTAGCTAGCACCACATCTAGTGGTAGTGAATTCCAAAGTGGAATTAATTTTTGGAAACAGTTTTCCATTAGGACTCTACACTCTCACCCCTTCTGTTTAAAATCTACATGTGGCTACTGAGTGATATCGTCTGTTAGTCTGGGGTCAGGTACCACTAATATGCAGATAGTATCCAAATGTACATCTTGACCCAGATCAACCAGATGATACTATCAGGGTCTGGAGTCAGGGTCTGAGTATCTGGAGGTTATAGTGGACTAGATGAGAAAGAGTAGACCCAAGCTCAAAACTGATAGGTCTAAGTGGCTGTGGGTCTTACCCCAGACCCCAAGATTCCATGAACACCTAATCATTATTTTTTGCAGAAGTCCCATGTCAATTTATCCACATATTTTCACAGAAGGAAAGATTCCAGATTTTTGCAATATAGTTTAACATCTTTAACATTTAACTGCCATCCAAGAGCCTGGTTCGCTGTAGTGCTAACATCTAACCCATTAAGAATTACAAATGGACACGCCCAAAGCATATGTTGCAAAGTTCCTTTAAAATTATTACAGCTCCAGTATAGAAAGGATGAGACTCAGCCTTTTTTAATAGTCTTTGAGAGGTCTGAAAATAATTTCTTGCTGAACTAAATTCATTTTTAGCTCATAAGAAACATATCTAACATTCTTAAAACCTGATATAATAGATTATTATAGGGTACTCCAATTCACAAATCCCAATTTTCTTTATATTGTTCAAATTGATTTTTAATTTTTAAAAACTTTTTGGTAATAATAAATTGACAATTTAAGCAAACGTCTTCTTTAATACACTCAACACCTTTGAGTTTCAATGGCCATAAGGACATTGGAGCCAAACAATGTATGGTGTTTTAATTATAAATGTTATTACCACCAAGCTTTGCAATGGGGGAACATTCTAATATTAAAGAAAAAAGTCCAAGAGTGTTTAGCTTTCCCAATAAAAAGTCTGAAAAAGGTACACTATTGGAAATTGCATGCAAACAGTTGTGATGTGTGTAAAAGGAGCTTACACCAGAGGAATTTACATTATACAGTACAAGGCTGTATCAAAGAACAAAAGTAGGATAATGGCATGGGACAGGGTTACCTAAGAGACCGTCTCATCCCCATTACATCGTCCCGTCCCATCTGGTCATGCAGGGAGGGCATGCTACGGACCCCATTGGTTAAAGAATTCCATCTAATAGGGTCTTGGAAGCGTGCCTTCTCTGCAGTAGCTCCTGCTCTGTGGAACATTCTCCCCCCCCCCCCGGAGATAAGACAGTCCCCCTCGCTCCTGGACTTCCGGAAAAAACTCAAGACCTGGTTCTGTCAACAGGGCTGGGGCGGGAAGAAGAGTGTACACTCTTGGGGGTGGCTAATGCCATAGGGTGACCCTAGAGTGCCCTTTCCATGGTTTTAAAGAAGATACTGCCATCTGGATTTTATTATATTTATTATATTCATGTATTGTTACTTTAATGTTTATTTAACTTTTTAATATTTGTATTATGGTTAATTCTGGCATGGGGCCAGAATACCTGAAGGACCGTCTTATCCCCATTTTATCGACCCGCCCCACCAGGTCATTCAGAGAGGGCCTGCTATGAACCCCATCAATCAAAGAATGTCGTCTGATGGGGTCTAGGAGGCGGGCCTTCTCTGTGGTGGCACCCACACTGTGGAACATCTTGCCCCCAGAGTTGAGACAGATCTCCTCCCTCCCGACCTTTAGGAAAGAGCTGAAGACCTGGTTCTGCCGCCTGGCATGGGAAGGAGGAAAGGATAGCTCCTCATGGGGGTGGCTAACTCCTTAACTTTATAATGTCCTTCGTTTTAATTCCATCCATCTGGATTTAGAATTATTTATTATTCTATTTATTGTATAATGATGTTTTATATTTTGTTTTAACCATTTTATTGTAAACCGCCCAGAGTTCCCCATTTGGGGAGATGGGCGGTTATATAAATTTAATTAAATAAATAAATAAAATAAAATAAAATAATTGTGTTTGATTGTAAACCACCCAGAGTCCCTCTTGGGGGAGTTGGGCGGTGATAAATCGAATGAATGAATGAATGAATGAATGAATGAATGAATGAATGAATGAATGAATGAAGTGCATTTTTCTAAAGGTGCTTGGGCCTTAACTTAAATCAGAGGAAGATGCACTGGAAGCTTGTGTGGTTCCCTGGGGTTAGTGTGTTTGTGAAGCCCCTGTTGTGTTTTTTATTGTTATTGTTTTTCAGTCTGGGCTGTTATGTTTTGCTGTCATATTTTTAACTCTTTTAATTGTATAATTTGAAGTTGTAATCCCACCCAGCCATGGAATGCATGGCTGTAATATTATTAACATTGATATTAATGATAAAAAAGGTAAAGGTTCCCCCCGCACATTTGTGCAGTCGTGTCCGACTCTAGGGGCCGGTGCTCATCTCCGTTTGTTAGCCGAAGAGCCAGCGTTGTCCGAAGATGCTTCCACAGTCATGTGGCCGGCGTGACGCACGCAGAATGCTGTTACCTTCCCACCGAAGTGGTACCTATTCATCTACTTGCATTTGCATGCTTTCGAATTGCTAGGTTGGCAAGAGCTGGGGCGAGTGCGGGAGCTCACTCCGACACGCAGGGCTAGGGATTCGAACCTCCGAACTTGCGATCTTCCGATCAACAAGCCTGGTGTCTTACCCGCTGAGCCACCACGATACTATGTTATTAATATTAATGATACTGTAATAATAATAATAATAATAATAATAATAATAATAATAATAATAATTTTATTAGATGCTGCTAATGTAATGCTTGGGAAATTTTGTAAACTTCTCTTTTTAAAAAATCTATTTCCCCAAAATATATACATCCAACTGTAAATACTGCCTTATTAATGTGAATAATAATGCTAATGGGATTTTTGCAATTTCTACATCCCCACCAGCCACCAATCTAACTTTTTTACATCAACTGTTCAGCCTTATATTTCAGGCAGTGATTCCTCTGAGTGTGTTCTCTCAAACAAGATCCAACATTTTTCTTTGCACAATCTGTCCCCTGGGATTGGGTGGGTGGGTGGCTGTAAGCCCAACTCAGCTGGAACCCCATAATATGTGACAGAGCATTCATTTTCAAGCTGTACTCCAGAAAATCATTGGAAGCTTAGCAGGGGTTCCTTAAGGAGATGATTGGCAAGGTTTCTTTAAAATAACAGCTTGTCTACTACTCACTTATGATCTTCCCCTGCAACATGAAACATCGGTTTGGGGGGGTTGGAGATCTTCCAGAGTGCATTTTACATTCTCCAGGGAGTAACATCAAGGACTAATAGTCCTGGGCACCTCTCTGCATGAAATGACTATAATGTGTCCTAGAATTATTTGCAGTGCTCAGGGATTCCATAGTACACATGGCAGAGTGGGAAAATGATATTAAAAAGTTCCCCATTAAGTTATAAAGTATGAAAAAATCTAGTTTGTGTGTTTTTCATGGAATTCTTTAATTTACAAAAGAGTAGCATAGAGAAGGGGATCAATTTACAAATGTCAAGCATCAGTAGAGAATACTGAGGACTTCCGGTGTGGATTCATGGCAAACTAGACATCTCTGAGGGAGCAGAGACGGCATTGCGGCGAGATCAGCGGCCAGGCAACATTTTCTGGCTGGCCAAGTATCTCCAGATAAAAGAGAGGTCATGAGATTGCCCACTTGCACTCCAGACAGCTGCTCCTCATGAGTAAACTGCAGGAACTGAAGTTTGAGTTGAGCGGCTGGGAGTCGAGGGATTTCCATCAAGCTCACAGCCACAATGTAGCCTTATGGACACAAAGTTCTGCTGAGCCTCATTTCTTAATCACTTTTGGAAGTTACTTAGTAACTGCTTTTCAATTATTAAGAACCTTTCGATCGACAGGTTTTATAACACACACTGGATGAGTTTCCTTTAATCCTTAACAAAAGAAGTTTTAAAGATAAGTTTAAGGACATAAAATTTATTTTATTTTTATTATTCTTTTGGAATAAACAGCAAAAGGGTGATTAGAACATTGATTTTGGAAAGTTATAAACAGACTAAGGGTCCAGATGAATTTGAGATAAGATTTTGAAATTAATCATAAGAATCCTTCCCATGGGAAAATGCTGTTTTTTTAATTCCCAAAAGAAAACATGATAGAATGGGAAATGTTGGACATTAAAGGGAACCAGAAGGAACTAAAGATTACAATTAAAGGAGAAGAGCACTTAAATTTAACTTTAACACAGAATGAAGCAAAATATTTTAACATTGGACGTATTGAAGGATATTTGTGAACAATGTATCCAGAAGTTAATCTTAAAAGTGTCTGCCATTATAGATAGACTGTCTTTAAAAGATGTTATGGAACAGGAACAAGTTTTACTGGACAAGACTGAGACTGTTCTGAAAGTTGATTTTAAAATGACAAGCTACAAGAATGATATGGAAAAAGATGTTACAATGGATATACAAATGAAACTGGCTGATGTCTTAATAATTAAAAGGGATATACAAATGGCAAACCAAAAGAGTGACTTGGGTAACTTTCTTATATTGGATTTACAAAAGAGATCTGTTAAAGTCCTGAAGGGTTTTGTGAGAAGGGACAAAGAAAAAGTGAAAAGAAAACAAGCTCTAGGACATTATTTGAAAGGATTAAAGATCAAGATTGTTAAAAATAAAACGAAGGAATATAAAGTGGGTTTCTTTGATCAAGGTTAAAATAGATAGGTTGTTATTTCTGGTAACCCCTAATGGACTTTTGCTGACCAGGACTGAATGATGAGGTTTAAGGATCTGTTTATAAATAAAAGATGAGATATGGGATGAAGAGATTGTTTGTTGTATTTTAGGTGATGAGTTGTTAAAATTGTTTATACTTGTTGTGACAAAGGGTGAATTTACTTCTTTATATATTTCCTTTCTTTTTCTTTGTTATACTCTTATTTTTTTCTTTCTATTTTTTTCTCTTTTTTCTTTTTTTTCTGCACTATTTCTAACCCTAACCCTATTAAGAAGTTATTTTAAAAATGATTTAAAATAAACTTTTCTGAATCTATGTTGTCTATGCATAATCCTAACATTGCCAAGAATCATGAATCATCATGAAGATTGAAGTGCAGATTTATAGGAAGAGAGAGAGAGAGAGAGAGGGAGGGAGGGAGGGAGGGAGGAAGGCAGGCAGGCAGGCAGGCAGGCAGGCAGGCAGGCCTATTTGGAAGTGAAACACATCATTCCATGTGACTTGACAGTTACCTGCACATATCCCCCAAATTGGAATGCTTAAAAGGGACATTTGCACAATTAGAGATTATATTGCAATAATTTGGCATTGCAATCTGTTCACTCAGCACATGGCTGATGCTCAAATAAAAAATGGAAAAATATAAACAATCTGATTAGATTGTTTACATACTGCACACAGTGGTCCAGCTGTCCCTGTTTAGCAGTAAGTAGCTTACTTGTTTGTCCCCTTTTTCCCTCAGTTAGTAGTGTATGAACTTTTGCTGCCCACAGATTCCCTTCACATTTTGCTTACGAAATGAAAAATGCAAATCTTCTATCAAACTTCACTTGTCTCTAACTTCACTTTCTCTTTACCCACCATTCCTTGCCATTTTTGCATTCATATCTCACATTTTAATATATTTATTTATTCCTTCTCACCCCTATGGGTGGTATGTGTCTTCCTCAATCTTGGGCCCTCTACCAGAGGCCTGGGAGTTTGATTGTTTATTGATTGATTGATCACATTTATACAGTATGGCTGCCCATCTCACACAAGGCGACTCTGGGCGGCATAAACAATAAGTGTTCTGTGCAGTATCTTGCACTGCACTCTTCTGGACAGAGAGCTCTGATGTTGTTCCTCGGATCTGTTGGACCTACTTTCCCAGCTTAGGAGTCACAGCCCCGAGTGCTCCTCCCACCAGTGGGACCACTTTGGCCTTCACTTCACTTCCCACATCCTCTCCAGTTCCTCCTTCAGGTCCTGGTAGTTCTCCAGCTTCCCATCTCCTTCTTCCTGATGTTGCTGTCACTTGGCACCGCTACATCTATCCCCACCGCTGTCTTCTGGTCCTTGTCTACTACCACAATGTCTGGTTGATTGGCCAGTACCTGCCTGTCCGTCTGGATCTGGAAGTCCCACAGGATCTTAGCCCTCTTCCATGACCTTCAGTGGAATCTCCCATCTGGACTACGCTGTGCAGATATTTCTGTACACAATGCCAGCTACTTGGTTGTGCCATTCAGTGGATGCTGTTATGTATATATGTGTATGTATGTATGTACAAGTCCAACACCCAGAGACTGTACACCAGCCAGAAAGTGGGTGGGCAGGGTCTGGTGAGTGTCAAAGCCACTGTCCTGGATGAGACCCAGAGCATCCAGGAGTACATCAGTAAGATGGCACCTAAAGATGAGCTGTTGAGAGAATGCCTGAGGCAGCCCTTCCTGTCCTCCACTGTCTCCCGGAGTTTACTCAAATTCATGTTCATTACGTCGGTGATGCTATCTAACCATCTCATCCTCTGCCGTCCCCTTCTCCTTTTGCCTTCAGTCTTTCCCAGCATCAGGGTCTTTTCCAGGGAGTCTTCTCTTCGCATTAGGTGGCCAAAGAATTTGAGCTTCAGCTTCAGTATCTGTCCTTCCAATGAGTGTGTGTGTGTGTAGGGGATTGTATGTATGTGTGTGCGTGTGCATGTGTGTGTGTGTATATATATAATCACACCATCAAATAGATTAAATTGTAGATTTGTAAATTCAGATTATCTTTTCCTGTGGTAAATATTTTATGATATATGATATTATAATCAATAATTTAATGAATGTAGGGCTATGTATGCTTTGAAAATGATGCAAAATCAATGCTTTCAAAGTTGCCTGAGCATAGCAACTTCCTGCTGTTCACTAATTTATTAAATTTTTTATTGGCTGTATGTACTGCCAAATGTAGAAGACCTCTAGAGACCAACAATGTCAGTTAAAATGTCCACTGTAAATAAAACAATTATAAAAATAGAATGCAAAGTTTAAAAAGAACAACAATAAATTGACCCTACAGGTGGCATGAAGGAATTCTCTGGCTCTGAAAATGAAAATGGACATTTCCAAAATATTGCAGAATAGGGTCAGATGGGCATTTTTGTGTTAACAAAAAAACGATTAGCATCCTTACCATTAAACTAAGACTCAGTTAGAAAGAAGATCAAATAGGGAGGCCCCACCTTAATACAACATTTGATTGATTATGTGCCACAAGTCATTTTTGACCCTTCTCTAAGACGATCTGTCCCTAACTTGGTCTTTCAGGTCTCCCAATGGTGCACTCATCGCCACCGTAACTGAGTCCATCCACCTTGCTACTGGCTGTCCTCTTCTCTTTCCTTCCACCTTTCCCAGCATTAAAGCCTTCTCCAGAGAGCTGGGTCTTCTCATGTGTCCGAAGTAGAATAATTTGAGCCTGGTCTTTTGTGCCTCAAGTGAGAACTCTGGGTTGCGTTGTTCGATGATCCATCGGTTTGTTTTCTTGGTTGCCCATGGTATTCTCAGGAGTCTTCTCCAACTCCAAATTCCAAAGGTGTCAATGATAAAGGAAGCCCAAGGTTTCCAGACTTCAGTATCCTAACCCTTACACAGTGCAGTAAACATGCAGACTCTAAATCCAAGAATCTTCCTTTCTTTTTTATGAATTGCTGTAAGGGGTTTGCCCAGCCCTGGATTCACCATTAAGCAAAATCAGCCCGTGGTTAGGGCACCTAGGGAAGGGGGGCACCACAGATATTTTTCCCCTAGCTATCATGCCCTTAACTCTGTCACTGCCACACTCAACTTTAGTCAAACTTTTTGTATTTGTCCTTATCTGCCGTGTTCGACTTTTTTCAACATTTGCATTTTTTCCCTTGCCCTAGTTAAAAATAAATAATTTGCTTCTATTGCTTACTGCTGCTTAGTGTTAAATAAAGATTGTTTTACCAATCGAAGAGAACAGCCCAATCAAGGAACTACCAAGGAGAGTACAACACCCCCACCAACACAGGCAGGACAAGCCAGGGTATACAGTATAAACAGAGAGCAAGTTCCACTCCCTTTTCACACTGAAGATGTTGCCTAGCCTGGCAATGAAATGTCTGCAAGAAAACAACAAGGCTCAGAGAGCACCAAGGACTCCAAAGATTGTTTTTTTAAAAAATATATTTAATATAATTGTGGGGTTTGGTCTGGAAGAAAACTGAATTTTTAATCTCTTATCTCACCTTCAGCAATTACTGAGTCTTAATGACTTGTCAGTTAAGCAATGGAAGGGATGAGGGCACCATTGTTGGGCTGTGCTTAGAGCATCAGTTGGCCTTAATCCAGTCCTATACTTGCCCTGTGATGTAGCCACATCCCACTAATTCCTAAACTGATCTGTGGAACAACTCTGTTTTGACTAGTTGCTGGAAGACTACTAAGGAAGGAACTAATCTAGCTTCCAGTGGGAACTGCAGCATCTGCAGGGGGTAAAAAATGTCAAGATGGTGGTCAGAGCAGTGTGAACAAAATCCCTCTCCTTTGTATTTGAGTGCAAAACCAACACACATAGAAAAAAGGTAGGGCTGCAAGCATGCCATCTTGACGTTTTTCACTGCCCTATGGACCCCACTGAGTGGGAGGTTGTTCCAACAGTCTGTTGCCCTTTCTGATGATCCAACAACAAACGGGGGGGGGGGGGAGAAAAAACACATAGCTTTGACTATACATACCTCTGGGGTGGTATAATGTCTCTTCAGTTTAATATTATTATATTATAATAACATTATACCATTGTGACATATTATTACATTATAATAATAGAACACCATATAAAATAATACACTATGATTAAGATATAATATTACAGCTTTGTTTTTGTTTTACTTTTGAGCAGCAAACCAGCTTTTGGACTTTCCTTCATTTTCAACAAGAGATTCCTTAAGTCTTCTCGACTGCAGCCATCAAATCATACCAATAGTCTACCTGAGGGTGGTGATGCCTCTCCTACCAATTTTAATTCCAATTTCTCTCTCTTCTCATCCATAGCTTGTTATCAAATATTCTGCAAATCAGTTAAAAATATAAGGTGATAATATACAACCTTAGTACATTCCCTTCTACTTCTGAACCTTTCGGTTGGTCAATATTCCAATCTAACTGTTGCTTCCTGATAATCATTAAAATACTTCAATAGGCAGATAATGTCAACCATTACACCTATGTTCCTAACATCTAACCATAATTTACTGTGGTCTAGAAGCCTATCTTGTATAATCAATAGAGCAAAGTATTGTTGTATTATATAATCAATACAGCAAAACTAGACATCTTTTTGGAATTCACTTGCCTTTTCCATTATCCCTTGGATGTTAGAAATGCAATCTTGGGTGTCTCTGTCTCTTCTGAATCCAGCTTGTACATCTCTTTTGTTCTGATTGCAAAAGTTTGGGCATGATTCTAGTAGCATATAAATAAATTGTTGTTGTTCAGTCGTTTAGTCGTGTCCGACTCTTCGTGACCTCATGGACCAAAGCACGCCAGGCCTTCCTGTCCTCCACTGTCTCCTGGAGTTTACTCAAATTCATGTTCATTAGCTGTTGTGGGTCTTCCGGGCTGTGTGGCCGTGTTCTGGAAGTTGTGGTTCCTAACGTTTCGCCAGCATCTGTGGCCAGCATCATCAGAGGGCAGGAGCACAGATAGAAATTTTGAGATTTTGCTTCTATCTGTGCTCCTGCCCTCTGAAGATGCTGGCCACAGATGCTGGCGAAACATTAGGAACCACAACTTCCAGAACACGGCCACACAGCCCAGAAGACCCACAACAGCCATTGAACTCCGGCCGTGAAAGCCTTCGACAATACATCATGTTCATTACATCGGTGATGCTATCTAACCATCTCCTCCTCTGCCGTCCCCTTCTCCTTTTGCCTTCAGTCTTTCCCAGCATCAGGGTCTTTTCCAGCGATAAATAAGTGCAAGTATTCCATAGTTTGACTATTCTTTAGCACTGCCCCTCCTTTTTTTATATTAGAACATGAATTTTGGATCAGGTAGGTAGACGAACTCTGCTGTAATCAATTTTCATTGAACAAATAGAACTTCACCTCTTCCCTTGCAGACTGTATAATCCATCTGATTTTGGTGTGGTCCAACTGGTGATGTCCACATATAGAGTGTCTTTTAGGTTGTCAAAATAAGGTATTTGCTATAAACATTTAGTTTTCTTGGCAGAACCCTATTAGACTGTTTCCTGCTTTATCAAGGCCAAGTTTTCCCATTATTCTATATGCTATTTTACTTCAAACTTTAGATTTTAATCTCCTATAATTAGTATGATGTCTTTTGTGGGGGAGGCTGCAAGTCCCTGTACATGTCTGTAGCTTGAATCATGTCAACTGGATTTCTATTTTCTTAGTGGAAACGTTTCGCTCCTTATCCAAGGAGCTTCTTCAGTCTGAGCAAAGTTGGTAAGGGAATCCTAAATATGTTCCTAGGTAGCTGTGTGACCTTACACCTGGGGCTAGGTCATGGTTATATTGAGATGTAATTTTTAAGTCCTTTTATCATCTAATGGAGGGTCGTTAAAATCACCATGCTGCTGTTGAGCTTCTGAAATGGTCTTAATATTCCTAGGCACAGAAGACAACACGGGGAGGAAGATGGGGGAGAGTTTGTGCCTGAGGCCCCCACCTCTATTCAAGGAAGGATTTTCCAAGTTGGCATAAATGGATTCCTTGACCCCTCTCTCAAACCACCTATCTTCTCTGTCTAAAAGGACTTAAAAATTACATCTCAATATAACCATGACCTAGCCCCAGGTGTAAGGTCACACAGCTACCTAGGAACATATTTAGGATTCCCTTACCAACTTTGCTCAGACTGAAGAAGCTCCTTGGATAAGGAGCGAAACGTTTCCACTGAGAAAATAGAAATCCAGTTGACATGATTCAAGCTACAGACAATTCCACCTGGATGACTGAGAACCTTCATAGACATACTCCCTGTACATGTGTTCAACTCTCACTCCCTCTGCATCTGTGCTTGGAGAATAGATTTGGATCGTTGTAATATCGATTGGCTTGCCTTGGACACAAATTAAGATCATTCTATTATTATTTTTAGTTCTACCCAAGCACTGACTTTCATACACTTTTGTTAATAATGATGGCTATTACATTTCTTCTACAATTTTCTTGTCCACAGTAGAAGTTCTGATGCTTCTCTGATGTGAAGTGACCCATTCCAATCCATTCCAATTCGCTAATTTCCAGAATGTCAACATTTGATCTTGACATTTCAGCTCTAACAACTTGCCTTGGCTCATGGTTTTGACATTTCATATACCAAAGGTATACATATTTTTTGCATCTCACAGGCCTGCCCATTTTTCATAAACCTTTTCAGTCAGAATTCAAGACTGGGCATGGGACAGAAATTACATTGGTCACTCAAGTGGATGATTTTTGCAGGGACCTCAGTGGGGGAATGTGCCCCTTCTAGATCCTTTTGGATATCTCAGTGGCATCATGATATCCTCCCTTTGGCTTCAGTGTTTGGGATTTAGGTAGACCATTCTGCAGAAGGTTCCTTTCTTGCCTAAGTGGGCAGTACCAGGTAGTTATCCAAGGAAGGAGGTAGGGTTATCTTCTATCACTCTTAGAGTACATCTTGCATTGTTGGGGCACTATAAGAAACTCTAAAACCTTAAAGAATTCCACTTTGCCAGACTTTTTCTTCATTACACCTATCCTACAAATGTACCCCCTACCCTTTTGGGGGGAACTTAGCTCTTGGAACAGAGAAAATATTAGAAATAGGCTTTTTGAAAGGGATGCCAATAAGGATGATACTGCAGTGCAGTCATCCAAATTTTCATATTTCCATTATAAAAAACATAGAAGTCTCACCCAGTATCTGGGTGTTATTACCAGTGCCACACTGAGAAAGGTTTTTACATCCCTTCACTTGTAGACCATCCCTTCAGCATATCTTGAAGGGATATTTTGGAAGTGCCCTGTTGAACAGCATCTCTGTCCTTGTAGTGTTCATCAAGTGGAGGACATTATTCACTATGTCTTCCACTGTACCATTTATGACGAAATCAGAGCCAAACTGTTGATGGTAGATGAATTCAAGGGCTTGGACCACTTGTGATTGAATTATCTTCTTGCAAATGCATTTCCAACTGGCAGTAGTCAGGTTGCTGCTGTTGCTTTGTTGTCATTTCAACTTAGAATGAAATATTTAAGTTCTTAATCACAGCCCCGGCTTTATTTTGTTTTGACCTCTTTGCATCCAACACTCTTTTTATTACTTTATTTTATTGTTATTTTTGCTTTGTTGTATTTTATGCTATGCTACATCTTTATGGCCTGTGGTTACAACAATAAACTAACTTACTTACATGTCTATGAAGGTTCTCAGTCATCCAGGTGGAATTGTCTGTAGTTTGAATCATGTCAACTGGATTTCTATTTTCTCAGTGGAAACGTTTTGCTCCTTATCCAAGGAGCTTCTTCAGTCTGAGCAAAGTTAGTAAGGGAATCCTTAAATATGTTTCTAGGTGGCTGTGTGACCTTACACCTGGGGCTAGGTCATGGTTATTTTGAGATGTTATTTCTAAGTCCCTTTATCATCTAAAGGAGGATCGTTAAGATCACCATGCTGCTGTTGAGCTTGCGAAATGGTCTTAATCTTCCTAGGCACAGAAGACAAAGCAGGGAGGAAAATAGGGGAAAGATTGTGCCTGAGGCCCCCACCTCTATTCAAGGAAGGATTTTCCAAGTTGGCATAAATGGATTCCTTGACCCCTCTCTCAAACCACCTATCTTCTCTGTCTAAAATGTGAACATTAATGTCCTCAAATGAGTGTCCTTTTTTTAATTAATTAAAATAATTACTTAAGATTAAGACCATTTTGCAAGCTCAACAGCAGCATGGTAATCTTAACGATCCTCCTTTAGATGATAAAGGGACTTAGAAATAACATCTCAGAATAACCATGACCTAGCCCCAGGTACAAGGTCACACAGCCACCTAGAAACATATTTAAGGATTCCCTTACTAACTTTGCTCAGACTGAAGAAGCTCCTTGGATAAGGAGCGAAACGTTTCCACTGAGAAAATATAAATCCAGTTGACATGATTCAAGCTACAGATAACTTACTTACAGTTCCAGATGGTGTTGGTAGGGGATGAGTGGGTGTTCCCTTGGGTGCCACAAAGTTTGCTTCTTTCTCTTATGCCGTTTAACATGTGCATGAAACCATAGGGAGAGGTCATCCATCGTTTGGGGGTGAGGTATCATTAATATGGTGATGATGCCTAGTTGTATATCTTCTTGGCTGGGTTGGAGATGACACTGAAGTTTTGACTCATTGTCTGGAGGCTATCGTAGCTTTGATGGGACAAACAAGTTGAGGATGAACAATAGCAAGACAGAGTTGCTGTTCACTCTGAAATCATCTAATTCTTTTTTACTCCAGTTGTAACTTTGGATGGGATGACATTTCCCCTGAAGGGGAAGGTCATCGACTTGGGAATTATCCTGGACTCATGGTTACTGCTGGATGTCTAAGTGGAGGCTGTAGCAAGGACAGCCTTTCCGTAGCATCAGTTGGGGCACCAGTTGTCACCTAACTAGAGTGGACAGCAGTGACTCATGCCCTTATCACCACTTGTCTGGTCTACTGCAATGCATTTTATATGGGGCTTCCCAGGGCTGGATTAAGGCCCCAAGCACAGCCCAACAATGGTGCCCCTCATCCTTTCCATGGCTTAACTGACAAGACATTCAGACTCATTAAGTGCTGAAAACTAAAGTTGAGTGTGGCAGTGAAAGACTGAAGGGCAAGATAGCTAGGGGAAAAAATCTGTGGTGCCCCCCTTCCCTTGGTGCCCTAAGGACGGGCTTATTTCGCTTAATGGTTCATCCAGGGCTGGGGCTGCCTTTGAAGATCATCTAAAAGCTACAATTTTTGCAGAATGCAGTCTCCTCATAGGACAGTGGACGTGACCTGCTGCAGCCATTTAACACTGGGGTTGTGAGTGCTGCATTAATTTTCCATAGGGCTCCAATTACGAACTGAAAGGGTTGGTTTTAACCATCAAAGCCCTACATGGCTTGGCTCCTAGATGTATGTTTAAGTTCACTTTCCCCAGATGGAAACCTCCTTCTAGTACCCTTAGCCCAGGGCAGGAAATTTAGGGCATGGGGATTGGGGCATAAAAACGGTCCCTTATATACCTTGGCCTCATATGGAAAGGCCTTGAAAACAGCTCTTTCAAAGAGCATCTGAAGCCTAACATTTATGAACGATTATGTGGAACCATGGCTCATATTTATATTTATATTTATATTTATATTTATATTTATATTTATATTTATATTTATATTTATATTTATATTTATATTTATATTTATATTTATCCCGATAACATCTGCCCGCCCCACCCTTGCATGCAGAGAGGGCATGCTTCGGACCCCCTCAACAAGAGAATTCCATCTAGCGGGGTCCAGGAGGCGTGCCTTCTCTGCGATAGCGCCCGCCTTATGGAATATCTTGCCCCCGGAGGTGAGACTGGCCCCCTCCCTCCTGGCCTTTCGGAAGGCCCTTAAGACCTGGCTCTGCCACCTGGCCTGGGACGACGGAGGTGGTAGTGCCTCCTGTGGTTGGCTGGCCCCGTAGCTCCACGGTCTATTCTGCGGGTCCAAATCCATCTTGGATTTTATTTTATTATGTTATGCTTGTGTTTTTAGATATTTTGTATAGTTTTTAAAAATTTTATTTATTGTAACCCGCCCAGAGTCCCTTGCATGGGAGATGGGCGGGGAATAAATTTGAAAAATAAATAAATAAATAAATAAATTTATATTACTGCTCCATCTCCCCCAAAGGGGACTCTGGGCAGTTTACAAATCAATAATTAAAATGGATAAAAATATAATCCCTATACATATATATAAATACAAATAAATTAAAAATAAAATCCAAGTGGCACAAAATTGTTTTTAACAGGGCTCTATGGGACCAGCCATCCCCAGGAGGAGCTGTCACTCTTCTCATATTCTCATATTCTCATACCTCCGGGGGTAGAATGTTCCAAAGGGCAGGCGCCGCCACAGAGAAGGCCCGCCTTCTGGACCCCACCAAGTGAAATTCCCTTACCGACGGGGTCCGCAGCAAGCCCTCTCTGCATGACCGAGTGGGACGGTTCGATGTTATGGGGATGAGACGGTCCCTCAGGTAGCCTGGTCCCATGCCATGTAGGGCTTTCAAGGTGATAACCAACACCTTGAATTGGACCTGGAAGCATACTGGCACCCAGTGCAGCCGGCACCGCAGAGGTGTCACATGTGCCGATCTTGGGGCACCAATAACTGCGCGTGCAGCTGCATTCTGGACCAGTTGCAGCTTCTGGATACTCGTCAAGGGTAGCTCATGTAGAGCACATTGCAATAGTCTATGTGGGAAATGACCAGGGCATGGCTTTCATGTGACTGTAGGCCACCAGCAGTAAACAAAATTAATCAATAAGTACAGTGAATATTAAGGGGCGTGGTGGCTCAGCGGGTAAGACGCCAGGCTTGTTGATCGGAAGGTCGCAAGTTTGGAGGTTCGAATCCCTAACCCCGCATGACGGAGTGAGCTCCCGCACTCGCCCCAGCTCTTGCCAACCTAGCAATTCGAAAGCATGCAAATGCGAGTAGATTAATAGGTACCACTTTGGTGGGTAGGTAACAGCGTTCTGCATGCGTCATGCCGGCCACATGACCGCAGGAGCATCTTCGGACAATGCTGGCTCTTCGGCTAACAAACGGAGATGAGCACCGGCCCCTAGAGTCGGACATGACTGCACCAATGTGCGGGGGGAACCTTTACCTTTACTACAGTGAATATTAACCATCCCCAAAATACTATGTCAAGCTTCTGGCCACCAGAATATTACTCAACCCTGATGTGGTCCAGGAGTGCCCAACTTCTGCTAGCTGAGGGCCACACTAAGCTTTGTGCAGCATGTTGACGGCTAAACCCTGAAAATGGGTCAAGTCAGGGCCCATTTTGCAAACGTTTTTAAAGAGTTGTAAGGAGTAAAATGGGTAAGGAAGGCTAAATGCAAAAATCTCTCAGATCCCGCCGAATGCAAGAAAATTCTCAAGGTCTGCAGCCCACTCATTCAGGGTCTTCCAGGGCCACAGAAGGAGTGCTGGTGGGAAGCGTTCTTGAAACCAGATGTAAGCAATGGAGCCTATACTCCAATAATAACATACGGTATAAGATTCTGAGCGCAGAAGCGATCTAGGTCTAGACTTCATAGGAATCAAATGTTAGCCTCCTCCTTTCATATCTCATCTTAGCATCAGGGGAATTTGTATATTCAGCCAGCCATCTAGCGATCCATCCCAATAGAACTGCTCTTCATTATATCAGAAGTGGAACCTTTCACAGGTAATCAGAATGCAGGACTAATAGGTAATTATTTTTCCATCAATATCTAATAGACCTTATTAATCAAATTTAGCATTTCTGGTGTGGAACACTTATTTTCTAGAGGGAAATTATTCTCTTTTTAAAGAATTGAGAGTTCTCCTTCTCATTATACAAATAGCCTTTCCTTTGTTTATTAGTAACTTTGTTTAATAAAATTATTTTCCCCACACAAATGAAGAATATGAGTTGTCTGATACAAGCTTTGAGTAGGAAGGCATCGATTGTTTTCTCACCATTTCTGTTAACCCAGAAAATGGGGGAGGTCGGGGGTTGCTCATGCAAAGATGCAGAAAAGGATTATGGAGCTAGATCAGAGGTGGGCAACGTCAGGCCCGGGGGCCGTATAAGGCCCACGGGGCTCCCGCCTAAGGCCTGTGGGGCTCCTGCCCGCAAACCCCACCCCTTCCACGCGATTGGCTCCCGCCCGCAAACCCCGCCCCCCTGTGCTTGTGATTGGCTCCCGCCCGCAAACTCCAGCCCCCGGGCCGCGGAAATCCCAGAAACCCCGCCCCCCACGCCCCCAGTCCCCGGTTATAAATATCCAAATGGCCCTTGACAGAAAAAAGGTTCCCCAGCCCTGAGCTAGATCATTTGCCCCACAAGAAAAGACAGTAAAGTGGGTTTCTCACTTTGAGAAAATGCAAGATAACCATGACTCCAGACTGCAGCCACATATCTTTCCTGCTTCAAAAAACAGGAAAAATGGCCCATCTCCTGGTTAATTAGCCACTTCCTTTTCAACTAGTATACTCTTTTAATCAGCACTTAAAAAGCTACCCTCCAATTTACCAAAAGTATTCCTCCCCTACAAAAGAGAGCTGTGCTTTAAAAAAAAGAAAAAGAAACCTTCTTTCTCAAGTTTTTTCCCAAATTCTTTTATTTTTTTTATCTTATTTTTAGTATTATTAGGAGAGTACTAATGTATTATTTTTTCTTCTGTTACATCTCTCTCTATCTCTGGCTGTTCCTATTTCTTGCTTTGAAAAATGTGGGAAAATATGGCCATTCAGGAAAGATGATTCTATGATGAAAGACAGGGCATTCAACATGCAAGAAGTCTGTACCCCATCTGTGAGAACTTCATCAACATTTTCTTCTCTTCTGGGGGAAAAAAAAGGTTTTTCCATCAAACTAAAGAATGGGAAGGAGGAAGAGGAGGAGCTGTTGTTTCGTGCAGGCTAGTTTGCAATAAAAATTTTCTGAGAAAATATATTTGCTCTTCGCCAAATCCTATAAGTCACATTTCTGGGCCTTTACGTTACTGGAAAATTACAAGGGAAAGTCTGCCTCAGGGCCTAAGTGTAGGTCTCCTTAACTTAATGTCCAAATTTTTTACATCAGGAAGCTGACCAATGAGTGTTGGAATCTTAAAACAAAACAAAACAAAACAAAACAAAACAAAAGATGGAGAACTGGGGAGTCTTTGGTGCTCTCTGAGCCTTGTTGTTTTCATGCAGACGTTTCATTGCCAGGCTAGGCAACATCTTCAGTGCGAAAAGGGAGTGGAACTTGCTGTCTGTTTATATACCCTGGCTTGTCCTGCCTGTGTTGGTGGGGGTCTTGTACTCTCCTTGGTAGTTCTTTGATTGGGCTGTTGTGTGCTGTTTGGGTGATTGACTGAGTTAATAGTTCCTTGATTAAGGTCTATTGTGTTGTTTGATTGCTCCTCTGCTGCTAATCTTGCTGTTAATCTATGCATATCTTGTTGTTGATTGCTGGCCCAGGGGTGTTCTGGTCTTCTGGCTATTCTATTGTCTCTTATGAATGGTATGTAAATGTTGTTAACCTCTATGTGTCTGTTGATGGCTGCTTTGTCTGAGTGCCAAGCTTCCAGGAATTCTCTAGCATTTTTGGATTTGGCCTGGTCTAATATGCTCACAGTTTCCCAGTTGAAAGTATGGTTAAGTCTGTCCATGTGTTGTGAGATTAAGGAGTTTTCATCATGTCTTCTGACTGCTAGTTGGTGTTCGTGGATGCGTTCTGCTAGTCTTCTGCCAGTCTGTCCTACATAGTGGCTGTTACAGTCCTTACACTGTATGTTGTAGATAACTCCTGTTTTTTCTTCTTGGGCTACTGGGTCTTTTGGTTTACTTACAATGTTCTGAAGGGTTTTGGTTGGTTTGTGTGCTACAGTGATGCCGTGTGGATGTAACAGTCTATTAGTAGTTTCTGAGATGTTTCTGATGTATGGCAGTGTAATCCTTTTCATAGCTTCTGTTGGTTTTGCTGTGGTGGGTTGCGTGGTCAGGCACTTTTTGATAAAGTTGTGTGGATATCCATTTTGCTGGAAGATGCTATATAAGTGGTCTGTTTCCTTTTTCTGGTGTTCTGGGTTGCTGCAGTGTGTTTGTGCTCGTCTGAATAGTGTTCTTACACAGCTCCTCTTGTGTGAGGTTGGGTTATTGCTTTGATAGTGGAGCACTTGGTTAGTGTGGGTAGATTTCCGGTAGACTTGTGTTTCTAGAATGCCATCATTTCCTCTACTGATGAGGATGTCCAAGAAGGGTAGTGTGGTGTTGTTTTCTTCTTCCCTTATGAATTTTATTCCTTTGAAGATGTTGTTGATGGCTTCATGTGTTTCCTCCAGTTGATCCTTTTTTATTATGACGAAGGTGTCATCTACATACCGGATCCATACTTTGGGTTGTATGTGTGGGAGTGCTATCCTTTCTAGACGTTGCATTACTATCTCTGCTATGAGTCCTGAGAGTGGTGATCCCATAGGTGTTCCTTTGATTTGTTGGAATATTTGTCCATCAAACTGAAAGTAGGTGGTGAGGCAGAGGATGATGAGGTCCATGATTCTGGGTATTTTGATCTTGGTGTATCTTGTTAGGTCGGGTGTGTTACGTAGAACTGCTGCCATGGATTCAATCGCTAGTGCTTGGTCTATGGATGTAAAGAGTGCAGTGACATCAAATGACACCATAATTTCATCTTCATCTATTTTTATGTCTTTGATTTTCTGGAGGCACTGTAGTGGGGAATTTATAGAGTATTCACTCTCCTCTGTGAGATGCCCAAGTTTTCTTGTAAGTTCTTTGGCTATGTTGTATGTGGGGGTGCCTGGTAATGATACAATTGGACGGAGTGGTATGTCAGGCTTGTGTATTTTGGGGCGTCCGTAGAAGCGTGGGATGATAGGTCCACTGCTTTTCATCCACCTCTGTTCTCCTTTACTGATTTGACCTTTCTTGGTTAGGTTGTTGAGGATTCTTTTGACCTGGCTGTCAAGTTTCTGTATCGGATTGGAGTTTACTGGGGTGTAGGTTTCTTTGTCCTCCAGTAAATCTTTGGCTTTTTGTATATATTGTGAACTGCTTGGCAACTATCTGCCCATTCTGGAACAAGGCTATGAAAAATTAAAATATAATGAAGACATTGAGGAAATTTCAGGGAAAACATCTTTCAAAGACTGTCTCAAAACAATGTCTCAAAAGTAGCCCAAGCAACGGTAGGTTTTCTGAGGTCCTAAAGCTGCATCTACCTTCCAAACTTCTTTTCTGTACCCTTATGCCCCTCCATCACAAGTGCCCCAAACTGGTGGTATGGTTTCAAGCCATTTTGAAGTGGTAACAGCATAACACAGGGTTTTCCAAAGTTTTCCCGTGGCGACACACCAACCGCCGTTGGTGTGTCGCCGCGGGAAAACCCAGAAGTGCCGCCGTTGCGGCAGTGTGCAAAAACCCGGAAGCGCTGCTGCCGCTTTCGGTTTTTGCGCACCGCCGTTGGTGTGTCACCGCGGGAAAACCCGGAAGCGCTGATGGCGCACCATCAGCACTTCTGGGTTTTGACGTGACACATCTGGGTCCCGCAGGCGACACACTTTTGTGTCACGACACACAGTTTGGAAAGCTCTGCCATAACATATAATGTATACCTTGAAACAGAGCAATAAAGAAGATCCATTAGAAACAACCACAGAAAATTCTGGGGTCACCTAGACATGAGTGATGACTCCACCTAATTTCCATTGCTGTCCCTCCTGCTGTGGGATTTGTCCACACACAAACAATTAAGAGCAACTCCCTGGCCACCAACAAAGCTGTTTCTTCCTGAGCAAGAGTGATTAATATTTATGATAAGTCTCATGGCACTACTGGGAAGACTATACTTAATAGAACCAAAGCACATACAAAAAAGAGATTGTACATGCAAATTTAACAGCTCAGAAAAGGAAATAAATGATGTTCCACAACAGGTTTCTAAGTGCCAGGTCCCCTCTGCTTCTTGAGCTGGGGCATATACAACACTTGTAATTAGGCTATTCCTTGTCCTCCAACCAATTAAATCTGTAGCCTTTCTTATCCAAACTCCGTGCTAAGATTTTTATTCTGCAAGGATCAGGTTCTGATTAAAGTGCTCGTTATGTTTCAATAGCTAATTGATCAGACCAATTGTAAAATGCCAGCAGCAGAATGATTAAACACATTTTCCACTCAGTGCTTTGCATACATCTATTGTTTGAATTATGTGTCTATGCATTACACTATTGGCATTAAAATGGTCGTGCATGTGGCCCACACCTACACACTTACCACTCTCATATTGGGATAAATTCCAAAGCCTGGTCTTTTAATATCTAAGCTATACCGTAACACAGAGCTTTCCAAACTTTTCATGTTGGTGACACACTTTTTAGACATGCATCATTTTGTGACACACTCTTACAGCAGGCCATCATTTCGCGACACACTCTTACAGCAGGGCACAAGGCAGGCACTAGGACCTGTGCAGAATCACAGCAGGTTTGGAGGCAGCAAGGCACAAGGCAGGCACTAGGACCTGTGCAGAATCACAGCAGGTTTGGAGGCAGCAAGGCACAAGGCAGGCACTAGGACCTGCGCGGAATCCTGGCGGGGCTCGGAGGCAGCAGCAGCTGCAACACACCCAGACACTGCAGCCGACACACTAACGTGTCCCGACACACAGTTTGGAAAGCTCTGCCGTAACAAGTGCCACATATTTTACTATTAATTTTTAAGGCGAAAGACAGGAACGTGTTTCCTGCCTTTTCAATTTCTGCCTGAGGATTTTTGGCAATATTATTATTTGTTGCATTAAGAAGCACATTAAAACATTGATTGATGGCTGCTAGTTAAGTTGTTACCATACTTATGGAATTGCCTTCTCCCTTGTTGCCAACAACAATTTTTTCGGAAGTGTGCCCACCTGCCCAGAAAAAAAGAGAAAGGTAAACGGAGGTGGTAGAAAAGGAGGAGAAGAGGAGGAGCTTCTGTGGAGCATCCTTACAAGTATGCCTTCTCATAAATGGGTATTTAGCATGGGATTCATTTTGTGAGGGCACCCATGTCACAGTCTCAAAATAGCCATGTGGCCTCTGCCCAGAAGAATAGGGAACTTGTGTTATTGAGGAAGGAGCTAATAATTGGTATATATGGTCAAATGAAGATACTATGAAGAAAATTAAGGAAGTTTCATTGGCTAAGACTGTCCAAATCAAGTCTTCCATCTATATACTACTAAAACTCTCCTGTTTGTTTGTAATCTTCAATTGGGTGAAATGGTGCATCATAGGGCAACAATTTTTGAATCAATGTTACCTCAAATGGGCTAACTTAAATAATGCATCCAAAATCTGGGACCCATTACTCCTGTGGGATTGAAATTTGGAAAAGTTGTGTCCGCTTCAGTGCCACTGCACTGCTGCCGCAGTCAGCTGCGGTCACATGATCATCATTTTCCACACTCCCTGCAGCTTCCCACAAGTCAATGGGGAAGCCGACAGGAAGTGTGAATTCTTCTGAGGTAATGATGGCACTGTACAGCATTGTGGTAAAAATAAATAGCATAGCATAGCGTAGCGTAGCGTAGCGTAGCGTAGCGTAGCGTAGCGTAGCGTAGCATAACAAACATAACATAACATAACATAACATAACATAACATAACATAACACAGTAACATAAAAAATAAAATAAAAAATATATTGTCAACCAAATTATGCCACGTGGAAAGAGAGTTGGGATGTCATGGTCAACAGATGACACCAAACGTTGTCGGGAAGCGGCAAGGAGGAGAGAACAAGAATCGGATGAGGCCAGAGCCACACGACTCCAAGATCAAACAGTCGGAGAGAAGGAGAGATAGAGGAGGAGAGTCATGCACATCTCCAGAATGACAACAAGAGGCACAGAAGGAGAAGAAACTGATGTTTTCTTCTTTAATTTTCAAACCAAACCAATAGCAATCGGCCTGTGGTCATTCTGTTTCTCTGTTTAGGTAAGGAAATATTTCTGAAACGATGACCCAACGGGTCACGGGTTGTCTAGTATATAACTAATGTTCTCATCTTCCTTTGTTATTAGGGATTCATGGTCATGGTACAGCCAACAACTCTATTTCTCCTTCCATTTTACTCAAAAAGACACCGTCTCTTTCTGGCTGAACTTAAAAGATGGCACTGCCTTTGTCCTTCTATAGCAAATAATAATACTCATTTTCTTTTCTTCTGGATCAAATGTCAAGATCATGTTCTTCTCTGTCAGGCCATCCTAATGAGAGAAAGTACAATGCAAGCTGCCTTACTTTGGGCAATTGGAGAATCTATTGGGCAAGAAGATATCTTGATGGCATGACTTACTCTTGTTCAGAAGTTTCTAACCTACTTTTCACTCAGTTATCAGCTGTTTGAAGTTCTACCACTGTCCCTCCTCCCATCTTCAATTGAGCAATGTGCTTTTTTTTCCCCCCAGATCTTGTACAGTATAGAGACATGTTGAAAATCTGAGCTCTTTCTTCTTCTGGAGGTCAACAGTTCATTCTCTTTTTGTTTCAGAATCTGATGAGGAGCAGTTCCTGGTGGAAAGGTGGCTGGCAATAAAGAATTCAATAATAAGCAAAGGACTTGCCAGTTTCAAACTAGCATTAGTGGATCTGTAAAACAGCCATTTCCCAACATTCCATTCTATTTTCCCAAGATTCCACTTCATTTTCCCAAGATTCCATTCTATTTTCCCAAGATTCCACTTCATTTTCCCAAGATTCCATTCTATTTTCCCAACATTCAATTGCAGCAGTTTTCCAAAATTCCATCATACTCAAGGTTGACCAAGGCACAGAAGCTATGTATTGTCGAAGGCTCTACCTGGGCACAGGGATTTCGCTTCTGTCTGTGCTCCTGCCCTCTGAAGATGCTGGCCACAGATGCTGGCGAAATGTTAGGAACCACAACTTCCAGAACACGGCCACACAGCCCGGAAGACCCACAACAGCCATGGCACAGAAGCTAGTTTGGGGCAAGGGTGGAACTGTGCAGGTAGGAGTAAGGGTGATTCCTACTCATACCGGGACCACTCAGGAAAGTGGGGAGCTTATTTGCCACAATCCTGTTGGTGAGAGGAGTTTGTTTGTTTGTTGCTTTAGCCAGGTGACTCTAAGCAGTGCACAAAAATACAGCCAGTGCAAAAATAACAATAACATATAATTAATGTTTTTATGTACAAGACAGGGCTTTTTGGCTGTTCCAATCAACCAGCTCTAAGTGGCATATAGCTCCCATATATGTATGTCTATGAAGGTTCTCATTCATCCAGGTGGAATTGTCTGTAGCTTGAATCATGTCAACTGGATTTCTATTTTCTCAGTGGAAACGTTTCGCTCCTTATCCAAGGAGCTTCTTCAGTCTGAGCAAAGTTGGTAAGGGAATCCTAAATATATTTCAATACAGCTACCTAGAAACATATTTAGGATTCCCTTACCAACTTTGCTCAGACTGAAGAAGCTCCTTGGATAAGGAGCGAAACGTTTCCACTGAGAAAATAGAAATCCAGTTGACATGATTCAAGCTACAGACTCCCATATATGTAATTTGCAATTAAAAGCAAACAGTAAAACAATAACAACAACAACAACAATAACAACAGCCAGCTTGATCTAGGGGTTAAGGCACCAGGCTAGAAACCAGGAGTCTGTGAGTTCTAGTCCCGCATGAAAGCCGGTTGGGTGACTTTGGGCCAGTCACTCTCTCTCAGCCCAACTCACCTCACAGGGTTGTTGTTGTGGGGAAAATAGGAGGAGGAAGGAGTATTAGGTATGTTCCCCGCCTTGAGTTATTCATAAAAATAATAAAGGCGGGATAAAAAAAAACTTAAATAAATAACTTACAATGCAGAAATACAATATATAATTACAGTAAAAAATACAATTAATATACGTAATATTCTTAGCACCAGGAGCCCTACAATGTAAAGGCCTTCAGAACAGCAAGGTTTTACAAGCTGGAAGGTTGTAAGAGTGGGAGCCATCCTTGCCTTTGGGACAAGATGTTCCAGAACAGGGGAGCCCCCCCCCCCCCGAGAATTCCCTACCCCTCAGTGGCAGAACATAGACTTGGTGAGCAGAGGATCCCAGATAACATGTTTAATTGGACAGCATCTATCATAGAGTTAAAAGATTCCTTACCTTTTGTCCAAGGACAGCCCTTCATTTCTCTAAGATAAGGGAATGGTTATTGTTTACTACTATGGATAAAAAAATAACCACAATGCATTTGTGAATTCTATTCTGGCAAACTCTGTGCTTCTAGAGGAAGCTGCTTGATGCCCCTCCCACTTCCTCTCTCTCTCTGATTCTTCCACCGATGGGGTAGGACACACGTGCCTGAACCCCTCATGGAGAGGCCATGTGCTAGGCCTCAAGCCCCTTTTCTCCACACAGCCTCTGGCAGCAAACAGGGATAGAGGTATACAGTTTGGGGAACAGAAAGAAGAACTGAAACCAATTTTCTACTGCAATGGCTGTACCTGGACCAAATAAATATAAGAACTCTTTTGTACTTACTTTTTGCACCTGCAATGTCTAAGCATGTGTTTCTTTATATTTGGGTGGACTAAAAGTGTAAGAATAAGAACCTGAATCTCTCTAACATGCTCACAGGCTGTGTTTTTTAAACAATATTCCTTTTTCTGCGCACGAGTTTACACAACGTTAAGCTCTGTTCCATTCACTGGTTCTAACAGGCCACTGAATGATCTTCAATTTGGAGAGTTGCCCCCTGATTATTTTGAAGTTTTATTCTCAGCTGCCATTTCTTTATTTCTTTTTCTTTGATCATATGTTGTGTTTATAAATATTTATATTCTTGTTTTAACTTTAAATTCTGTTTGCAGTGGAGAAGAATGTAAGATGATAAGAGAAATAAAACCTGGAAATAGAGAATGAAAGAAATCACACCATTGATATAATGAAACAAATCTCTTTTTGTATAAATCAGTTTTGTAATAAATGCTCTTTTTCCTAACAGGAATTGACCTATACCCTGCCTGGGCTTTTACCATCCCTGAACCCATGACAAGCATGGCCTTCAACAAAAGGAATATAATGTAGTTCTGTACACAAAACACAGAAATGCAGGGTGCACACTTCTATGTAGGCAGCCGTTCTTCATACTGATGGGTGCTTGGTTGGCATGCATGTTTGAAGCACCTTATCCTTGAGATCCTGTCACATGCTAAGACCCCGTCAAGAAACAGAATTGTGGCCAAACATATGGGGATGACTTCATGGTATCTCACAGAAAGGAATTTCTTCAAATTATACAGGACCAAACCTCAAAAATATTAGTTCTGACTTACAAAAACATACAAGGGATTCCTTTTTTTGCTTACGACCCATCATGAACTCAGACTGAACTCTGTGTATAAATAACTGCTCTCCAGTGTGGTCTCTTCCTGGGGTGAGCTAACTCTTTTCTGCAGCACTATTTCCCCCTTATCTGTAAAGTTCACTGACATCATTCCCTCTCTTTCCAATGTTCAAACTTCAAGTGCCATTGCTCAATCTGCGTACAAGAAGGAGATGACAGATGGCTTGAGGGAAACCTCAAGTTTGCAGATGTACCACACATAAATAAAATAAAAATATCCATAAAGAATGGGGAACCTTAACAATACCCTCTGTTAACTAAAACCCAAACGGGAAGGGAAATATCATAGAGCCAACAGAAATACTCTACCTGCAACTTTTTGAGTGCTGAATCCACTTGTCTTATATATATATATATATATATTGATATAGCAAATCAAAAGCTCGTACAGTATTCATAATTTCCACAGCTGTTAAATGATCTTGATATCATACTGATGCTTAAAGCTATAGGAACTGGGAATTATATTGCTGAAGCATCTTGAGATCTACCTAATCCAGCATTTTATCAAGAACCCAGTAATCAATAAGCTTTAGGTGGTCCATCAGAAAAAGGCTAATGACTTGTCTTCTGCCCAGTGCTGGCTTATCCATATGAGCAACAAATTTACAGCTTTTTCATCCAAGATCAGAATAGCAGTTAGATGATGCAGTGCTCGGGATTCAAAGGCAAAAAGGCATGAACATGGTTTTTGTTTTCAGTCATTTAGTCGTGTCCGACTCTTCGTGACCTCATGGACCATAGCACACCAGGCCTTCCTGTCCTCCACTGTCTCCCGGAGTTTACTCAAATTCATGTTCGTTACATCGGTGATGCTATCTAACCATCTCATCCTCTGCCGTCCCCTTCTCCTTTTGCCTTCAGTCTTTCCCAGCAGCAGGGTCTTTTCCAGTGAGTCACATACCTAACTGCAACTCCTTAAAATAGCCATAAATTTTCCTGTTTGGTTTAAGGAATTGCAGACAGGTGCTACTGTACATACTTCCCCCCACTCAGTGCTTTTTGCCTTTGAATTCTGAGCACCGCCCAATCCCATGTTTTGCTTTGATAATAATCACCCCAAGAGAAGTTGCCCCATGAAATCCTGAAGAATTGCTGAGCAAGGTTTTAGGACCTGGACAACACTGACTGCTGTCTACCCCTTACCACTGCACCACTCTACCACTACCACTTCCTTGACAATGTGCCAGCAATCATGTGCAGAAAGAAAGTGGAAGAAAGTGGAGCCATGGTGGAGAGATTTAAGGACATTCATTCATGCCTCAGTTTCTGTAGGCAAGGGGATCACAGCCCTAGCATGACACCGTGCTTATAAAAGGTTACGGTAAAGGTTTTCCCCTGCACAGTCATGTCCGACTCTAGGGAGCAGTGCTCATCTCCATTTCTTAGACAAAGAGCCAGCGCTGTCCGAAGACGCTTCCGTGGTCATGTGGCTGGCATGATGCGCGCGGAACGCTGTTATCTTCCCACCGAAGTGGCACCTATTTATCTACTTGCATTTGCATGCTTTCGAATTGCTAGGTTGGCAAGAGCTGGGGCAAGTGTGGGAGCTCAAGGGTCTCGATTAATTTAATTTAATTTAATTTAATTTAATTTAATTTAATTTAATTTAATTTAATTTAATTTAATTTAATTTAATTGGTTAAATGTTCTCCAAAATGTAGAAGTTTTCAAGCAACGTTTAAGTATTGATTCTTGTATATAAAGCTCTTAAAAATTTGGAATCAGGTTACCTCCTTGGAGATGAGTCTTCTTATATGTTAAAATGTGATTCAGAACGTTTTCTGGATGGTCCACTAGTAAGGGGGACTAAAAGAGACTAATGAATATAGCTTTCACTCCAGTTACAGAACTCTTTCCTTAAGAAGTTTAGACATCCAGAACAAAGCAAGTGTCTGATATGCTTGACCTTTGAAGGATTATATTAGGCCTATTTTTTTCTCTCCTTAAAAAAAGTGAGTATTCTCCCATTCTCAGTTTGTTGTGTTCTGCTATTGCTTTAATATTTTTAGAGGGCGCTTACATTTTTAAATCATAAGTTGCCTTGGAGTCCAAGAGGCACATTAGAAAGAATAAATGAATGAACAAATACAATTCTGCAAGGGGAAGATCGGTACTGGTGAGCAAGTTGTATTTAGGGATACTTCATTCGCTATTTCATTCGCTATTCTTAATTACAAGCTCTTTATAACTTTCTAGAACCTCAAAGGAAATGCAGTTTCAGAACTACTGGAACTGGCAAGAGATAAAACAAATATAAAGGAGAAACCAATAAAGCAAAGCCAGATATATGAACCACTTGACCAAGTGAGCTTAAGAGAGAAATATTCCAGCTGTTCCCCAAAATGTTTCTCATTGTACCTTCCTGTTGAAATTATTTTCTTTTCCCACCTTTGTGGCACCCAATTAATTGAATCACCAGGTAGATGTCTCTGTAAATAAATCAGACCTGAGCTGAGGCTGTAAAAAGCTTTCTACTTGAGCTGCATAGGGCTATTTTAGGAGTGAAAGAAGCATTTTTCACTCACAGGAGAGTTCCCTGCAGATCTGTTAGATGAGTCTCCTCCTTACATAAAACTAGACCTGGGCAATCTGACATTTAGTGATATGTAGGCCAATACATGGCTCCTCCGAGATAGACATGGAATTATTCTTTCTTTCTTGTTCCTCATAAGATCACTGGCATGGGATATGTTGTGAATAAGAGAGACATCTGGCTAGCCCAGCAAATTGTTCAACCACCCACTAGCTACTGTGAGAAATGGGCCTTTCAGGAAAGGGAAAATTATATATGCTCATGTTTAACGGTGCATACCTGTTTACATTCAGATCCTGAAGACTAGCCAGCACTGCTGAAGTATGCTGATGGCCAAAATGGTTATCCATTTCTACCTGATACATTGCTTGTTGGTCTGCCACGGGTTGGGAAGGACATTAGCTTCTAACACAGAGCTTTCCAAACTGTGTGTCGGGACATGTTAGTGTGTCGGCTGCAGTGTCTGGGTGTGTCGCAGCTGCTGCTGCCTCCGAGCCCTGCCAGGATTCCACGCATGTCCTAGTGCCTGCCTTGTGCCTTGCTGCCTCCAAACCTGCTGTGATTCCGCACAGGTCCTAGTGCCTGCCTTGTGCCTTGCTGCCTCCAAACCTGCTGTGATTCTGCGCAGGTCCTAGTGCCTGCCTTGTGCCTTGCTGCCTCCAAACCTGCTGTGATTCTGCGCAGGTCCTAGTGCCTGCCTTGTGCCCTGCTGTAAGAGTGTGTCGCAAAATGATGCCCTGCTGTAAGAGAGTGTCGCGAAATGATGCATGTCTAAAAAGTGTGTCACCAACATGACTAGTTTGGAAAGCTCTGTACTAACAGCTGGATGAAGAGGAGGAGGAGGAGGAGGAGGAGGAGGAGGAGGAGGAGGAGGAGGCGGCAGTGGCAGTGAGCAGAATGGCTAAACTGTTGGCAACTACTGTATGACTTTCTCCTTTAAGGGAGGACAAAAGTTTGGTCACAGATGTAGCTGGGAGTAGCTTTGAATTTTTCGAATTGAACAGCTTTGAATAGCAGTTCTATGGTGGGAAGAACCCTACCAAGAACAAAGACTAGTTGGTATTCGTCCTTTCCCAGAAAATAATATATAATCTGCTTCATTTTTTGAAAATGTATGAGATTTTGCTTTTTCTTTCTTTCAACAACAGAAAGCCCCACCCACCCACACATACATAGATTAGTAGCAACGTGAGATTCTTCTGAAAGGTTGGCTTTCCTTGATCCTTCCAAAAAATGCTGAGTAGGAAAAGCAGACGATTGTATCAAATTCCACCCGGCTAAACAAACTGTGATTGGAAATGGTTCCATGTCCACATTCTTGAAACAAAATTGAGACTTTCAGCAAACACCGCCCGATTGCTTTTCAAAAGATAGATATCTGTTTACATCTCATTTTAAGCCTGCCCTTTGCCGAGATAAGGCACCAAGCCTTTTCCTACTTCGGAAGTTTGATTTTGATTTTGGCTTGTATCCCTCCGAACTTTGAAGGAAGTCCTCAGCATACAGGTCTTTTTCCAGCGAAAAGAAAGTAAAATCCAAACGTCCAGGCCACCTCATACATTTTGAAAAACAACAGATTCCTTCTGCCACTAAGGAAACCAGCAAAATTATGTCCAGATATTCCATTGAAAATATTTATTTATTTCTATCCTGGGTTTTCTCCAGGAGCTCAAGGGAGCATACATAGCTCTTCCTCTTTTAATTTCCTCCCACGACAGCAGCCCTATGAGATGGGTTGGTCTGAGAGACAGTGACTGGTTCAATGTCACCAGGGAATTTCCATGGACGAAGACAGGCCAAAACCTGGATCTCTGTCCTCGTTATCCAACATATTAACTCCTGCACCCCAAGAGGAGTTGGGCTGAGAGAGAACAGCTGGCTCCAAATCATCCACTGATGATGGCTGAGGTGGAGTAGAACGTAGGTCCGCCTGTTCCCAGTCCAACACCTTAACCTCTACACTGCCCTGGCTTTCATATATTCAAGAACTATGGATTTCACTTAATTCAAATGTTGATATATCTTCTCCGTTGCATCAGCCCCACTATCAATCTGCCAGAGTGGAAATCCACCCAGCAAAGCAGAACGTAAGACTGAATTTATAGAACCCCAAAGGTCTAGGGGACACATTCTCCCTGCCACCCTACAAAGTGTCTTTCTGCTACCTAGTGTCCCCACTTGCCCCAAAATGGGCAAAACTGTTCCTATATGAACCTGGCCAACCCTCCTTATGGGCCATTTCTGAGAAAGCTTCTGAGTTGAGGAGCATAGTAATCAAAGAAAGGGCCTTTTCAGTCTTGGGATATAGTCTGAACGATATCATGGGGAGAGATCATAGCAAAAAGACCAAAGCATGCAGGGCCCATGTGCGGTCCTTGCAAGTACGTATCAGACTAGGAAAACCTGTGCCCCTTAGCTCTTATTTGAATTTGAAGTGTGTGTGTGTGTGTGTGTGTGTGTGTGTGAGTGAAAGAGAGAGATTGAGTTCCTAGTTTCTGCTGGTTATTAATTCTGTACCAATTGCTTTCATTTCTGTTTGTATCTTCCTGCCAACCGCCATGAGCATTTTCGCGAGTAAGGCCAAGTTATGCCTGTTGCAAATAAATAAAGGATGGGTGGAGACAAATACATTAGCAAAAAAGAAAATATTTGCACATTTACAAGGAAGCGTCTTGTGGATTCTGTTCTGATAACTGTTAAATAGAGAGGGTGGTGTGTCATGCCCCCCCCCTTTGTAATGCGTGTTCAGGTAGGTGAGCAGCTACAGTTAAAAAGCTAGTGACATGTCCAGACAAATGTTCAACCTTACATTTGTGTGTGACCGTAAATTTATTGATTTTCAACCTTGGTCTTTAACAAGGGCCACACTCTGCGGTCATCAACCCTTCCTGAAAAGTTGTAGAAGATTAAACGCTCTTAATAAGCTGTAAATATTAATCAGAGTGGGCCAGTAGTCAGAAAATATTTTTCTCTGTTTCTCTCTCTCTCTCTCTTTCTCTGTTGCAGGCAATCATATCAAATCATACCCTGCTAAACAAACAGGGATTGGAAATGGTTCCATGGCTACATTCTTGAAACGAAATTGAAAACCACCAGATTGCTTTTCAAAAGAGGTAGATCCGTTTATATCTCATTTTAAGACAGTCCTTTGTCTTGTAAGGACTTTCCCGTATCAGACGTTAGATTTTAATTTTCATCCCCATCCCCATCCCAATTCTTTTTTTTTTTTTTTTTTTGCAAGCATTGAGGGGAAAAAACCATCCTGATTTAATTGCAACTTTGCTTTCACTCTTGAGGGATAATTTGGTACAAACTACAAGGTTTTGTGTGTCTATGTGTGTATTTTAATGACAGGACTATACAGAGACATCCTTTAAAAATGCCAGAGTTTGTGAAATGGCTGCCAAACATACCAAAAATTATTGAAATTTAGAAAGCTTTTTTTTCCCCCTGAGGTCCTAGAATGGATCTCAGTCTTTCAGAGTCTGATTCATTATTTTCTGCTGTGGTCCCACATAATCCTAGTTGAAAGATATCTGAAATAGATCAATGTTTAATAGATGAAAATGCATCTCCAAGGTTACACCTAGACTGACCTGCTTTGGCTAGAATAGTAAACAATACCAAATGCTGGTTTGAGCCTAACCAAGCTCAATGATCATGGCCTGTCCTGTTCTCTTCCTTATATTATTCCCTCTACTTTTCTTCTCCTGTCTCTTCTCAGTTGCTACACTGTGCAACTGCACAGGAGATGCACACACACACATGCAGACACAACCATACGCACCCAAGGTGTTCTCAAGAATGACACATCTGGAACCAGATGGAGGTGGGTGGAAAATGCATAAATAATGTAGCTTTCACTGTACCAAACAGTCACTTGTACAAATATGGAAACTTTGAAGAGAGCAAGACTGAAATATATTGAAATAAATATATTCAGAATCAAAACGGTTTCGGCACATCATCAAATTCTAGATTTCTGTTCAGAGCCTCTTTGAAGAAGAACGTCTAAGACAAGGATGAGATGAGACTTCCTTAAGTCCCTCGCTGAGAGATGTCTCTCCTAATCTGAGATGGAAGCGACAAAGTGAGTACAAACATTGCCATTTCGAAATACATTATTTATACGCATTTTGGGAAAAGGGGAAAAAAAGGTACTCTGCAGCTGCTGAAAACCTGTGAAATGGAAGCAAATCTTACAAAAACCTGGTTACTTGGTTTTAGTCTTAAACCAAGAGCGATAAACTATGCCAACCCTCCCCAACCAGGTTAATTGTTTAAGATTTCAACTCCCTAAATACCCCAGACTCACTACTTCTGGTAGAAGTCATGATGATGCCCCACACTGTTATAACCCATCATGCCATGAATTGTGTATTCGGTATCATGGCACAAATTGTAACATTTGCAACATTTGTGTCACTTGGTCTCCCCTGAGGATGCCCGTGCTCAGAATGTTGGCTGGGAATATGGGAAGTGAAGCCCCACACATCTGGAGGGCACAGGCTGAGTGGGATTTTGTTTATCAACATTTAAGATAGCTTCTCTAAAGTTTATCCCAGTGTTTCTCAACCTTGGGAACGTCAAGATGTGTGGACTTCAACTCCCAGAATTCCCCAGCCAGCAGCAGCTGGCTGGGGAATTCTGGGAGTTGAAGTCCACACATCTTGACGTTCCCAAGGTTGAGAAACACTGGTTTATCCTGATTACAGTTCAGGCATCTAGAGATTATTTTTTAAAAATAATTATATTATTTAAAAATAATATAAAAAAATAATAAAGGACTTCATCCTTGGGAGAGGGGGTGTTTCCAGCTGCCTTTAAGGAGGCATTGGTGCACCCCCTCCTCAAGAAACCATCGCTGGACCCTACAGTGCTGGACAATATCCGCCCAGTCTCCCACCTTCCCTTTCTGGGAAAGGTGGTTGAGAAAGTGGTGGCGCTGCAGCTCCAGAGGATCCTGGATGAAACGGATTATCTAGACCCCTTTCAGTCAGGTTTCAGGCCTGGATATAGAACAGAAACAGCATTGGTCGCACTTATGGATGATCTCTGGCGGGAGCGGGATGGAGGCAGTGCATCCATCCTAGCTCTCCTTGACCTCTCAGCGGCTTTCGATACCATCGACCATGGTATCCTTTTGGGTCGGCTCAGGGAGTTGGGGGTGGGTAGCGTGGTTTTGCGCTGGTTCACCTCCTTCCTTCAGGGCCGGTCCCAATCGGTGGTGATAGGGAGTGAGAGATCCGACCCTCGACCCCTCCTTTGTGGGGTGCCGCAGGGTTCGGTTCTCTCTCCACTCCTGTTTAACATCTACATGAAACCACTGGGTGAGATCATCCGCCACCACGGGATAAGATACCATCAATATGCTGATGATACTCAGTTATACATCTCTGTCCCGGGTGAGGTATTTGATGCTGTGACTGCTCTTTCTCGGTGCCTGGGGACTGTAGGGGCCTGGATGGGGTCCAACAGGCTTCAACTGAACCCTGGTAAGACAGAGTGGCTGTGGATTAATGGCTCTTCCCCATCTGGGACATTATCATCTTTGGTTCTGGATGGGGTTGCACTGCCCCAGACAGATCCGGTGCGGAATCTGGGGGTCCTCCTGGACTCACGACTCCTGCTCGAAGAGCAGGTGGCAGTCGTGGCCAGAAGGGCTTTTGCACAACTTTGTGTTGTGCACCAGTTACGACAGTTCCTGGATCGGGAGGCCCTTCGAACTGTCACTCATGCCCTTGTTATCTCGCATATAGACTACTGTAACGCGCTCTATATGGGGCTACCCTTGAAGAGTATCCGGAAGCTTCAGCTGGTCCAGAATGCAGCTGCACGGGCCATTGCTAGTGCCCCTAGATCGGTGCATATAACACCCTTGTTGTGTGAGCTGCATTGGGTACCAGTTTGCTTCCAGGTCCAATTCAAGGTGTTGGTTATCACCTTTAAAGCCCTACATGGCATAGGGTCAGGTTACCTGAGGGACCGCCTCTTCCCCATTACATTGACCTGTCCCACCCAATCATGCAGAGAGGGCATGCTACGGACCCCATCTACAAGAGAGTTCCATCTGGCGGGGTCCAGGAGGTGTGCCTTCACTGCAGTAGCTCCTGCCCTGTGGAACAATTTGCCCCCAGAGGTGAGATTAGCTCCTTCGCTCCTGACCTTCCGGAAGAACCTGAAAACCTGGCTCTGCCGCCTGGCTTGGGACCAAGGAAAGAATAGTCATTCTTGGGGATGGCTAATACCCTAGAGCAGAGCTTTCCAAACTGTGTGTTGCGACACAAAAGTGTGTCACCACACACAGCGTGGTGTGTCGCCACACCACCCGGAAGCGGCGGCGCGTGCGTGCACAGCGGCAGCAGCAGCAGCGCGGGATCAGTGGTTCCGCATTTTAGCGGAGGCTGCCGCCGCCACCGCACACACGCGCACCGCCACACGCCCCCCACGCCGCCGCCGTGCACACGTGCGCCGCCGCACGCCCCCCGCGCCGCCGCCGTGCACACGCGCCGCCGCACGCCCCCCGCGCCGCCGCTGTGCACACGTGCGCCGCCGCATGCCCCCCGTGCCGCCGCCATGCACGCACACGCCGCCACCGCACTGCCGCCGCCGCCGCTAGTGTGTCGCCAGCGGCGGCACTTTGGAAAGCCCTGCCCTAGAGAGCTCCTCTTTTACATTAGATCATTTTAGATCATTAGTAAGATCATTTTACCATCCCTGCCTCTTGGATTTTAATCTTGTTTTTAATCTTGTTTTATAATTCTGTATTTTATATTTTATGCATATTTTGTGTTGCTGTTTTTATTAGTTTGTTGTAAACCGCCCAGAGTCCCTCCACTGGAGGGAGATGGGCGGTGATATAAATTTTATAAATAAATAAATAAATAAATAAATAAATAAATAAATAAATAAATAAATAAATACATAAATAAATAGATAGATAGATAGATAGATAGATAGATAGATAGATAGATAGTATGGCTTCATTTTCCAAAATCAAAGCAGGACTGTTAGAAGAACATCTCTCTAGGTCAAAGATTGTCCTATGTATTTTAATGGTCAGAATAGGCTCCATAGTTGTTGTTTGGGGTCTTAGGGATGATCTTTAGCAACATTCTCCAGTGGCCATTAAATGTATGCAAGAAGTGTCAGTATGGGGAACTGTTTGCCATTAATTAATTTAGTCTTATTAAAAAAAAAAAGACCCTATGTTTCTCTGAAATTTCACATACGTTGTCCAGTTTGCCCCTTTCTATACGTGAATTGGAAGATACTTGTCCACAAACATTTGCAGAAATTGGGGTCAGGATTTACCATTTTGAAAAAGTACAGGAGAAAACATTATTAGGGAAAAGTTGCTTGCACTCTTTAGTTAAGTACGCAAACCACACAGATGATTAGGAGAAATGTGCACAACAATATCTGTTTAAAAGGAGTTCATTTGTTTATTCCCAAACTGAGAAAACAAGACTGATACATTTCATCCATCTCTTCTTGCATCCTCCAAAAACAACATAGGTGACAGGTGGATAGGTTGATAGGGTAAGTACATAGGTAGATCTCTAACTCTTTCTTTCTGTGTGTCTTGTAAAGAACATTTGTTCCCTGTCTCTACCCTAGAAAAGATCATTTTAATCCTATGAACACTTATATTGCATTCTGAAAAGTCCCATGAAAAAACGCACAAGCTTTCAGCTTCGTCTATAAGTATGTCCAATAATGTGTGTGTGTGTGTGTGTGTGTACACATATACACACACACTCTTAATGGGAGAAAAATGTAGGCAAATGATTATCATTCTTGAATCAAATGCAAAGCCAATTTGTGGCAAACCAATTATCTTTGCAGCATCATTTTTACACGTCGTTCCCAGAGGAAGGATTTGAATTAATAGATCATTTTCATTATGCAAATACTTTCCCTGTTCTGAAAAATAGCAGGGTATCTAACATTTGGCCTGTCATGGAAGCAATGTGCTCCACCACGTCCCTTAAAGAGGCCTTTGCATTAATTCAACGTGAAAGGTCACTTCTTCATAATTCATGATAGCATGCTAAGATCTACTTTCAACAAGGCTACTGAAGGACTGACCAGGACTGTCTCTGAAACCAAGTCAACCAACTCTTTCCTGAAATGTCTGACAGTCTCTTCTCTGCCTCACAATTTAATTTCTGGGGTTATATTTTGACTAAGCATTTCCAGATGTTTTATCCTAATCTGATATTAGCATATGGCACTATTACAGCTGATCCCTACTTTTTATACTTTCAAGTTGAGCTCAACTTCTGATGATTATCATATTTTTCTTGGCACCAGTATGGAAATGGCATGTCATTGCCTTCTTCATAAATGTTTCTTCAAGTTCCCAGTCTAGTGTACAGCCCTAAACGAAGCCCTCGTGACCACTGGCTCCGTCACCCAGGAAGAATCCATGGCTAAGAGTGATGCAACCTTGGATATCTATGGTCCTACTCCAACACCTTAGCTATTACACCACTGGCTATTGTACTCTACTTTGAGATTACTTTTAATAGAAATTGGATTGAACGTACATATAAACCAAGAAAGAAATGGATAAAATATTGCCTGAATATACTGTACATTGCAGGAAAAAAAATACTGACAGGTTAAAATAATGAAGGTTTATATAACATTATGCAGAAATGGGGAGAAAGTGGGAAGTATTCCCCCACTTTGTCCCCAATAATGCTAAAATTGGCATAGTCCAGAACTCTTCTTCACTCCAACTCAAAATATAACTTTATACAGGATGGCTTGAAGACCAATCATATTTTCCTTCCTCCCATCTTCTATTATCATGCCGGATGATGTTCTTGGAAATCCCGAAGCTTTTATTAAACTTTAGTGGGCCTCTATAGATTTTGGATTTTTTAGATATTGCTATATTACTCTTTCTTTACAACAATTTACCCTCTTTCTCCATGAGAACATTCAAGTAAAAAGCAACAGTCTGAATGGACCCCCCTCTTCCATAGTGATATGTCTATGAAGGTTCTCAGTCATCCAGGTGGAATTGTCTGTAGCTTGAATCATGTCAACTGGATTTCTATTATCTTAGTGGAAACGTTTCGCTCCTTATCCAAGGAGCTTCTTCAGTCTGAGCAAAGTTGGTAAGGGAATCCTAAATATGTTCCTAGGTAGCTGTGTGACCTTACACCTGGGGGCATGGTTATATTGAGATGTTATTTTAAGTCTTTTTATTATCTAAAGGAGGATCGTTAAGATCACCATGCTGCTGTTGAGCTTGTGAAATGGTCTTAATCTTCCTAGGCACAGAAGACAGAGCCGGGAGAAAGATGGGAGAAAGATTGTGCCTGAGGCCCCCACCTCTATTCAAGGAAGGATTTTCCAAGTTGGCATAAATGGATTCCTTGACCCCTCTCTCAAACCACCTATCTTCTCTGTCTAAAATGTGAACATTAATGTCCTCAAATGAGTGTCCTTTTTCCTTTCAATGAAGATAAACTGCTGACTCTGGTCCTGTGGTGTTACTTCTCCTGTGTTGGGCCATCCTCCTGTACAAAACAACCAAACAACAATACATACCAAGGATGGGGGTCACAGGTTGCCCAAACTATAACCTGGTCTGTTTGATTAAGTGTATTGTGGGAACCCAGCCAAGTGCAATATTCAATGAAGTAGGGTTAAGGACATCACAGTTCACCACATTATGTGTTTGTCAATCAATTATACAGTGTATAGTGTATAGATTGGCCACTAAGAGAGACAAGAATGTGTGTAAGAAAAGCAAGCTTTTATTTTAAGCTTGTAGCCTAAAAACCAGTGTCTTGAACACTCTAGTTTAGAAGTAATCCCCACTGGAGACTTTAACATCAGTGAGTGTAAGATTACGTTTTAAACCAATTATTTACATTTCTTTTCATGGCAATAAGTGCCATTGAAATGCTGAGTTATTATCATCATCTTTATAATGTAATATTTATTTACATGTGCACCATACTTTTATTGGGGCTAAAGGAAGAGTACACAGCATCCCTTCCTGTAACTTTACCTCCACAACCTTGTGAAGTAGGTTGGGTGGAGCATTTGTCTGGCTCAGTCACCCAGTGCATTTTCATAGTAGAAGGCAGACTTGAGAATAGCGTTCTACCTTCCTAGTCCAACATCTTAACCACTCTACCATGTTGAGTCTCCAACATGGAAGTTGCCTTTCAGAATGTTCACCTTATGGCCAAGGAACTACTGTACATAGAACAGCATTCAAGGAATGTGCTGTACAATGACTTATCAAGAAATAATTTTGCTTGTGCACCGCAGATCATCTGCTGATGAGTCCAAAGCTGGTGCGAAAAGAAGCTACTAGATATTTACTTTTAAAAATAGGCATACTATATCTTTAAATATCTTTAAATCAAAAGGCAATTAAGTAATTTGAAACAACTCTACCTATCTTTATTTTCCAGCAGTTCTGTGATTGTTTCATCCTTCCCTTAGGCTCACTTATTGCACGTTATCGGCCTGGTGATGACCATTTCTGTTTGGTCCTATCCTACAGTTTCAGAGACCACAGGATTTCACTGCTGGGAAAAAAACTCTGGACAGATTTTCCACAATAATAGATCTCTAAATGTGCAGAAGACTTCAAATCCCAGAATTCCGTGTTGGCTGAGAATTCTGGGAGTCATCATTTTTACACATTTGGAAGACACCAAATTCCAATCTGCCCTTTGAAATAATTACCTCCTCCTCCATTTCAGTTTTGCCTTAAATGTACTTAGAGACGTACAGTGCACAAATGCTATTAGTAGGAGTAATTAATTTTGTTTTCTTCATTAATCAAGCCCCGTGGCCATGTAATAACTTTTTTCTTAGTTTTTCTCTGAACTGTATCCAGCAGAAAGCAAGCATTCTTGATCAGGAGCAACGATCTGTAAGCCTATGGGATATGTTCCTTTTCTGCTCTCTGCCTAATCCAAAACAGTAAATCCTTTTTTTAGATGGCAGTACAGTAATTGTGTATAGTTAGTGTTTTAAGCAACAAGAGTGATTTTGGAAAGGAATCCTTAGTACAGAGCTTTCCAAACTGTGTGTCGGGACACGTTAGTTTGTCGGCTGCAGTGTCTGGGTGTGTCGCGGCTGCTGCTGCCTCCGAGCCCTGCCAGGATTCCACACAGGTCCTAGTGCCTGCCTTGTGCCTTGCTGCCTCCAAACCTGCTGTGATTCCACGCAGGTCCTAGTGCCTGCCTTGTGCCCTGCTGTAAGAGTGTGTTGCGAAATGATGCCCTGCTGTAAGAGTGTGTCGCGAAATGATGCATGTCTAAAAAGTGTGTCACATGAAAAGTTTGGAAAGCCTAATCCAAAACAGTAAATCCTTTTTTAGATGGCAGTACAGTAATTGTGTATAGTTAGTGTTTTTTGCAACAAGAGTGATTTTGGAAAGGAATCCTTAGTAACTTATCATTGGGACAGCGTAGGTAAGCAGAGTTTGGGGGATTTTTTTTAAAAGAGGGGTGATGCCACCTGCCAGAATAAATTATGGAGCTGCTATAAAATGAGGTACAGGAATGAGATGATAACAAGGGTTTTAAATCACAATTTGTTTATGACAATTACGATCTCAGCAGGCCAAAATTGTCTGAGCTTGGAAGGTAGATGGTACTTGGATGGGAGACAAGCAGGGCATAGTTGGGTTGTACGCTAGACTAGGAAGCTGAAAAACATCCTGGATGAAGCCAGTGATAAAACAGTTCTACCTTTTTGCCAACAAAACTATATGGTTGTCTAGTGTTACAGCAGGTGGCTACATTTAAGGACCTTTGCTGATCTTTTTTAAAAAAAAGCTAAATAGGGTTGGACTATTTGGTTCTTGGAGGACACATCATTATGGAATCAGGGCTGTGGAGCACTTTGAATGCCAAAGGAGAAAGTACTGGGTAGCATGTTCTGGCAACTCCTCAAAATAACTATGTCTTTTCCTGGGGTTGCCCAGCAACACAGCTGCTGTCAAATCCCAGGAGAAGATGCATTTGGTTTCAAAATTTGTCCAACTCTGTCATGTTCACACCCACACATACTCCAAAACACTTTTTCATTTTGACCTGGAATTGCTGCACAACTCTACCAAGAAATCCTAGGGCTGCAGACTAGGTGGGGAAGTTTTTAAAAAATCCCAGAAGATTATGGCAAACCAATTTCCTATTTCTGCACTATTGCAATAGTACAATATGACTCACCAGGAGTCAAGGTCAACTCAAGGGAAACCTTACCTTGATGACAAACTAGCAGAGGGAGGAAAACGATTAAGCTAATATTTATTTATTTGTTTGTTTGTTTGTTTGTTTGTTCAATTTATATCACCGCCAATCTCCCCCCACAAGGGGACTCTGGGCGGTTTACAGCAAAATTGATTAATTAAAAGCATATAAAATACAATACATCATTCTACATGAATTAGACATAAATATATAAATATATAAAAATATATAAAAATCCAAGAGGCTATGATGTTGTTTAAAGGAACTCTATGGTGCCAGCCACCCCCAAGAAGAGCTATTACCCTTCCCATCCCAGGCGAGGTGGCAGAGCCAGGTCTTCAATTGCTTTCGGAAGGTCAGGCGTGTGGGGGCTTGCCTCACCTCCAGGGGCAGAATGTTCCAAAGGGCGGGTGCCACTGCCGAGAAGGCCCGTCTCCTGGACCCCGCCAGACGGAATTCTCTTGTAGATGGGGTCCGTAGCAAGCCCTCTCTGCATAACCGGGTGGGGCGGGTCGACGTTCTGGGGATGAGGTGGTCTCTCAGCTAACCTGGTCCCATGCCATGTAGGGCTTTAAAGGTAACAACCAACACCTTGAATTGGACCCGGAAGCAAACTGGTAACCAGTGCAGCTCACGCAGCAGAGGTGTCACATGTGCCGATCTTGAGGCACCCATAACTGCGCGTGCAGCTGCATTCTGGACCAGCTGAAGCTTCCGGATACTCTTCAAGGGTAGCCCCATGTAGAGCGCATTGCAATAGTCTATATGGGAGATGACCAGGGCATGAGTGACTGTACTGAGGGCATCTCGGTCCAGGAAAGGGTGTAGCTGGCATACAACTCAAAGTTGCACAAACGCCCTTCTGGCCACGGCTGCCACCTGCTCTTCAAGCAGGAGCCGTGAGTCCAGAAGGACCCCCAGGTTCCGCACCAAGTCCGAACGGGGTAGTGCCACCCCATCCAGATCTAAAGATGACAACTCCCTGGATCCCGAGGCGCCATCAATCCACAGCCACTCCGTCTTACCAGGGTTCAGCTGAAGCCTGTTGTTCCCCATCCAGGCCCCCACAGCCTTCAGACACTGAGAAAGGGCAGCCACTGCATCACTTAACTCACCCGGGATGGAGATATATAATTGAGTATCATCAGCATATTGATGATACTTCATCCCGTGTTGGTGGATGATCTCACCCAGTGGTTTTATGTAGATATTAAATAGGAGAGGGGAGAGAACCGAACCCTGCGGCACCCCACAAAGTAGGGGCCGAGGGTCGGACCTCTCATGTCCTATTACCACCGATTGGGACCAATCCCGGAGGAAGGAGGCGAACCAGTGCAAAACTACGCCGCCCACCCCCAACTCTCCGAGCCGCCCCAAAAGGATACCATGGTCGATGGTATCAAAAGCCATCTTCCTTTTATACTTCCTTTTCTTTGGTGAGCTTCTGACTTCCTTCTAGTACAGTTTAAGATGTATGGATGTGAACAGGTCTGGGAAATTCTGGGGGTTCACGTCCATACATCTTGAAGTCGCCAAGGTTGAGAAACACTGTTCTAGTAGTTCAAATGGTGTTCCACCTTTGCAAGATTTTTTAATTAAAAGCTACCTCTGATAGACAGCTCCTTCATTCTTTGGAGTAGATTTGGAGGAGAGAAGAATTTATTTTGCCAATGGAATGAAACATTGAATACAACCCAATAGCATGTCATAACAGTCAAATGAATGCTTATTTACAATAAATCACTCTTATGAAGAACTCAGGATGTAGAGACAGTAATCATTTTGTCATCATTTTCCAAAGAGAATGTTCCTTTCATGAGAAACAGCCCAGCTGTATCAGCCCATATTGCTCACTGTTGTTCAGTCTTCTGTCAGCCTTACTAGGTGGACCAGACAAGAAACACGACCAGATGAGCTAATTCTACTTTATTGTAAAGCTACATTAACAGAATCTTACAATTGTCCTGCCGTCTCCTTTACAGCCCGAGAAACTAGGGAGGGCCCCTTCTGAGCCTCTTGCCATGCCCGCTATCTAGTTGCGGGCTATGGCCTCTCTTATCTGACCATTTCTTAGGCAGCATCTCTTTGCCCTGTCTGCCAAGGTCTTTCCCACATACTGTTACATCTTCCCTATATTGTCTCTTAAGCATAGAAATAGCATTTCTTTCTGACAGATTGAAACAATTTATAAACAACCTGGAAATACAGTCAGTCTTGCAGGTTACACTGAGAACACTAAGAACAACATAAACATAAAAGCATAACATCACATAAAACTAGAAAACCAGGGCAGAATACACTAAAGCTTACTCCATTATCCAGAACTGCCGATCTTAAAGCAATCAAAGATTAATTTGAAGAATTCAAGATGCAAAAGAAAAGGGTTTTTTTTTATGTTCAAAGGATCACAACATGGAGATTAGGCGTGCAGGAACCCAAAGGCAGCGTCCCCTTAATAAAAAGGTTTTTTCCCCCTAGCATTCAGCTCCATAGGTGCCTTCTCCTAACCTTGATGACACCGAAGTGGTGAAGTGCATGTTGCAATGTCACAACACAAGCTCCACCCTTAAAAACTTTCATGCATTGCTGTGAGGCAAGTGCAAAAGGGGTGATGTTGGTATGGTGATAATGCAATGTATATGTTGTCATTTATCCCCCCCCTTTATTATTTTATTATTTTATTTTATTTTATTTTATTTTATTTTATTTTATTTTATTTTATTTTATTTTATTTTATTTTATTATTTTATTTTATTTTATTATTTTATTATTTTATTTATTTTATTCTATTTTATTTATTTTATTTTATTTATTTTGTTTTGTTTTGTTTTGTTTTATTATTTTATTATTTATATTTTATTTTATTTTATTTTATTTTATTTTATTTTATTTTATTTTATTTTATTTTATTGTTTTGTTTTGTTTTGTTTTGTTTTATTTATTTTGTTTTGTTTTGTTTTATTATTTTATTTTATTTTATTTTATTTTATTTTATTTATTATTTTATTTTATTTTATTATTTTATTTTATTATTTTATTTTATTTTATTTTATTTTATTATTTTATTTTATTTTATTTTATTTTATTTTATTTTATTATTTTATTTTATTTTATTTTATTTTATTTTATTTTATTTTATTTTATTTTATTTTATTTTATTATTTTTTATTTTATTTTTTCAGATTTATATAGCCACGCATCTCAAACCAGTGACTCTGGGCAGCTAGCAGTTATAAAAACAATTAAACAATTAAAATAGTACAAAAGAAATTAAATACAAATAGCAGCCAAGAGATATTAAAATCTGTTGGTGTCAGCAAAACCAAGAAACAGAGCCCTTCACACACTCGGGACCCCAGGCCCAGGCACATAGCCAGGTCTTCAAGGGTCTTCACCTTGCTTTCACAGGAGGTAAAAGGTTCCCCCCGCACATTTGTGCAGTCGTGTCCGACTCCAGGGGCCGGTGCTCATCTCCGTTTGTTAGCCGAAGAGCCAGCATTGTCCGAAGACACTTCCATGGTCATGTGGCCGCATGACGCGCGCGGAACACTGTTACCTACCCACCGAAGTGGTACCTATTCATCTACTTGCATTTGCATGCTTTCGAATTGCTAGGTTGGCAAGAGCTGGGGCGAGTGCGGGAGCTCACTCCGTCACACGGGGCTAGGGATTCAAACCTCCGAACTTGCGATCTTCCGATCGACAAGCCTGGCGTCTTACCCGCTGAGCCGCCACGCCCCTTTTCCCAGGAGACATCTCTATTAAGAGTGGGCTTTCTTGAACAACTTAATTTTGTTAATTGATTGCATTTAGATCTTGCCTTTTATCTGAAAGGTCAAAGTGATGTACATGGGAATCTTCTCTCACTTTATGCCCATCATACAACCTTATGGCGGTAGGCTGTGCTGCAAAAGTGCAACCAGCTCAGTCTCCAGTGAGTTCCATTTGAATCTGGGTTTCCTCCATCTAAGTCCAATACCACTACCCTGCACTATCTTAGAAGGGAGAAGAATGAAGTAGATCCACACCCTACAATACCAATCTAAAGAAACTTATTTTCTAATGAGTGTTAGAAATGTTGTACGTAGTACACATTGGCGCTTCATAGAACTGAAGAGATGGGAGGGTTCTTAAATGCCATCTAGTCCAATCCTGAGCTTGAGGTAGAATCTTTGTTGTTGTTGTTCAGTCATTTAGTCGTGTCTGACTCTTCGTGACCTCATGGACCATAGCACGCCAGGCCTTCCTGTCCTCCACTGTCTCCCGGAGTTTACTCAAATTCATGTTCATTACATTGGTGATGCTATCTAACCATCTCATCCTCTGCCGTCCCCTTCTCCTTTTGCCTTCAGTCTTTCCCAGCATCAGGGTCTTTTCCAGTGAGTCCTCTCTTCGCATTAGGTGGCCAAAGTATTTGAGCTTCAGCTTCAGTATCTGTCCTTCCAATGAGCAGTCAGGGTTGATTTCCTTTAGGATTGACTGATTTGACCTCCTTGCAGTCCAAGGGACTCTTAAGAGTCTTCTCCAGCACCACAGTTCGAAAGCATCAATTCTTCGGCGCTCAGCCTTCCTTATGGTCCAACTCTCACAGCCATACATTACTACTGGGAAAACCATAGCTTTAACTATACGGACCTTTGTTGGCAAGGTGATGTCTCTGCTTTTTAATATGCTGTCTAGGTTTGCCATAGCTTTCCTCCCAAGGAGCAAGCGTCTTTTAATTTCATGGCTGCAGTCACTGTCTGCGGTGATCTTGGAGCCCAAGAAAATAAAATCTGTCACTGCTTCCATTTCAGAATCTTTGCAACTGTATATTCTTGACAGATGATGTCCCACCTTTGCTTACTTACAAGCAATCCTAACTTGCAGGATTTCATGTGGTTGGTTGCCATTTCTGCATATGTGCAAACGGTGGTTGAGTATATTTATTTATTTATTAAATTTATACACCACCCATCTCACTATGGACGTGACTCTGTAAGTGGCTTACAAATAAAAGGTGTCTGTCATTTTTCTGCATGCACAAAAAGGTGGCCGTTCTGGTCATGCAAATTCTTTGGGTACACTCAAATTCGCCTGTTGTATCCTGTATAACCCAAAAACCACTTGTTCATTGGGAGACAGAATGCCCACCACCTCTTGAAATAGTTTGCCAAATAGCTCTTAACATTTCAATGTTTCTCCGGTGTTCTATTATTTGTTTATTAAATTTATACACCGCCCATCTCACTATAAAAGTGACTCTGGGCGGCTTACAAATAAAAAGTCATAAAAAACCATGATAAAAATAGAAAAAATACAAAAGATAGAAGATAAAAGAGGAAAACTAAAAGGTGGAGAGAGTGTCTTCAAACCGCCAACCACCCCCAGGGCTGCCTATCACTCTTGGATCCCCAAGCTAGTTGGCAGAGCCAGGTCTTGATGCTCTTTTTTACCAAATTTCTTTTACCAAAATCTCCTTCCTTGCGATTTCTTTCTCTTGATGGAAGTTGCTGTAGGTCAGGGGTGGGGAACGTCCGGCCCGCAGGCCATATAAAGTCCGCGAAACCATTTGGTCTGGCCCCAGGAGCTCCCACCTGCAAACCCCGCCCCCTTCCACACGATTGGGTCCCGCCCGCAAACCCCGCCCCCTTCCCCGTGATTGGCTCCCACCCACAACTCCCCGGTGCTTGTGATTGGCTCCCGCCTGTAAGCCCTGCCCCCTTCTGCACGATTGGCTCCTGCCTGCAAACCCCACCACCTTCCATGCGATTGGCTCCCGCCCGCAAACCCTGCCCTCCGGTCTGCGAATGATGTTATAAATATCCAAATGGCCCTTGGCAGAAAAAAGGTTCCCGACCCCTGCTGTAGATTAACATCTGGTATCTTGCCATTTCCATCCCTTGATTCTAGGTCAGTATCAAAGTAACTCTGTTCCATCTTCTGTGTAAACTGCCTTTGAGGTTTTTGAAGACCACCATCATTTTTGTTGTTTATTCGTTCAGTTGCTTCCGACACTTTGTGACTTCATGGACCAGCCCACGCCAGAGCTTCCTGTTGGCCGTCGTCAACCCCAGCTCCCCCACAGTTGAGACCGTCACCTCCAGAATATCATCCATCCATCTTGCCCTTGGTTGGCCCCTCTTCCTTTTGCCTTCCACTTTCCCTAGCATCAGCTTCTTCTCCAGGGTATCCTGTCTTCTCATTATGTGGCCAAAGTACTTCAGCTTTGCCTTTAATATCATTCCCTCAAGTGAGCAGTCTGGCTTTATTTCCTGGAGTATGGACTGGTTTGATCTTCTTGCAGTCCAAGGCACTCTCAGAATTTTCCTCCAACACTACAGTTCAAAAGCATCTATCTTCCTTCGCTCAGCCTTCCTTATGGTCCAGCTCTCGCAGCATTGTTTTTAACATTTCTCATAAGTTGGTTTCTATGATGTTTCATAGGGCTTTACAGGTTTTGAAGACACATGGAAGGAAATGTCAGAATATTCCTCTGTGAATAATAAAATAACAATAAATGTTCACATACCATATCTAGAGTAAGTATTTACCAGTAAATGACATTTTCCACATCACTGGCTTTCAATATCAAAAATAAGCCTTGGGACGTATTTTGTTGTTGTTACATTTTCCAATGGACCTCCTAAAATAACAGTGAGTATCGACATTCACCAAATTTCCCTCATTTACTGCAAAGGTCATATTCTCAGCAGGTTTCCTTCCCATTTGAGCCATACATTTATCTAAAGATTGTTCTGGGTGTCCTGATTGTATTCAGGAACAACTATGTGTAAGTAGGACAACTCTCTGAAGAATGTGGACCTGTCCCCATTGATTAAAAAAAACAAATTCTGAAAAAGATTTACATTTCTGAAAAATCTTACTCCAGTGGCAAATAATTTTCACAGCATGTTAATCTATTGATTGCTCCTACACCAGTCAGACTTGACAACGGCTATATAACATCCTGACCTGACTACTGCAGCGTGCTCTATGTGGGGCTGCCCTTTATGACTGACTGGAAGCTTCAATGTTGGGTAAGTGTGCCAGGCAGGCTGCTCCCCTCTAGCTAGGGACCACTCTAAAATCTCGGGGTGTAAGCCTCCTTGGAAGTACTCAACTTTCAGTGACTCCGGCCAATCTTGTCAACTTCCCAGCCAGTCTCCTGAATTCCATGGCATATTCGGAAACCGACCTGTTTCCCTGCTTAATATGTTGTAAGCTCGTCTTGGCTCTCATCCTGGAGAGGGGGCCTTCGAACCTCTCCCTCAAAGTGCTCATGAAACTCTGGAAGGCTGCTAGTTCTGGCGATTTGGCATTGTGCAATTCCACAAGCCAGTCTGCCGCCTTGCCCTTGAGCTGAAACGTGCCAGGTGTCTCCGGTGGGGAATACTGCCTCAAACTCCTCCATGAACCCTCTCACATGGGTTAAGAAGCAAGCTAGGTTATTGGGGTCCCCAGTGAACTTTGCCTTTAAATCTCTTCCTCCGAAGAACTCCCTCCCTCTGGGGGTACCTCTTGGCAGTCTTGCTGGGCACCGACCGTAAGGGGGGGGGGGGCGAGCAACCGCTTCATGTTCCCCTTTCATCTTGGCATCGCTGCTCTCCTCTCTTGTAGACAGGCGGACCACTGCCCTGGATCCTGTCTCTGCAGCGCAGTCCGCCATCCCCAAGCTCAATTTCCGAAGCAGCTGCTCAACTGCCCCCTGCAGATTCGAAATCTGATTTCTCATGGAACTCATTTCTCTTTACATTTTCTCTGCTCGCGTATCCGGTGCTGGTGAGAGGTGGCGGGAGTTTCTTCCCCGTGTCGTCACCCACCGATCCGGAACCTTCTTCGTGCTGTACCCCACCTCTAGGGCCCAGGTGGGTTTGGGTACCTTCATCATTTGGGGTCGGGGTTGGTCTTCGGGTTAGGAAGAACCTTCGGTCTAGTCCCTTGCGCCTCCAGCCGCGCTTCGGCTCTCCGGTTGGCGGCTCTCTCTGGAACTTTGGATTCCCATTCTCCCTCCTCACTTTCGATCTCCGAGGTTTCCAATCTCTCCCCTTCAGTTCGTTGGGATGCTCTCTCAGATCGAACTCCCCTCACCTCCTCTCTCCCCGCGGGAGAGACTCCTTCAAGTTTTGGGTATTCCATCTGCTGACCTTCCTCGGTAGATATAGGGTCTCTGGGTAAGGTAGCTGTTTTTGATTCGAGTCTTTCTGTCATGGTCATGATCCTTTTGCTGTTAAGCCAGAAACTCTCAACACAAGCTGTTAAGGATATAAAGAGTTCTTTTACAGCTAGTGATCCATTACACCTTAAAGACTCGAATGGAGGGAGTCCGCGTAAACCAAGTTAAAATCTTCAGGATTTCCCCCCCCCCAAATTGGGGATCCACGGCTTGACAGCCCCTCCCTTCGTCTCACAATTTCTAGGACTTCTCAGTCCAGAATCAACCAACACGCTGATAGTGTTCTTTGATCTGTCCTTGGTGCTGGACTGATTTACACAATACTTGAATCAGCATAAATTGCGGTCCTGCAAATACACCAAGACCCCACTACAAGCATTCTCACATACTCTACGAGTCTGGCAAGTTTCCTCTACAAAGCACTCCCAACGACCCTGCAGGTATGCCTGCTACAAAGCATCCCGCGGGTTTCGATAGACTGGCAGGATGTCACCTCCTGACCGTCAGCAACATAGAAGGACCAACCCTGTGGACCCTGCAGACGGCACTTCCTAGAGGTAGAGGCCCAGAGGAACATCTCCTCCCTCTCTTAATGGACAGGCCGAAGCCACTGGGGGTAGGCCAACCCTTCTGTCCAGGTGTGGGACTGGCTGAGATCCTCTTCTTTTCGTTTCAGAAACCTGTCCGAGTGTCGTGTGCAGGTGCAGAATAACACGCCGAGACAAGGAATCTAGTCTCTAGTGTTTATTGCATAACCTACAACCAGAAATCCTGCTAAACTGAGAGTACCCGCAGAAAGCCAAGGATATGAGTCCAGTCTAGGGTGGAGCCTTCCTGATGCGTTTGGGAGAGAAGGCGAGGCTTTCTGAGCTACGTACCCGTTTGACTGACAAGGGCAAGCTTCCCCCCCTTCCTCCTGTGTCTCCCTGACACCGAGGAAACTCTGCCAGGGCTTTTCAGTTTGAATCAATTGATGGTCCATTTTATTTTTTTAAATAAATTTTGTTACATTTTGTTTTGTTTTGTTTTTTACTTCATTTATTTTATTCATCACATTTATAACCCGCCCATCTCCCCCACAAGGAGGGACCTTGACAGCTACGTTTCTGGATGGAAAGGAAGGGTGGTGGTAATAATAAAAAGATGATGATGATGATGATGATGATGATGATGAGGAGGAGGAGGAGGAGGAGGAGGAGGAGGCTTATTACATTGCCTAGCGATCCTTACCTCTTCTAATCCTTCCCTCGTTTTCTCTGCAACCATCATTAGGGGTTTTCTCTAACTAAGGATTCACATATCCTTAGTATTGTAATTGTATGATGCTGTATATATGTATATATATATGTCTCTCTCTCTCTCTCTCTCTCTGTGTGTGTGTGTGTGTGTGTGTGTGTATGTATATATATATACATATACATACATACCTCCAGCAAAGGAGATCGTTACCTTGTCATGGTGCTGGAGCTTGAGCACCTCAATGAAACCATGAGCTAAACCGTGAAGGGACACCCAAGACGGGAAGGTCGTGGCAGAGAGGTCAGACTAAATACGATCCCTGGGGAAGGTAATGGCAACCCACCCCAGTATTCTTGCCATGAAAACTAAATGGATCAGTACAACCAAAGATATGTCGCTATACCATCGGAAGATGGGACTCCCAGGTCGGAAGATGGTCAAAATGCTACTGGGGAGGAACAGAGGATACGTTCAACTAGCCCCAGATGTGATGACGCAGCTAGCTCAAAGCCGAAAGGACGGCTAGCGGCCGACGGTGCTGGTGGTGAACGACGAATCCGATGTTCTAAAGATCAACACACCATAGGAACCTGGAATGTAAGATCTATGAGCCAGGGCAAATTGGATGTGGTTATTGGTGAGATGTCAAGATTAAATATAGACATTTTAGGTGTCAGTGAACTGAAATGGACTGGGATGGGCCACTTCACATCAGATGACCACCAGATCTACTACTGTGGACAAGAGGACCACAGAAGAAATGGAGTAGCCTTCATAATTAATAATAAAGTGGCTAAAGCAGTGCTTGGATACAATCCAAAAAACGATAGAATGATCTCAATTCAAATTCAGGGTAAGCCATTTAACATCACAGTGATCCAAATATACGCGCCAACCACAGATGCTGAAGAAGCAGAAGTAGATCAGTTCTATGAGGATCTGCAGCACCTACTAGATAATACACCAAAAAGAGATGTTATTTTCATTACAGGAGACTGGAATGCTAAGGTGGGTAGTCAGACGACACCTGGAATTACAGGCAAGCATGGTCTGGGAGAACAAAATGAAGCAGGACATAGGCTGATAGAATTTTGCCAACACAACTCACTGTGCATAACAAACACTCTCTTCCAACAACCTAAAAGACGACTTTATACATGGACTTCACCAGATGGTCGACACCAAAATCAGATTGACTACATCCTTTGCAGCCAAAGGTGGCGGACATCTATACAGTCGGTAAAAACAAGACCTGGAGCTGACTGTAGTTCAGATCACGAACTTCTAATTGCAAAATTTAGAATCAGACTAAAGAGAATAGGGAAGACCCACAGATCAGTTAGATATGAGCTCACTAATATTCCTAAGGAATATGCAGTGGAGGTGAAGAATAGATTTAAGGGACTAGATTTAGTAGATAGGGTCCCAGAAGAACTATGGACAGAAGTTCGCAACATTGTTCAGGAGGCGGCAACAAAAAACGTCCCAAAGAAAAAGAAAACCAAGAAGGCAAGATGGCTGTCTGCTGAAACACTGGAAGTAGCCCAAGAAAGAAGGAAAGCAAAAGGCAACAGTGATAGGGGGAGATATGCCCAATTAAATGCAAAATTCCAGAGGTTAGCCAGAAGAGATAAGGAATTATTTTTAAACAAGCAATGTGCGGAAGTGGAAGAAGACAATAGAATAGGAAGGACAAGAGACCTCTTCCAGAAAATTAGAAACATCGGAGGTAAATTCCAGGCAAAAATGGGTATGATCAAAAACAAAGATGGTAAGGACCTAACAGAAGCAGAAGAGATCAAGAAAAGGTGGCAAGAATATACGGAAGATCTGTATAGGAAGGATAATAATATTGGAGATAGCTTTGACGGTGTGGTCAGTGAGTTAGAGCCAGACATCCTGAAGAGTGAGGTTGAATGGGCCTTAAGAAGCATTGCTAATAACAAGGCAGCAGGAGACGACAGTATCCCAGCTGAACTGTTTAAAATCTTGCAAGATGATGCTGTCAAGGTGCTGCATGCCATATGCCAGCAAATTTGGAAAACACAAGAATGGCCATCAGATTGGAAAAAATCAACTTATATCCCCATACCAAAAAAGGGAAGCACTAAAGAATGTTCAAACTATCGAACAGTGGCACTTATTTCACATGCCAGTAAGGTAATGCTCAAGATCTTGCAAGGTAGACTCCAGCAATTCATGGAGCGAGAATTGCCAGATGTACAAGCTGGGTTTAGAAAAGGCAGAGGAACTAGAGACCAAATTGCCAATATCCGCTGGATAATGGAGAAAGCCAGGGAATTTCAGAAAAACATCTATTTCTGTTTTATTGACTATTCTAAAGCCTTTGACTGTGTGGATCATAACAAATTGTGGCAAGTTCTTGGTGGTATGGGGATACCAAGTCATCTTGTCTGCCTCCTGAGGAATCTGTATAACGACCAAGTAGCAACGGTAAGAACAGAGCACGGAACAACGGACTGGTTTAAGATTGGGAAAGGAGTACGGCAGGGCTGTATACTCTCACCCTACCTATTCAACCTGTACGCAGAACACCTCATGCGACATGCTGGGCTTGAGGAATCCAAGGCTGGAGTTAAAATCGCTGGAAGAAACATTAACAATCTCAGATATGCAGATGATACCACTTTGATGGCTGAAAGCGAGGAGGAGTTGAGGAGCCTTATGACGAAGGTGAAAGAAGAAAGTGCAAAAGCTGGGTTGCAGTTAAACCTCAAAAAAACCAAGATTATGGCAACGAGCTTGATTGATGACTGGCAAATAGAGGGAGAAAAAGTGGAGGCAGTGACAGACTTTGTATTTCTAGGCGCAAAGATTACTGCAGACGCTGACTGCAGCCAGGAAATCAGAAGACGTCTACTTCTTGGGAGGAGAGCAATGGCAAATCTTGATAAAATAGTTAAGAGCAGAGACATCACACTGACAACAAAGGTCCGCATAGTTAAAGCAATGGTATTCCCTGTAGTAACCTATGGCTGTGAGAGCTGGACCATAAGGAAGGCTGAGCGAAGGAAGATAGATGCTTTTGAACTGTGGTGTTGGAGGAAAATTCTGAGAGTGCCTTGGACTGCAAGAAGATCAAACCAGTCCATACTCCAGGAGATAAAGCCAGACTGCTCACTTGAGGGAATGATATTAAAGGCAAAACTCAAGTACTTTGGCCACATAATGAGAAGACAGGATACCTTGGAGAAGAAGCTGATGCTAGGGAAAGTGGAAGGCAAAAGGAAGAGGGGCCGACCAAGGGCAAGATGGATGGATGATATTCTGGAGGTGACAGACTCAACCATGGGGGAGCTGGGGATGGTGACGGCCGACAGAAAGCTCTGGCGTGGACTGGTCCATGAAGTCACGAAGAGTCGGAAACGACTGAACGAATAAACAACAAATACATACATACATACATACATACATACATACATACATACATACATATATATATATGTAATTTTATATTGTTTATTATTGATATTTATTGTTTTAATTGTTTTGAATTTGTTGTGAACTGCCCAGGGTCCCTCCTTGTGGGGGAGATGGGCGGGATATAAATCTAATAAATAAATAAATAAATAAAATATCACTTTTTGTTTTCCCCAACAATAAATGGGAATGAAAGCTGTTCCTTTGGTCTGTCTGTTTTAGAAGGAGGACATGATGAAAATGTGTTGAAGGGATCATAGTTTTAAAACAAGGATTAGATGTCAATTAAGTCAAGTCATCCATAAATTACATGCTTGATCAGAGAGTAGAATCCTGTTAGGAGTCCTTTGGTCCCTCAAAAGTCACTGAATGGCCTCAGGCCCTCAGATATGTTTTTATTTCTATGAACAAACTATGGTTTGGTTCACACAAGGACATGTCCTTCTCCTATCTAGGAGTTCTCCAGCCAACTCTAGTTTGCTGTTCATCTTGAATCAGCAAACCAGAATTATGTTGTACTTTGCCATTCCTGATTGAGGGATGTGAGTAAGACATAGTTTTCCAGTGTGAGGGCAATATCTAACCACAGATCTGTTACCATGAGCTTTCAAGACAAGGAGTAGAAAGATGAGACACTTGAGTTGTTGACCAGCTATCCAAGTACCTATACCCAAGAATCTGGTATGATTCTTAGCCCCACCTGTCAGGTACAAGGAGATACGACTTAAATTGCTTATAGAATTTACACTGGGGGTGGGAATACATGAACAGCCTTGTGTTACACACTGCACTTTAGCCAAGGGCAAATACAATGTGGATTTCAAACGGAATGTTCTATGGGTTATAGGGAAAGGAAAATCAATATTTATGACCAGGAATCCTGGATTTAATCTAAAGGAAGCCTGCAAAAAGAAGTTGATTTTGGAAAGAAACCAAATTAGTTTTGATCTGACTACTGAAATATTTTCTCAGGTTTCTGTGTAATGGGGTGGGGGGGTGGGCACTGCTGCCTCTAAAGTAACACGTTGTATGTTTAAAACCAATTTGGCCCAAGATTGTTGTTGTTGTTGTTGTTCAGTCGTTCAGTCGTGTCCGACTCTTCGTGACCTCATGGACCATAGCACGCCAGGCCTTCCTGTCCTCCACTGTCTCTCGGAGTTTACTCAAATTCATGTTCATTACATCGGTGATGCTATCTAACCATCTCATCCTCTGACGTCCCCTTCTCCTTTTGCCCTCAGTCTTTCCCAGCATCAGGGTCTTTTCCAGTGAGTCCTCTCTTCTCATTAGGTGGCCAAAGTATTTGAGCTTCAGCTTCAGCATCTGTCCTTCCAATGAGCAGTCAGGGTTGATTTCCTTTAGGATTGACTGGTTTGACCTCCTTGCAGTCCAAGGGACTCTCAAGAGTCTTCTCCAGCACCACAGCTCGAAAGCATCAATTCTTCGGCGCTCAGCCTTCCTTATGGTCCAACTCTCACAGCCATACATTGCTACTGGAAAAACCATAGCTTTAACTATACGGACCTTTGTCGGCAAGGTGATGTCTCTGCTTTTTAATATGCTGTCTAGGTTTGCCATAGCTTTCCTTCCAAGGAGCAAGCGTCTTTTAATTTCATGGCTGCAGTCACCGTCTGCGGTGATCTTGGAGCCCAAGAAAATGAAATCTGTCACTGCTTCCATTTCTTCCCCTTCTATTTGCCAGGAAGTGATGGGACCAGATGCCATGATCTGGGTTTTTTTAATGTTGAGTTTCAAGCCAGCTTTTGCACTCTCCTCTTTCACCCTCATCAAGAGGCTCTTTAGTTCCTCTTCACTTTCTGCCATTAGGGTGGTATCGTCTGCATATCTGAGGTTGTTGATATTTTTCCCGGCAATCTTAACTCCGGCTTGTGATTCATCCAGCCCGGCATTTCTCATGATGTACTCTGCATATAAGTTAAATAAGCAGGGTGATAATATACAGCCTTGTCGTACTCCTTTCCCAATTTTGAACCAGTCGGTTGTTCCATGTCCGGTTCTAACTGTTGCTTCTTGACCCACATACAGGTTTCTCAGGAGACAGGTAAGGTGGTCTGGTACTCCCATCTCTTTAAGAATTTGCCACAGTTTGTTGTGATCCACACAATCAAAGGCTTTAGCGTAGTCAATGAAGCAGAAGTAGATGTTTTTCTGGAACTCTCTTGCTTTTTCCATGATCCAGCGAATGTTGGCAATCTGATCTCTAGTTCCTCTGCCTCTTCGAAACCCAGCTTGCACTTCTGGTAGTTCTCGGTTCACATGCTGCTGAAGCCTAGCTTGTAGGATTTTGAGCATAACCTTGCTGGCATGTGAAATTAGTGCAATTGTACGGTAGTTTGAACATTCTTTGGCATTGCCTTTCTTTGGAATTGGAACGTAAACTGACCTTTTCCAATCCTGTGGCCACTGTTGAGTTTTCCAAATTTGTTGGCATATTGAGTGCAGCACTTTAACAGCATCATCTTTTAGGATTTTAAATAGCTCAGCTGGGATACTGTCTTCTCCGCTAGCTTTGTTGTTAGTAATGCTTCCTAAGGCCCACTTGACTTCACTCTCTAGGATGTCCGGCTCAAGGTCAGTGACCACACCATCGTATTTATCAGGGATATTAAGATCTTTCTTGTATAGTTCTTCTGTGTATTCTTGCCACCTCTTCTTAATCTCTTCTGCTTCTGTTAGGTCCCTGCCTTTTTTGTCCTTTATCATGCCCATCTTTGCACAAAACGTTCCCTTGATATCTCCGATTTTCTTGAAGAGATCTCTAGTCTTCCCCATTCTATTGTTTTCCTCGATTTCTTTGCATTGTTCATTTAAGAAGGCCTTCTTATCTCTCCTTGCTATTCTCTGGAATTCTGCATTCAGTTGTTTATATCTTTCCCTTTCTCCCTTGCCTTTTGCTTCCCTTCTTTCCTCAGCTATTTGTAAAGCCTCATCAGTCAGCCACTTTGCTTTCTTGCATTTCTTTTTCTTTGGGATGGTTTTAGTTGCTGCCTCCTGTACAATGTTACGAACCTCCATCCATAGTTCTTCAGGCACTCTGTCTACCAGATCTAATCCTTTAAACCTATTCCTCACTTCCACTGTATATTCATAAGGGATATGATTTAGGTCATACCTGATTGGTCTAGTGGTTTTCTCTACATTCTTCAATTTAAGCCTAAATTTTGCAATAAGAAGCTCATGATCTGAGCCACAGTCAGCTCCAGGTCTTGTTTTTGCTGATTGTATAGAGCTTCTCCATCTTTGGCTGCAAAGTATATAATCAATCTGATTTCGGTATTGACCATCTGGTGATGTCCATGTGTAGAGTCGTCTCTTGTGTTGTTGGAAAAGAGTGTTTGCTATGACCAGCTTGTTCTCTTGACAAAACTCTATTAGCCTTTGCCCTGCTTCATTTTGTACTCCGAGGCCGAACTTGCCTGTTATTCCGGTTATTTTTTGACTTCCTACCTTAGCATTCCAGTCCCCTATGATGAAAAGGACATCTTTTTTTGGTGTTAGTTCTAGAAGGTGTTGTAGGTCTTCATAGAACCGGTCAACTTCAGCTTCTTTGGCATCAGTGGTTGGGGCATAGACTTGGATCACTGTGATGTTGAATGGTTTGCCTTGGATTCGAACTGAAAGCATTCTGTCGTTTTTGAGGTTGTACCCCAGTACTGCCTTTTCCACTCTTTTATTGACTATGAGAGCTACTCCATTTCTTCTAAGGGATTCTTGCCCACAGTAGTATATATAATGGTCTCCTGAATTAAATTCGCCCATTCCTGTCCATTTTAGTTCGCTGATTCCCAATATGTCGATGTTCAATCTTGTCATCTCATGTTTGACCACATCCAGCTTACCTTGATTCATAGTTCTTACATTCCAGGTTCCTATGCAATATTGTTCTTTACAGCATCGGACTTTCCTTCCACTTCCAGACACATCCACAACTGAGCGTCCTTTCGGCTTTGGCCCAGCCGCTTCACTCTTTCTGGAGCTACTCGGAATTGCCCTCCGCTCTTCCCCAGTAGCATTTTGGACACCTTCCGACCTGAGGGGCTCATCTTCCGGCGTCATATCTTTTAGCCTTTTGATACTGTCCATGGGTTTTCTTGGCAAGGATACTGGAGTGGTTTGCCATTTCCTCCTCCAGTGGACCACGTTTTGTCAGAACTCTCCATCATGACCTGTTCTTCTTGACCTGACTTCATTGAGTTACGCAAGCCCCTTCGCCACGACAAGGCAGTGATCCATGAAGGGGGGCCCAAGATTACTTTGTGTGAATGGCAGCCTGCTTAACACAAAGGAGATTTCTAAGCAGAAAAAAGGAAGGGAGCTGATGGGAGTCAACGGTCTATTTTTTGCTGCAAGAGTCGATTAGGTGATCTGCTGTAAAGAACACCCCTTGCCCCTTAATTTTGGACAATTACGCTCTGGCTGGGGATGTCGATGAAGGTTCTCAGTCATCCAGGTGGAACAGTCTGTAGCTTGAATCATGTCAACTGGATTTCTATTTTCTCCACTGAGAAAATAGAAATCCAGTTGACATGATTCAAGCTACGCTCTGGCTGGGGATGCACAACCAGACTAAAATGAACTTGGGTTGGTACTGCTAGGCATTCATGTATGAATTTGGCATGCTGGGTGAACCAAAGTCAGCAACATTAAGGCAGAATGTGCTTTATTTGTTCGGGCGTGGACTTCCGTGAACATAGCAGCAACCTTTTATTGGTCAGGATTTAATGTGTTGCATGAACCCAGCTATTTTATGACTCCCCCCCTCTAAACCTAGCCTACCTCGCAAGGGCTTTGTGCCAAAAGAATCAGAGACTCTAAGAGTTAGAAAGGGCCATTTAGACACTGACTCCAACCCACCGTTTAGTCCAGGAATCCAAATTCTATGCCCCATGGCTACCTAGACTCTGTTTAAGTGATGGAACTGGTTCCACTATCAAACTTATATTATTAGGATCTTGCTCACCTGCAAAGTCTGTGAGTGGGTTCACACAATACAGGTAGTCCTCACTTAACAATGGTAACTGGGACCGGCAACTCCGTCGCTAAGTGATGCGGTCGTAAAGTGTGATGTCACGTGACCACACCGATTTATGACAGCAGTTGCGGCAGTTCCAGTTGCTGTCATTAGGCGAATCCCACGCGGTCGCAGCATTCTGAGGTCACGTGATCGCCATTTGCAACTTCCTGCTGCCTTTGCTTGTGGGAAACCGGCAGGGAAGGTGTAAATGGTGATCATGTGACTGCGGGACACTGTGGCTGTCGTAATTGCGAGCCAGTTGCCTAGCGCCTGAATCACGATCAAGTGTCTGTGGGGATGCTGCGATGGCCGCAACTACGAAGTACAGTCATAAGTCCTCTCGTTCAGTACTGTTGTGACTTTGAATGGTCACTGAACGAGTGGTTGCTGAACAGGGACTACCTGTACACTAGAAGTAAGGTTTTGATGGGAGCTAGTTTTGTGTAGCGGTTAAGGCACTGAAAAAGGGGCGTGGTGGCTCAGTGGGCAAGACACCAGGCTTGTCGATCTGAAGATCGCAAGTTTGGAGGTTCGAATCCCATGTGATGGAGTGAGCTCCCGCACTCCCCCCAGCTCTTGCCAACCTAGCAATTCGAAAGCATGCAAATGCAAGTAGATGAATAGGTACCACTTCGGTGGGTAGGTAACAGCGTTCCGCGCGCGTCATGCCGGCCACATGACCGCAGAAGCGTCTTCGGACAGCACTGGCTCTTCGGCTAACAGACGGAGATGAGCACTGGCCCCTAAAGTCGGACAGGACTGCACCAATGTGCAGGGGGAACCTTTACCTAAGGCACTGAACTAGAAACTGTCAGATGTGAGTTCTAGTCCTCCCTTAGCCTGAAAAGTGGCTGGATAACTTTGGGCCCGTCCATCTCTCTCAGCCCAACCCACCTCGCAGGGTTGTTGTTGTGCAAAAAGGAGGAGCATTATGTATGCCGCCTTGCAATGTACAAAATAAAGGTAGGCTATAAATCTAAGAACAGAGAATTAAATACTTGTGGCCGTAAAGCTCCTTGTTTTGCACTCAGTGGGACCTTGCCATTAGGACTAGGGGAAACCAGTAGCAATTTCCTGCTATTTTGAAGAGCAAAGTAAGAAAACTACTCTTAAAAAAAAGGTGTGAGATGGTTAAAGCAAAGCAAAACTTTAAAAGGGGATGGAGAAAACTTCTGCCACCTCCTCCCCATGCCTGGCACGGCTCTACCCCCTTGGCATTATCTCCCCTCCAGGACCCTCCTCCCCAAATCGTGTGCCAAACTCCCCCTCCCTTGCGTACTTTTGCCAAAGGGTTAAGCCAGCCATGGTTGGTTTATACACATACGGTGTACACACACACACACACACACAGGGGCAACGGTTTATTCTGCACCTCTAACAATAACAACAGTGCTTGGTTCCACCGTTCGAGGCTCATCCCGACACGCCTTAGTCCACAACCCCTAGTTTAATGAGTCCATTGAATCCTGCCCACTGCGCCTCACCAGCCCAGCCAGCGGAGCTACAGGCACAGGCTGCACGTGAGAACCCTAACCCAGCTCTTTCGGCAAGGCGGAGGAGCCGGGGGCACAAAGGAGGCAGCCTCGGGATCCTCGGTGTCTTTCCTCCGGCGGCAGGCGAGCAGCGGAACTCCTCGGACCGGGCGCAGAAGCCAGCTCGCCCGCCGCGCGCCCTTTGCGGAGCCGCGCCCGGCGTCCTCCTCCGGGGCATCGGGGTGGGCAGGATCCGGCCAGCCCAGCAGCCCGCCTCGCGCGCTCCTCTCTCCCTCTCCCTCTCTCCGCCCGGCCGGGAGGAAGACGCGTCGCCGAGTTCGGGCTGCAGCCGGTAGGCTGCGCTGTGCTCAGCGTCGCCGGCTGGGCATCGCCCCCTTTCCTTCTCCCCTCCCCTCGGAGGCCCCCTGAGTCGGGAGCTGCTACCGAGAGCGCTTCTCCGCGCGGCGCCAGTCCCGCGCTGCATCGGGAAGGGGAGAGCCGCGGCAGCGGCAGCGGCGCTCGGCTCCTGGCTTCCGCCGCCTCCCTTTCGGTGAATGGATACCTTGCGCAGGGAAGAAGCCGCCACGCTCCGGAGCTGATCCGCCGGCTGGAAGGAAGGGTGTGTGATTCCTGGGCGGTTGGCCGAAACGCGCGCGGACCTCTGTGGCCCGCCCGAAAGGCGCGCGGGGCGGGCGGTGGATGGGGAAGCGGGAGCGGGATAGATTCGGGAAGCGGCTGGGGAAAGTTTGCCTCCCCCCCGACCCTTCCTTTCCTTACATCGTGGTTTTGCAAAGTTGCCGCGGGTGGAATGAAAGCCGCCGGCCTCCCCGCTGCAAGCGTGGGAAGTGCCGGAGCCCCTGTGGAAGCGTGAAGGGTTTTTATTTCCGATTTTCCTTTGCAAGTTGTAATAAGAATTTTTTAAAAAAGTTCTTGCATAATTTCCAGACGTCTCCTCTCCTCTCCGGTCCCGTCCCCCCCCCCCCCGCCGGACCCCAATAAACAGTAGTTTCGGCAAGCAGGTTCCTGGCTTCCCTCCTTCGCCCCTGGGGCGCGCGTGCTGCTCTTAGCAAAAGACGGAGCCCCCGCGGTTTTGCCTCGCAAGGTGCAAAGCAGCTGGCGGAGGGTTGCGCGCCGCTTTCTACGCGTCCGGAAGCGGGAAGGGATTTCTGTATTCCTGTACGGGCAAGGAGCGGGGAGATATTCAGAGCCGGTCTTCGCCTGCTGGGTTAGCAAACATTCCAGCCCCGGGCGCTGGGGCGTGCAGGAGAGAATGCCTCCCGCTTTCCTTTGGAGGGGGGGGGCGGCTGGCGGGGGGGGGGAAGCAGGGTTTCCCAAGGCATGCAAAAAAGGACGGCCGAAAAAGCACGCAGAGGGGTGGAGAGGCAGCCGATTCCCACGGTGGCAAATCCATACTTCGGGCTCCTGGCAAGCGGACGAGCGGCGGCTTGGCTGCCTTGCGCGGCGGGTGGGGGGCATTTCCCGGGGACGCGGAGGTGTGGAAGAGGCAGACGGCTGTGGCTCCCGCAGGAGAGCGAAAGAAATGTTCATTTACCGGAAATTCCCTGCGGGAGTCGCACGGAGGGAAAAGCTTGGAGCGGTGACTGTAACCGGAGCTCCCGAGATTAGCAATTCAGTCCCCCCCCCCGCCCCCGCCGCCACACCATTGGTGGTTAGGATGCGGTGCCTTCCATGCTGCCGGCTGGGCTAATTATGCTTGGGAGGAAGGGTCCAGAAGCTGGTCTGGATTGGGCTTGATTCGAAATGAAGACTCTCTACCTTAGAACATAACCCCAACTAGACCACAGGGTCCCTGAGCAGGTGCAGAGTGCTGCCAGCCCTCCCCTAATAGCTAAAGAAGGCTTGTATAATCTTCTAGATGGAGGTGAGGGAAGCTTCTGCAGAGTTAAGGATGCTTTATTCCCCCCCCCTTCCCCTGCATCACTAAAGTTGGGAATATTTACTGTTAAGTAAATGTGGTTGGGACTGGGTATGCTCTGCGGTGGCTGGGTGCACTCAGCATGCTTACCCAAGTCACAGAAAGACCCAGTGGTTGATGATCTCACAACATGTAAACCTGGGAAATGTTAACCTTGGTTGGGCTTCTGTGGCTTGGGCGGTTCACCTTGGTTGGCTTTATGTGGCTCACGCCCACCAGTCTGGCTCTTCAGTCTGCAACCAGGTCAAGCATGTTGTGTGAATGTACTCCAGGTGTCCATAAATACTGCATGTAGACCGAAATGACGACATGCTCCAAGAGAAGGGCGAGAAAGCCTGATTCCTCTGCAGGAGAGCAAGGGGGGGGGGCTGCATAAACTCCATCAGTGCTTGGTAGGCACGTAAAAGACCGTACAGCGCTTCCTCCTCCGGTTAATGATTTTAGCAGAAAAGGTCTCTCGAGTCCTACGCTTCCATCCCCTTCCAACTTGGATAAAATTCCCTATCAGAAGGGAGAGAGCATCCCTCTCCCCCCCCTAAAATAACTAGCTTTCCAGATGGCAGTGTTGTGGGTAAACGTTGGCTTAGCGTTAGAAGCCACTGTAGTTTCTCTTGGGGTGACTTTGCCCAAAGAGCGTGTCCGGAGTTTCCTGGAACTTGCTCCCTGGATTGGAAATCTTTCTAAGCGAGAGAGAAAAGAATGTGTGCTGGGGGTGGGTGGGAGGATGAAACTTAGTCCTTTCCTTTCCCTGTCCGCAAAGCTTGTCTATAGCAAAACAGTTGTCTAGCAGCTCGGTCCTGGGGATAATGGCAGCTGCAGCCCCCGGCATATCCAGAGGTTGGGGAGGGCCCGTCTTAAGTAGAGCATGCTTGTTTTGTGGATATTCCCCCCACCCTGTTCTTTCTCCACTGTCTCCTCACCTCCCTCCACCCCCCATGATTTCTTTGTGTCTTTGTTTTATGGTTCTGAGGATCTCCAGCGGTTGGTATTCTTGGTTCCAAATCCATTTAAAATAAATGCCAGGGACAGGGACAGGAAGGCAGAAGAAGGGGACCCCATCTACCACAACCAGACTCACCAGTTCTTCTCGCTGGCACCGCAAAGCATTCAGCTTCCTCCAGGGTTTCCCTCCGCTCCCCTTCTGCCCCTCTCTGACTTTATGAATGATTCACATCCCTGCTGGCAGAGCCTCGGAACATTGCAAGACAATTTGACCAAATTTAGCAGGGGAGAAATACCTCCGCATTCAGAAATAGCTGGCTGCGAGCTGCTAGGTTTCTGCAAAACGTTCAGCCTTGTCTCCAAGTCAAGAAAAGAAACAGAGATGTATTACGGCTGCTGTTAAGCTTGGGCTTGCTGTGTTTGGAGAACCCAACCGTTGTGATTTGTGCATTGTTTATAGCCAAATGAGATGTATAAACATAAACTCATTCAAACGTTGGTTTTAACAAACTACAGCTTACTATGATGTGTGAGCCTGATTAATAAGCCATGGTAAATTCGGGTTTGTTTAAATGTGATCTGCAGAATAAGTCAGATTTGGCTGCTTTTGTACGATATGTAACACTGTAAACAGTTTGTGTGTTGGCTTAAACGTGATGTACAAACCCAGCTTTTGTGGTATAGAGGTGGATTTCTGGCATTTGACCTGGCTAGGGCTACCATATCAGGGTTTCAAACATCTTGATAGCTATTAGATGAAATCAACACGCTTAAATTTTCTATAACTTTACTACTGTCTTGTGGATTCTTCCATCCTGGGTGTGATAACCTTAATCCCAGGACCCCAAATTCACATCTTGACTCGGGGACAATTTTAGGGGTGAACTTAAGCTTTGCAAGGTGGTGGGAAATATATGTTTAAAAACTAAGGACTTTCATCCAAGTTACCCTGATCTCTTCAAATAAAAGCTAGCATAACAATGGCCTTAGGATGATGTCCAACATCATCAACTAGGACAAAAATAAAATGTTTGGGGTCAGTTCCTCTGCCATTTTGTCAATTTCCTAACTTAGGTAAACTTATTTGAATTTGCCTGTGAGTTCTAGTCCCGCCTTAGGCACGAAAGCCGGCTGGGGGACCTTGGGCCAGTCATTTTCTCTCAGCCCTAGGAAGGAGCCAATGGGAAACCAGGAGACTGAGAGTTCCAGTCCCGCCTTAGGCATGAAAACCAGCTGGGTGACCTTGGGCCAGTCACTCTCTCTCAGACCTAGGAAGGAGCCAATGGGAAACCAGGAGACTGAGAGTTCTAGTCCCACCTTAGGCGTGAAAGCCAGCTGGGTGACCCTGAGCCAATCACATTCTCTCAGCCCTAGGAAGGAGCCAATGGGAAACCAGGAGACTGAGAGTTCCAGTCCCACTTTAGGCATGAAAGCCAGCTGGGTGACCTTGGGCCAGTCACTCTCTTTCAGCTCTAGGACGAAGGCAATGGCAAACCACTTCTGAAAAGCCTTGCCAAGAAGACTGCAGGGACTTGTCTAGGGAGTCTCTGAGAATTGGACACGATTGATCGGATTAAAAAAAAAACTTACTGTGAGAAATAAATGCTTTAGAGACCTCATTCCAGCCACCAATTCATCAGGGGCCTAAGACAAGCTTAACATGGGTTCTATAATATGGGGATGATAAAATGCAAATTAATCTGGTCATTCCATTTTTGGAAAAAAAAATGGAAGAAAAACAATCAACTTTTTTGTTTTGTCACAAAAGGTCTGCTGCAGTGTGGTTTAATTTCCCCTTTTGGGGAAAGAGTATTAAACATCTAATCCCCACTTACGGAAATTACTTTCCATGGGTTAACTCTGAGTTCTGAGTGAGTTGGGCCTCAGTCACTGGGTGAGTAAAAACAAGATGATGATCTTTTTTGGAAAGTGACAGTATATTTTAAATGAGTTGTTAGATCATGGTGTAGGATAGAAGGACATCCGGTTGGACCCCAACAACACTGCATCTGTACGCTCATATTTTGCACACTCTCCTTATCTGGTTATTCCTGTTTGACTTTATTTTTAAGAGGGTGCATCTCTTGAACTGAGTAAGGACCAGGGGGGTTTTGATTCTATGTTTTGCTTCAGTCCTCTTTAAGGCCAGACAAAGTATTTTTCAACCCCCAAACCAACTGGTATGAATTTCCTTTCCACACAGTAGCCTTTTTTTCAGATTTTATAGCCTAATGTGGGGAAAGGGGTACATTAAAGCAGGATGTCCACTAAATCCTCATGGAATGCGTACAATGATAAATGGGAATTGACACCTCCATAGAAGCATACAGTGTCCAGGCAAGTTTAGTTCGTTGGAATTGAAGTCCACTAAATAGAGGTCCGTTGAATCAAGAATTGTAATGGGCAGAAGGAAGAATCTTGAAGAGCCACAACCAAGACAAAGATCAGATAAAACCGCCCAGAGTCCCCTTTGGGGGAGATGGTGCGGTGATAGAAGTTGAAAAATAAAAAAATAAAAGGAATCTGAGTCGGGGGCAGAAATATAATTTGAGGAAGCATCTCAGACGTGACCCTCTCTAGTTCTCATGAAGATAAAAGGGACAGGGGAAGGGCATTCAGACTTGCAAGATTCTATTACTATAACCTTATAATAAAAGCAATATTAGCTTGTGTGTCTTTGGTTTCCAAGTTTGGTCTACCTTGGAGGGCTGACATCAATCTTGTGGCTCTTCCTCCTCTTCCTCAAGGTTATTCCTTCTGCCCTTTAGAAGAATTGACTGCATTAGGACATGAAAACATGGAAGGTCCGTGGGCTAAGTTCCCCATCACTCGGGTAACCGGGACCCACATTCAGCCAAGTGCAGTTGCAGTTTTCTTTCAGACGATGAAGGAGTTGGAGGAAGAGAGACTGGTTGCGTGCCAAACTATGATTCCTAATGCCTCAATAGAGCTTAGTCAGAAATAGGCATCATTGGGGGCAAGTGGGCATGTTACAGACACTCCTAAAATGGCTGCCACGGTGAGCAAGGCCAGTTACAAAATGTGGTCCAAAAGTAAACAGAAGAACCTGGTCTTGGCTTTTAGGGTGCTTTGTCTTCCCCTTTGCTGGAGATGCTGGCCATTTTTTAATTTTCTAAGAATTGCTTGGATGGAGCTTGGAGAGCTCCATTCTTGGCTAGAGCGTCAATGGTAATAAATGACGCTTCATCCTGGCGGCTTCCCATTTGTTTGTTTGTTTATATCCATTCAGTTGGTGTTACCACTTAGAAGGCCCTCTTGCTTCTTTTCCTCCCAAAATTTAGGTTGGAAAGTGAAATTCAAACGACAGCCTCTGCTGGACAACTCTTTAAGAACCAGCAAGTTGGCATTGTAAAGGGCAGCCTTTGTGTAGATAAGCCACACTTTTAAAAAAAACTAAGAGTTCTGAAGGTTGCCAGAGGTGTGAAAATGATGAGGTGATGTCATGAGAGGAATCGGGGCATGGCGTATTACTTTTTTTTTCTTTCCCCCAAAGCAAAAGAATTGTGCCCCTGAATTATTGGTACTTTGCTGATGGATTTTGGGAGTGTTTGTTGGGCTGGAGAAAAGAGGGTGGACAGTGTTATAGAAAAGGTGATCCTTCAGATATTTGAATCCCAGATCAGCTTCTTGTAGTGGGCATCACAGCGATAAGCATCCAGTGTAGCATTTTAAGAATCTGTACTAAGTTTCCATCGGCCTATACAAGTAAAAAATATTGGCATCTGCCTTCTGCATTTAATTGTGTAGGCTGCCCAGCTTCGTTCTTAGGGGTTACTCTGTATATGACCCATGGACATCTGCTGGAAGCTGTGATGATGTCACATGACACATTTGTGTGATGATGCCTATGACATCACATGACTCCTATTGCCACCCCGTGGATACCCATCCTGTGAGCCCCCAAAACGACAAACGGATTTGTGTAAACCTCTAGCCCTAAATCAAAGTAATAATTGCATTGCATTTAGCGGGGGGCAAGAAATAATGGTATCACTTCTAATAATTTTAATCAATAAATAAAGTAACAAGTGGTACAACTTTATGAAATAAAACCTTTCATTGGAAATAATATAAATCAGTCTTGAAATCATATTCTTAATGGGAAGGGCAAACTTGCTTAGCTTGCATTATTTTTGAGACAGCCACTCTCATTTCTCTTTCCTTGTTTATTTTGGATCGGTACAGGTAGTCCTTGTTTAGCGATTGCCTCGTTTAGTGACCGTTCGCAGTTACAGTGATGATGAAAAAGTAACTTTACGACCAATCCTCTCATTTATGACCTTCGCAGGTCTGAAAAGCAAAGGAAAGCTGAAGTAAGATCATTAGCACAGTCACGGTTTCACTTAGTGACCACTTTGCTTAACAACCAGGTTGCTGGTCCCAATTGTAGTCACTAAGCGAGGACTACCTGTATTTGCTGTTTAGAGAAAATCCTGATGTAGTTGCGGGCTTGTCCAGGGTGGAAGTGAGTTTTGTTAGTCTTCAGGTTTTGGCTGTGTAATGCAAAGTGGGGGCTCTATCAGAATTCTCTCTCCCTTTGGTTCCATTCTGCTTCTCCTGGCAAAATGGGAATGCGTTCTGTAAGTGACCCAGATTTGGGTGCCCATGCAATGAGTCTTGTGTGCCCAAAGCTGGATCACAGTCAGAACTGGCTCTGGTGGCTGCTTCAAGAAGCCAGCTGGTAGCTTGTCCAGGCAGAGCAGGAACAAAAGTTGACACTGGTCTTGCTTTGCATGAGAAAGACCTCCGCACTTTGCAGTCCCCCTCAAATTTTCTCTTCTAGCAGATCATGACCCAGAATTTGAGAACCCCTGCTGTAGCTGCTTCCTTAGTGGACTGCAGAAAGCCTGGAAGCTCTGCCCACTTTGGATGACAGTAATTTAGGCACGTGAAGCACTGTAGCCACTTTACCGCTGATCAAAAAATAATTGTAACTGGTTCCAGATATAGAAGGTTCACTGTACCACTCTGTGATAGGTTAGGCTATACGAATATTCACAAACTATTTACAGTATATTCAAGAGGAATGGAACTCCATCTAGAATAAATTATTAGCTGAAAATGAGAATTGCTTACTTACAGTGCTTCTGTTTTATCAAGAGTCTTAGCTCTCTCTTTAGTCTCATCCACTTCAGGTAGCCCTCGAGCTCTTGTAGAACCTCGTTTGAGTCAAGCTGCACCTTCTGATAGCTTCACCTGTGGAGCTTTGTAGAACTCTGAGTATGGGGAACAAAATGTGGACAGCATAGAGTTGATAAGTGCAAAACTACTTTATGATTCCAATCCTGTACGTAGTGGAAACAGAACCATTATATCACCATGCATCTTTCTCCTATGTCAGAAACATTGATCCTGGAAGATAATGTGATTGATGGTACCAGAGACAGCAAGAAAGATGAACAGACTCACGCCATTTGTCTTCCAGTGAATTTCACCAGGCTATCCAAGGCTCTCTTAGGGCCAAATCTGGAACAGGGTCTATTGATATGGGTCAAAAATAGCCCACCCTATCCAATTGTTGAGGTGCCACCATCTTCTCAAGTATTTTGCAAACATGGATAAGCAAAAGGTGTTACGATCTTGTTCCAAAGAAAAATGGTAAGGAAGCACTTGCAGTTTTTTCTTAGCCACAGTCAGTCTTCTCAGGTTTACTGCTAGTAGCATAAGTACAACAACAAGTTTTGTGCAAGAGATAGGAAACTGTTCTTTAAGTGAAGGGCTGCGTTTTGTCTGCTAGGGGTTGCATTTAAACAAATGGGTGGCACCATGGAAAATGCAAAACGTGTTCCTTTTTGAAATCTGATAATTCCAAAGCATTTAAACATGGGTTAGAAAGACACTGTCACCTAATTTTCATGTCAAACTGCACCAAGACAGCAGCAGCTCTCAAGAGGACTCTGTGGAGTGCACTAATGCTTCAAGGTACAAGGCACATGCCTGCAGGGTGCTCACCCTAATAAAATACCCCCATCAGACTGCATGGGTTGAAATTAATCCTGCAAAATAAAGGAGCAGCCATGTGCAGCATGTGGCCTTCACTGAAATTTAAGGCAGCTTTTTGCACCATTTAACTTTTTTTGGGGGGGGGGGAGGGTAGATGCCTGTCTGAGCATGGCTGAGTCACTGTACAAGCTGGTCAGCAGGATTTCAAGTTTAAAGAAACCTGGCCAGTCGTTTGCCTTTATTAATGCAATTATTCTTCCTTGGGTTTGTATCTTGCATTTCATCCAAAGAGTGGTCCATTTTATATGTTCCAATGTTAGAAGCCATAAATAGTTAAGAATGGTTGGAGTCAACCATCAGCTGATTCAAGTGGGAAAAGTTGGGCAGAAGAAGGAAATCTAGACTCCGCTCCTAAAAGGAAAAGGTGGAGCAAGATCATATTGACATAGGCAGTCCCTCTGATCACCAGGTCCCAAACTGGTCAAACTGATGCCGTTAAGAGTGCTCACAAGCAGTTGGCAACTAGTGCATGTCTTTTAACGCAGGCATCACGTGTTCTGGCATCATGCATTGGTTAGCATCCTGAATGTTATGTTGAGTACATTTGAAGCTGTGGAGTCCTTGGTGCTCTCTGAGCCTTGTTGTTTTCTTGCAGAGGTTTCATTGCCAGACTAGGCAACATCTTCAGTTTGAAGCTTGCAGATATTCCTCAGGAAAACCCTGGGCACATTGATGACATAGATCATGTCACTGTCCAAATATATCCTTGGTTGTATGCTACCTAGGAATCAAAAGACAGGAGGACTTCAAGGAGCACTTTCAAACTGTGGGCTTGGTTTCTCAGATGGAGTGCAACTCCATCCAAACAGGCTAAACCCCAATCCTTGAGTCTCTATTTACCAATAGCACCTTTGGTATCAATTTAATTTCAGGTTGTTCAGTCTTCTCCAGCCCATTGTTGACTTTAGGTACCAGTGAAGGGAATCAATTGCTTGCTTGGAGTTTGATGGCAGAAAACAGTTAAGCCAGAAGTCATCAGCCTGCTGATGACATCTTCAGAATTCCAGTTCATCTCTTCCTATCACCTTTGTGTAGATATTAAACAGCTTAGAGGAGAAGATGGAAACCTACGGTCCCCACAGGCCACAGACCTAGGTGCCAAAAATTGTTAACCTGGACACAGCTTAACAGGAAATAACAGAACAACTATACATGGTATTCTCAAGGCATAGCCCTGCCAGGTGGTTCAAAATAATTATGATGGATGATACTGAAAGCTACCAAATGGTTTAAAACAAGAGTTGTTTTGGAGTCCCTGGTGGAGTCGCAGTAAAAAATAGGATGGATTGTATGAATGAATTGATAAATTGTAATCTGCCAAGTAGGGGGCGCGGTGGCTCAGTGGTTAAGAAGCCAGGCTTGTCGATCGGAAGGTCGGCGGTTCGACACCCTAGCCCTGCGTGACGGAGTGAGCTCCCGCACTCGCCCCAGCTCTTGCCAACCTAGCAATTCAAAAGCATGCAAATGCAAGTAGATAAATAGGTACCACTTCCGTGGGACGGTAACAGCATTCCACACGCGTCATGCCGGCCACATGACCACGGAAGCGTCTTTGGACAGCGCTGGCTCTTCGGCTAAAAAACGGAGATGAGCACCGCCCCCTAGAGTCGGACACAACTGTGCAGGGGAAAACCTTTACCTTTACCTTTACTTTAATCTTCTAAGAGAACCAAGAGAACTAGTTAATTTAAATGTTTAAAAGGAAAGACTCCAGCCACTTTCCTCCTGAGCCAGCTGTGCTCCTGGAATACCTGTGAGAGAATATCATGATGTAACATTTTCTGCAGGGATTTGTGAGAAACAGCAAAGCTGGGAGTGCAAGTGCGTGTGTTCATATTTAAAGGGGGGGGGGGGAGAAATCCTGGCCTATATTTTTACTCTCTTCTATTTTTAAAGCAGCACAAGGCTCCAGCCTCACCCCACCCCAAATTTTATCTCAATTTCATGACATTCTTCCACACTCACTAAAAAAAATAGCATTAACCCCCCGTCTCTGTTTTTCAGAAGGAATGTTTTCTACAAATTCTAGGGTAGGGTTGACACACCTGATTAAAATAAAGCTGGTTTTTGCTGCGATTGCTGACGGGCAGAGGATATATACTAACCCATAATTGGGGATGTACTTTGGATAATGAATTAGAGGGTGATAGTTAATTGTATTATAGAAGTCCTATTTAAATTAATTGTACCTGGTCTTTTGACATAAGCCATTCAGGACTGATGTTGAGCACAAATTGGTGGGGAGAGAACCATGTATACTTAGAGGAGAGGTTGAGTACAAATCGAAACAGGTAACCAGGAGCATCTGTATACATTGGGTACATACATTAAGTGTTCTCCATTCAGCAATCCTGAAGGGTAGATCACTTTTACCATCCCAATATTCATGGGAAGGTTGAGGTTAACAAATAGTGGCCATACTTCTTTTCTTAGAAGAGCCGTGAAGACCAGGCTGTTCACCCAGGCCTTTGCCGAGGGAGAGGAAGACCCCTCACCTCATTGTGCTTCCCATCTTTTATCTTTATCTTTTATCGATTTTATTGTAATTTCTGTGATTGTTGTGACCTGCCCAGAGTCGTCGAGAGCTGGGCGGCATGCAAGTTTAATAAATTATAACTATTGTTATGATTAACCATTATTAGTTGCAAAGGCTAGTCATAACAAAGAGCAAATGGTATTTTGGCTAATTGTGATATGTGATTGTAATCATTGTGTAATCTTTTAGGTCAGTGTTTCTCAACCTTGGGAACTTTAAGATGGGTGGGCTTCAACTCCCAGAATTCCATGGCCAGCATGCTGGCCATGGAATTCTGGGAGTTGAAGTCCACCCATCTTAAAGTTCCCAAGGTTGAGAAACACTGTTTTAGGTACTATCCTAACCTTTTTGACCTGGTACCTTCCATGTGTGTTTGAACAACAGCTGCCCAGGCGTTGCAGTCCTGAGAAACCTGGTTGGGGAAAGAAGCCTCTGTTATGCCAGCTCTCCTGTGAAGCATTGGATCTTGGCTAAATAGACTGATGCGTATGCACTTGCCACAAGCTAAGTGGCTCCTGGCTCGGAGATTTTAACTTCAAGTGGTTTCCCTTGCATTGGTGCTTTGCTGTTCTCCATTTCAGACTTGTCTCTTGTCCCCATTTATTCTAGGACTCTTTTATAAGCAGCCCATCCAATCATGAATACCCTGAAAATTCAGTAGAGATAGGAGTGAAAATCTGGATATTGAAGTTCAGAACCCTTGCAGATGGGAGAGCAACTACATGGCTAACAGGGCGTCATTCCACCTTGCAGAACCTTTGTGGGCATTGGACCTCCATGCACCACATTTCATGGGTGTTCTGCTCTGCATGAGAAATGTTGCTTTAGAATGGGTTCTCGGAGACTGTTGCTTTTTACCAGCAATTATAATGTGAAGTATGGCTGCATTAATATCTGAAAGCAACCTGAGTATTTCATTAGTGTGTTGTCTTCAGACTTGGCAGTTTGTATTATCTCAAGGGATCCAGATTGCTGAATTACGTGAGGTATGATGAACTGGGTAATTAAAGAAGTATCCTGTGTGCTGTCTGTTCCTTCGAGCAGCCATTCTCAAGTTTTCATATTCCCTGCCCCACCAATTATTCTGTCAAATGAAGTGGGTCCTACCGTGGTGGAAATCAGAAGGCTTCTTTTTCAAAGAAGGATGTTTCTCTCTCTCTCCTCTCTCTCTCTCTCCCCCCCCATTGGGGGAGATGGGCGGTGGCGAAATTTGACAGATTATATATGGTTGTGGTTGTAAACCACCCAGAGTCTACCACGGTAGAGATGGGCGGGGATAAATCCATATATATATATATATATATATATATATATATATATATATATATATATATATATATATTGTTATAATTATGATTTACAGTAAGATTTAAAGTTTTAAAGCAGGGCTTTCCAAAGTTTTTCCTGCGGTGACACACCAACCGGTGTTGGTGTGTCGCCGCGGGAAAACCCAGAAGTGCGGCAGCGCGCAAAAACCCGGAAGCACTGCTGCTGCTTTTGGGTTTTACGCGCTGCAGTTGGTGTGTCACCGCGGGAAAACCCGGAAGCGCTGATGATGATCAGTGCTTCCGGGTTGTGTGGCGACACACCAGACTGTGTGTGGCGACACACTTTTGTGTCGCGACACACAGTTTGGAAAGCTCTGCTTTAAAGGCTTAAAGTTTAAGGATTTCAGGGCTTTAAGGATTTAAAGTTTTAGGGCTTTACATGCATCCAATCAGAACAGGTCCTTGCTTACCGACCACTTGTCCAGCAACCGTTCAAACTTACGATGGCGCTAAAAAAACAAGACTTACAGCTGGTCCTTGAAGTTGTGACTGTCACAGCATCCTCGTGGTCATGTGATTGCAATTTGGGCACTTGGCAACTGGCGTACATTTACGAAGGTCGCAGTGTCTTGTGGTCACATGATTGCCATTTGTGATCTTCACAACTGGCTTCTGACAAGCAAAGTCAATGGGGAAGTCAGCAGGAAGTTGCAAGTTGTGGTCATGTGACATCGGGCTCAACGATTGCACTGCTTAGCAACAGAGTTGCCAGTCCCAATTGTGGTTGGTAAGTGAGGACTACCTGTAGTATACATCTCAGTGGTTGGAACCACTGCCTTAGCATAGTGAACTGATAGTTCAATCTCAGTTTCTAGTCCTTCCTTTCTTTTCACATCCATCCTCTCACCACATCCTTTGCCAAGAGCAGAGGGGCGGTCTACTCCTCTGTTTGATTTTCCTGTTTAGTACATTCCTGAAAGGAATCCTCAGTTAAGACACAAATGGTTTAACCCTTACCTCCTTTGTCAATATATTGCTTGTAGTAAGAAAAAAAAAGACATGCCCAGAGACTTTAACCATTAACCATCTGTGGAATTCTTGGTGCTCTCTGAGCTTGGTTGTTTGCTTGCAGACGTTTCATTACCCGACTAAGTAATATCATCAGTGCTAGTGAATCACTAGCACTGATGATGTTACCTAGTCAGGTAATGAAACATCTGTAAGCAAACAACCAAGCTCAGAGAGCACCAAGGACTCCACAGGTCAACCCTGAGCTACATATGATGGGCGGGGAATAAATTGAATAAATAAAGAAATAAATATATTCTCCTATTTTGCAACCATTAACCATCTCTTGATCAGCCATTTCAGGTTCACTGAGTTGAGGAAGCCTACTCTCAAAAAAAAGTTGGGGGTGCCCCAGATGTTTGGGGTGTTGTCCTGACTTCGAGTCTGTCTGTCTGTCTGTCTGTCTGTCTGTCTGTCTGTCTGTCTATCTATCTATCTATCTATCTATCTATCTATCTATCTATCTCTATCTATCTATCTATCTATCTATCTATCTATCTATCTATCGTCCCCCTTTTGGGGGGAGATGGGCGGTGATAGAAGTTGGATAAATAAATAAATAAATAGCTATCTATTTATAGCCTAGAGACTGAACTTCATTATCATCAGTTAGTTGCTGTGTGGGTCTTCCTGCATATGCAAAAAGCCCGCCCTTGTCTTGTCACGTTAGGGTTCTTTCTCTTCTGTGTCAAGCTTTGGAAAAAATCCAAAATGCTCTGGCTTTAGAGTGAGAGCAGAAAATAGAAATGTCAAACCAGGCAGTTGGCCAAGCAGAGTGAGGGTACATGGATCCCCTGAGACCATTACAAGTGAATGCAAAGCTGCAACTGTCTAAACAGGACTGCCCTAATCTGCATGATTTACACAACTTACTGTTACAAAATTATTCGATTTTAGCACAGTTTAACAAAATGAATACCATCTGCCCACCAGTAGTCTGAAGCAGATCTACTTGTCACCAAGCAACTCTGCTAAGTAATGCCTTCACCTTTCCCTCAGTGTCTCTATTCATAAAAAACAGTTAGAAACTTGGCCCATCCACATATTCCAGTATTTTATGCCTCACCAGTAGAATTGGATGAAAAAAGCCTTATCCCAGGAATCAAACACGGTGGCTACTGAAGCAATCTATGAAGGTGTCATGAAGGTTAATGGAAGCCGATCTTATTAACATAAGCCAGTGTCCGAAAAAGCTTTCTCTCCCTGTGCCAAACTACATTTCCTCCTCGTCTCCCCATGATGCCTTCTGAATAATCCAGCCCTTCTCTTCAAGTGGTGTCCTTTCTTGGATGGACAGATAACATTTTGTCCCTTTCCTATTATTTTTGAATTTAGGCCCAGTCAGCAGAATCGACTGGCAGCAGATTTATGACAGAAACGAAGTCGTTCTTTACACAGCATGCTATTACCTGCTGTAAGATGTGACAGTGACCACTAGCTTGAGTTCACTCGAGATGTGATGAGTCAGTCTTCTTGGTTCATTTGCATGTTTCTGTAAAGCAAAGGAGTGCATTGAGGTTTTACCTTGAAAGGCACGCTCAGATGAAAAGGGGTAATTTTGCCAGATCTTCCTTCATTCTGTTGTTCTGCTTCTAGAATTCTCTTCTGTCCAGTTTACTGCCCATGTAGGAGTTGGATTCAGAGGAAAGAGCCCAGAGTGAAAAATTGTGGTAGGTTACAAGTGAGGATACATCAGCTCCTCTCTCTCACACATACTTTTTGCTATATAAATTAGACCAGTGGTCCCCAACCTTTTCGGCACCAGGGACTGGTCGTGGAAGAAAATTTTTCCACGGACCGGGGTGGGGTTTGCAGGCGGAAGCCAATCACACGCACCGGGGGGTGGGGTTTGCAGGCGGGAGCCAATCGCGCACACCGGGGGTGGGGTAATCACGCTCACCGGGGGGTGGGGTTTGCAGGCGGGAGTCCCGCGGCCCACTTCCTAACAGGCCGCGGTCTGAATTAGACCACCTCTAATGCCTGCTTTGGAATCTGAACATGGGAGAAGCGTGAATAACGAAGATGGACTTTAGGTCATCCAGTTGGCGTAAAAAGAGAACATATCTGACTAAATGAATCCTTGTCAGATCCAGCCCTTTTTGAAGACCAATCAAGATGCAAAGAAGTTTCAACAGATAAATGGATGAAATAATGTACCCAACGTGTCCTAATGGTAAAACTGCATTTTGTGTACCATGTTTATTATTTTGGCTTAAAACATGGTTTCTGGGTTTGTCTCATTACTACATACCTGAATATCTAGCTTAGGAATGTACAGCGTGTGTGTGTGTGTGTGTGTGCGAGAGAGAGAGAGAGAGAGAGAGAGAGCTTTCCTGGGCTGCCCGATGTGCTGGGAGTTGTGGTACAAAAAGGTACGTAGGATCAGGACAGACAAGAGGTGTGTCTTCAGCTAAATTTGAAGTAATTGAAATAACAACAAAATAGTGATTATAATTAATGTCGATTTCATGGGATCCTTTGCACAGCTCTGTGGCCATTTCTAGAGGGTTAGCTCTTGTTCTTCCTTGAAAGAAGACTCATCCAAGGAAGCCATGATACCCTTGGTTTGGTGGCAAAAGAAATCTTGCAGGCGAACAGAATGGGAATATCAGTGGGTGTTCTTTTTTCCAGAATTCACATGGTGACATTAGTGACACAGGGATAGTCCTATCAGACTGATTTGTACAACTCTCAAACACTCTCAAGTCTGAAGCACTGCCCAACTACTGTATCCCTGTGTCACTAACGTCACCATGTGAATTCTGGAAAAAAGATTTGTTTCCTGGAGGAACCCTTGAAATATTTTTCAGGCCTCAGGGGACCCCTGCACATTCAAGCTCAAATATAGGCCAGAAGTTACAAAATCATTCTATTCGTTTCATGGGTAAGGCCTGGGTATATGTATTGACAGTGTTCTTAAACTAAAAATAAAGAATGAAACCTCTTTAATGTGAAGTTGCCCGAATTTGAACTAATTTTTTTAAATAAATCGTGATCTCCCAGGGAACCCCTAGTGACCTGTTGCGGAACCTGAGGGTGCCACGGAACCCTAGTTGAGAAACCCTGCATAAGAGTATAATAGTAACATCTGTTCTGCAACAACTTAAACAGCTGTTCTTTTTGCTGCATGCATTCTGAGGAAAAGATGCAGCTGCTTTAATGAATTGCAGACAGGTGCTATATTCATACCCCCTCATGCTCCGAGGCATCTTTTGGAGATAGAACCCACGTGCTGCACAGCCCCATTGATTTATGAATATCTAGCCACAGGAGCACACATTTTCCCCGAGAGTTTATTCATTTCAAAAAGTATTCATGAGATCCTTTTAAAATATTAGTGCTAAAAATATGTCATAAAGCTTGCTAATACGTACCTAGCGTAAACTGCTTAAAAATTTTTTTAGCCATTTTTGGTCAAATGCCCAATCCCCTTTCCCTTTCTTTGGAAGATAATTTCAATTATTGAAGGTAGTGTGTTTGGATGGTAAAACCGCATAATTTAATTGTAACTTGAGGATCAGGTGAGAATTGAATTCCAAACAAACTGATAAAAAAATCCACTGGAATATTATTAGAGGCTAAATATGATTCCTTTTTCCAAGCTGTTAATTAGCGTCCTGCACTGTTCTTGTAACAATAAATGGTTTTATATTAAGTTCCAAATTAACATTGTATCTTGTCTTCTAACTGCCCGAGTCCTTAGGGGCATAATGTGGATTAAATGTATAGCTGGAAGTGTGTATAATGAGAGGATAAAGGCCAGTGTTGCCATTGAATATGATGGCTGCGCCATTGCAAGCCTTTCAGTGAATACTACCTTGCTTTTTATATGAATTATTAATGGCCTTGGGTTACTCTTAAAAAATGAAGAGGCTGTTATGCTCAGGGTGAAACTTCTCAGTGATTAAAGCTGGGGATTTTGGACACTGTTCAAAATGCCCATTGCCATCTTCCTTCCCCCTTTGCTGGAATTGCTAGTCACTCCTCTTCTAATTTTCTTTATTTATTTCCATGACATAAAACAGTTGTAACCCATTAAAAATGTATAAACAGCTGCTAAAGCATCATGAACTATCTAAAAAGATTAGGTTGAAGAAGGAGGTATTGACTTGTAGGGCTCTGCGGGTTTCAAAAACGATTTGGACGGAGTGTTCCGGACCCTTCAGAAATGCAAGCACGGCGTCTCTCTGCTGTTCATAAAAGCAGGTGGTCTTTCTCCAGGCTGATACATGAACCTGAATGAAGGGGTGATTGCTTTTAAGCATTGATTCCTTAAAGCTGATGTGAGTCTTAAAGCAGCCACACCTTTTTTCAAGCTGGTGCCGAAGCTTCTGGAAACACTTCTTTGGAATTGGCCTTTTTGAAGCGTCATAGCCATATTGACTTCCTTCCTAAAGGGAAGAGAGGCAGAGTGACACGGAATTACCATGAGATGTGGCTATGTTGGAGCGTATTGATGCCTAAAACGTCCATATGGGGGAAGAAACATTGACGTTGGAGGATCAGTGACAGAATTTAGATTAGCCATGGGGATCATCAGAGGTGCTAACCTGCTTTTTTTAAAAAAAAAAAAATCTGTTCAGTAGTGCCCAATTCTGAGACTGCCTGGACCAGTCCCTGCAGTTTTCTTGGCAAGGTTTTTCAGAAGTGGCTTGCCATTGCCTCCTTCCTAGGTCTGAGAGGGAGGGACTGGCCCAAGGTCACCCAGCTGGCTTTGTGCCTAAGGTGGGACTAGAACTCTCAGTCTCCTGCTTTGCCATTGGCTCCTTCCTAGGGCTGAGAGACAGGGAGTGGCCCAAGGTCACCCAGCTGGCTTTGTGCCTAAGGCGGGACTAGAACTCACGGTCTCCTGGTTTCTAGCCTGATGCCTTAAACCACTACACCAAACTGGCTCTCAACCTGCATTAGGATCAAACATATAAAAATAAGGGCACAGTCCCACAACTGTTAAACATTTTACGGACCTGGATTGCCTTCAGTGAAAGGAATGAGTTGACCTTTCCCATTGAGACAGAAGAAATCAATAAATGTTTTGCTTGGATGGGACTATGTTCTGGATGGGTTTCATGTTTTGCAGACATATCTTCAGCGCCATCCTCATGTATAATAAGTACACATGCATTAATAAAAAGACCTGGAGGTCTCTTCTGCTGCTGTTTCTGTTCAGAGATGGGAAAAGAGTGATCTTTCTCCTGCTTCCTCAAATCCTCGTTGATTTCATAGGAAATTAGTTTGCAGTGGTTAAAAGTACTGCAATCTTGCAGAGTTCAGTTCCTGAAATCCTGCTGATGATGGTGGAATTTAAGTAGCCTCCGTACAGAATTATTGCTGAAAGAAGGATGTCTGATCTGTGCTAGTTGATGGCTGATTTCCACCATTTCAGAACCATGATTTCCTTTGACGCTCCATTAGCAAACACACATTTCTTGAATATCCTTTAGTTGCCACATTAGCACTATTTTTCTTAAACAGTTCGCTATCCTCTTTGGTACCATCTGTACACTGCATTTACTTTGGAAATATTATGTTTTGCAACCCATAATTTGGACTTTGATACTTTTTGGAAAACGGTATTATAATTTGTAGGGCAAGTATCTTTCATTTGATATGAGGTTGCTCCTGTGTTAAATAAAACGTTCAATGTATCTGAATTGCTGGTGAATGTGCTTTTCAAGTTCCCTTTCAAAGGAATTAAGGTAAGGTAAGGTTTCCCCTTCCAGTCGTATCTGGCTCTAGGGGGCAGCGCTCATCTCCGATTCTCGGCTGAGGGAGCCAGCGTTGTCCATAGACGCTTCCGTGGTCATGTGACGCATGACTAAATGGCGAGGCGCACGGAACGCTGTTACCTTCCCACCGGAGTGGTACCTATTTATCTACTTGCATTTTTACGTGCTTTTGAACTGCTAGGTTGGCAGGAGCTGGGTGAGAACAGGAGCTCACCCCGTTACGTAGTGCTTCCAGGTCTCGACCTGCCGACCTGCTATCATTTTGTACGACAGTTGGTAGTCCTAACCGTTACGCCACCACGCCGCCTTTGTATTCCTTTGTATTCAAAGGAACTTCTCAACAGAAAAATCAGTATTCTTCATTATCTAATGAAAAAACTGACACTGCTTTCAAGTTTATACCTCGAACCATCCCACGGGACATTTTTTTCTGCATTTGTTGACAGATCACGTTAGTAAATGAATGGAACAGCAGCAGTATTTGTTCAAATATATAATATTTGCATACCCAAACTTATAGTAAAGTTTAGCAGGTTTGGCAGAAGATAGCAATGGAGCATCAAAGAATAAATGCAATAAAGTGACCAAATAAATGGAATTTGCCATTTGCTCATGAGTTGAAATTAAAACAACTGTCAGTGGAAGAAAATAGAACTATACAGTAAAATTATTGGGAAAACAGCTTGGATTCAAATGCAGCAGTTCCAATCATTTCTGAGAACAAGTATGTAAATTCTGAAAGAGTATTTTGCTTCTTTCTCTGGCATTTGACATGTTGTGCATGTTTTCCTTAGTTATTTTAAGGAGAGAGGCATCTATTTCTGATTATTGCTTCATGGAAACCGTGTGTTCAGAGGATGTACATAAATGCTGTTTATAAAATCCTTGTGCAGTTTTAATTTTTAGTAACTTCTATTTAAGATGTATCGGAGAGGGAATTTATTTAAGATTTAGCATATTGTAGGAAAGTTAACTTCCACCACACCCAGCATCAGTTTGGATACAAAGCATAGTACAATTTTGATGTTCTCCAAACATCTTCTGCAGTTGTGTTTGCTTATAGCACTGGCCATAGTTTGAATTTTTATCCAATATCCACTTGAATAAATTTCCTCTGGGTTGCATTTTGCCAATTATTTATATCTTCTATTGGTCTTTATAGGATTTAGCCTCCAAGCCCCTCACCATTTTTGTTGCTCTTCTCCACACTCTTTCCAGTTCCTCAACATCTTTCTGGTATTGTGGCGAGTTGTGATTGTGACACTGTGCCTCTGTTGATGCAGCCCAAGATTGCATTGGCTCTTCTGGCAGCCACAGCACACTGCTGGCTTATGCTTAACCTGTGCTCTCTAAAGACACCCAGATGCTTCTCACAAGTACTACTGCAGAGCCAGTGACTGGCTATCTTGCAGCTGTACATTTGGTTTTTCCTACCTAAGCCCAGAATCTTACATTCCTCACCAGTGAACTGCATATTGTTGTGTAGGACCTAATATTCAAGCCTATCAAGATAGTTTTGTACTTCGAGTCTGTCTTCTGAGGTGGTAGGAATGCCCCCCTCCCCAGCTTTATGTCATCTGCAGATTTGCTGAGCATCCCTTTTGTCCTTTCTTCTAAGTCATTTATGTAGAAGAGCACTGGACTCAGGACTGAACCCCAGGGAAACTCACTGCATACGTCCCTCCGTATAGACATAGATTCGTCATGGACCATGCGTTGGTTAGGGTTGCTAAACCAACCCATAATTAATGGGTAATGGGACCATCCATCCCACATTGTTTCATTTCATTAAGAAGGAGGCTGTGGCCTACTTTATCAAATGCCTTACTGAAGTCTAAATACACGACATCCATAGCATTCCCTTAGTCTACTAATCTAGTCATCTTGTAAAAAAAAAAGCAATAGAATTTGTCTAGCATGACCTATTTTTAGCAATCCTATGCTGGCTTCTAGCCATCATCTTATTTTTTTCTAAGTATTTGCAAGCCCACCTCTTGATGATCTTGTCTAGAGTTTTCCCAGGTACTGATGTCAAGGTGATTGGCTTGTAATTTCTTGCTGTTCACTTTTCCCCCTTTTTAAAGATTGGGAAAATGTTAGCTCTTCTTTAATCTTCTACCACTTCCCATGTACTTTAGGAGTTCTCAGAGATTAGAAGTAATGGTTCCAAGATCACATCTGCCAGTTCCTTTAGCACCCTGGGAGGTAATCCACCCAGTCCTGGAGACTTGAATTCATTCAAAGCAGCTAGGTGTTGTCTTATAAATTCCTTGCCTATTTTGACATGAATTTTCTTCTGCCCCTCGAAGTGTGGCTTCTTACAGGTTGAACCATCCTTTCCTTTTGTGAATACACAAAATAAGAATTAAGCTGTTCAGCTTTTTCCAACATCTCACCATCTACTCCCACAAGGACTGACCATTTCCTTGATTTTCCTCTTGTTTTCAACACCTACGTTTTTGTTGTTTTCGGCATTCATTGCATGCCCCAGGTCATTGTGACCCTTAATTTTCTTAACTCCATCTTTATAGATTGGGAATATTCCCTGTTATTCTGCTTTTGTTATATGCAGCCGTTCTCAACTTTTTGACCCTGGAGGAACCCTTGAAATATTTTTCAGGCCTCGGGGAACCCCTGCATGTTCAGGCTCAAATATAGGCCAGAAGTTACAAAATTATTATATTTGTTTCATGGGTAGGCCTGTCTATATGCATTAACAGTGTTCTTAAACTAAAAATAGAGAATGAAACGTACCTCTTTAATGTGAAGTTGCCCGAATTTGAACTAATTTTCTAAATAAATCCGTGATCTCCCAGGGAACCCCTAGTGACCTATTGCGGAACCCTAGGGTGCCACGAAACCCTGGTTGAAAAACCAGATTATATGGTTATATGCCTGTCTCTCCATTTATTATGCAAGGATCTTTTCAGCCTCGTCTCCCTCTGACTCCTATGCATTATTGTTTTAGATTCTTAGCTGCTCTGCTTGCGTACTGATAATAAGTTAGGAATCTTCTGGTTCCAGATGTGGTTTGGTTGTTTTGTCAGTTGATAATTTCATGTTGGTATTTGGTATTCCAGTCCCAAATAATATATCAAAAGCAGCAGCGTGTGCAAGAAGCCATGAGGAATGAAAAATTATGACATGTGCCATGATGTCATGGAGCAAATCCCTCCCTTGCATATTTGCATCCCAATGCTGCAGGTACATATGTCATTGTAAAGTCATTGACTCATGTTTTGTCCCTGGCTTTCCGTTGACTCCTGCTGTGGGCACCCATGATTGGGAGCAATATGAGCAACAGTTTTTGCTCTGTGAGTGCTTTTTAAAAATTCCATTGGACTCGATAGAGCTAAACTGTGACGACTCACTCCTTAACTCACTCCTATTAACTTTGAAACTTTTAGCACAAGCCATGATAGGATATGAAAAAGTTCTTTTATTAATACAAGTGAATAGAATCGATGCAAAGAGCAGACTAAGCATTTTCGCGCGCAAACATATTTTAAAGCCTGCCAGACTCTCAAGCACCCCTCATCCACCCCTCCCCTCGTGACTTACTTCCCATAACTTTACAGTGCCAGCCTTTGATGTTTCCAGATGGATGGCCTTGGAGCCTGGTGCCTCTCTTCCCCATTTTAACGCCTGCCTGCCATTCTTATCTCTAAGGGTTGCTCTACTGTCTGGCAAGCTCTCAAGCTAATTACTACAGGCTTTGCACTAACTAGTTACTACGAATTCCATCTATCTAAGGCAGAATGGCAGGATGGCATCCTGACACAGAACGGCAGGATGGCATGCTGACATAAACCTCTAATCCAAATACGTTTAGGTTTGTTGTCCACATTAAGGCAACAACAATAATACAGAAGCATTTGAGATCTTTGGGTCTTTTGTCAAGCAGGACAGTATAACACGCAAGGTTTTGAGCTGTACAGATCCCTTCATCAAGCAGAATATAACAGAAAATGAAATGAGGTGGGTTAGAGACTGAAATGGCTGAAGGCAGGGAGTCTCCTTTGGCTCAAAGCTTCACATAAAAGGGCAAAAAGCTTCAGGTGTGCAAACTAGGTTGCATCATAAGAGCGGGGGACCTTTTGATAGCTTTGGGCTGCGCAGAAAGATTGTTTTTGCTGCAAGGCCTGGAGTGGGCATGACCCTGAGACCCCAGTGGAAAGAATGCACAGGTAGAAAGCTCTGGGTTTCCCCATGTTTTCTGGGTGGAGGGATCCTCGTTTCTTTTATGTCTGCTAAGTTTGTTTTAGGACGGATACCATTGTTGCAAATATCCTGTCCCAAAAACTAGGCTGTTGATTTTGGGCAGTTGTGGTTGGAGGGAAGTAAAGAAAAGAGGCTTAAAGGCTGCATTTGTTTCCAAGGCCTACGGTTGTGCATCAGGCTGGCTCCCTCGCTCCCGGCCTTCCGGAAGGCTCTTAAGACCTGGTTCTGCCGCCTTGCCTGGGACGGGGGAGGCAATAGTTCCTCCTGGGGGTGGCTGGCCCCATAGTGTCCTCCTTTTTATGTGATATTTATTTATCTATTATTTATTATACTGGTTTAGATGGTAACTTATGTTTACAGGTTTTTAATGGTTGACTCTGTTGTAAACCGCCCAGAGTCCCCTGTTGGGGGAGATGGGCGGTGATAAATTTGAATTATAAGTAAGTAAGTAAGTAAGTAAGTAAGTAAGTAAGTAAGTAAAAACATAAGGTTGAGATGGTTTCAGGTTGGGCTTGGAACTCTGCAGATGCGTTTGGATGAAGACACCAATGGCTGCTTTTGCAGAAGTACAGAAATACATTTCAGAACTATCTCCATCCCTTATCCCAGGGGTGGGGAACGTCCAGCCTGCGGGCCATATAATCATCTGGTCTGGCCCTGCCAAGGCAACTGCAAACCTCAAAATTCAATAAATCTAGGAAAGCTCCCGCCTACAAACCCCGCCCCCTTCTGTGCTATTGGCTCCTGCCCACAAACCCCGCCCCCTTCCGTGCGATTGGCTCTCGCCCACAAATCCCACCCCCTTCCATGCAATTGGCTCCTGCCCACAAACCCCACCCCCCAGTCCGCGAATGATGTGGCAGAAAAAAGGTTCCCCACCCCTGCCTTATCCCATCCTTGCTCCCATGAAGTCTGACTGGTATAGGCTCCAACCCAGGTAACTTTCCTTGTAATACCTGGCCAGGTACATACACACTTAATTTGGGTGATAGATTGAAAATGTACCCAGGACTTTCAGACCATTATTACCTAGCTGTTACAACTTCATCATGCGGGCAGATCTTGCTGGAAAGCTCTAGATGAGGTATTTCTTTCTGCTTCCATAGCCATGATTTAGCCCAATGCCAGTTTCTTTAATCTTGAAATTTACACAGAGCAGCTTCCTGTTTGTGTAGTTTACTCAGCCGGTATTTCAGATCCTCCCTGTTGCACTTCCATGTCGTCCTCTGTCTTGCCGAGATTCTTTGTGAGCTTGAGAAGGGATTTATGGGCTCTGTCATATTTTTATGATATTTGGAGGGTTAACCTTACAACTCTCCCGCTCTCCTTAACGTTTGCGATTTCCAAGCAATTTGCTCTCTTGGTAATGTGTGTCCTCTGCTCCCATCTCAGGAAGAATGGATAGATGCTTAAAAAAGCAACCAAAGGTGGGAACCAGAGGTTTATGGAATAGGGCACGATATAAATTATGTAAATAAATAAATAAATGGAATAAATCAAATAAACTCCCTTGAACTTTTATAGGTCAATACCATTTTGGCACAAGCTCATTTTATCTGGTGTCTTCGTTGTTGTTTTTTCTTCCTCTGGGTATTGTCCTTTCTTTCCTTTGTTTAATTGGTGTAATCAGGAAGTGGCTCTTTAAAATATTCATTTCCTCTAATATTTGACAACAGTACGTTTTACAGGGAGTACAGTCTGCAACTGGATTCTCACATTGTGTCAACACAAAAGTTTGTTTGGTTTTACCTCAGTGCATTACATGAACCCAGCTGCTGTGGCTTGATAATCATGATTTATGGCTTGGCATACTGTGTGATTCTAAATAGTAATTAGAATGTATGCAGTATACCATAATTAAGCAAACCATGGTTTAGTGCAATATGCAAACCAATCCTGTGTTTTTTCAGTTTTGGCCAAGCATAAAAGTTATTATTTTTGCCTGATGAGTAGCATCCAAATTGATAACTGCAATTACTAATTAATTGATTCTGGTGACTTTATGACACTTTATGTTTGTGTGTGTGTGTGTGTCCTTGACTGATGACTTCATTTTAAATTTTTATCAGATTTTTGTATCTTAACCATACGTTGCATGCTTTAAATTATTTTTAACATTTTATATTGTTTGAATGGTTGCTTTATTTTTATTTTTTTGTACTGTTTATGTTTTAATTGTAAGCCACCCAGAGTCACAAATGTGAGATGGGCGGCTATATGAATTGAATGAATGAATACATAAATAAATAACTGGGATTTGGGCAGGGGAGAATTTGTGTGTTTCCTGGGCCTGCCAAGTCATTGAAGATATTCCTGATCATTGATGAGATAGTTATTTGTATACTGAATTATTGATAGTGATTAAATCTTACTTTCAAGTATGGACAGGTCAATCACCACCAAATTCATGATTAGCTTTAGAACATTCTGTACCCAGCCAGATGTAACCTGAATTGAAGGCTTGACCAACTATAATCAAAAGACATGTGAACCAGATCATCTAAGAAAAGGCCTTCTTCTCCAGGACTTCTTCCCCCTGCACATTGGGGGAATCTGAGGGAATTCATCTATAGTTTCTTTGGGTTTGTCTGGCAGTAACTTGGCTTCTACAGTCCTCTGTAAAAAGGTAAAGGTTCCCCCCGCACAGTTGTGCAGTCGTGTCCGACTCTAGGGGCCGGTACTCATCTCCGTTGGTTAGCCGAAGAGCCAGCGTTGTCCGAAGATGCTTCCACGGTCATGTGGCTGGCATGACGAACGCGGAATGCTGTTACCTACCCACCGAAGTGGTACCTATTCATCTACTTGCATTTGCATGCTTTCGAATTGCTAGGTTGGCAAGAGCTGGGGCGAGTGCGGGAGCTCACTCCGCACGCGGGACTAGGGATTCGAACCTCCGAACTTGCGATCTTCCGATCGACAAGCCTGGCGTCTTACCCGCTGAGCCACCATGCCCCTTGTTCTCTGTAAAAAGGTAAAGGTACCCCCCGCACATTTGTGCAGTCGTGTCCGACTCTAGGGGCCGGTGCTCATCTCCGTGTGTTAGCCGAAGAGCCAGCGTTGTCCGAAGACACTTCCACGGTCATGTGGCCGCATGACGCCGCGGAACGCTGTTACCTTCCCACCGAAGTGGTACCTATTAATCTACTTGCATTTGCATGCTTTCGAATTGCTAGGTTGGCAAGAGCTGGAGCTAGTGCGGGAGCTCACTCCGCACTGTAGCTGCCCCAAAATTCATTCCCTGTGTGTTTAGAAGACTTGTGCTCAGTTTTGGCTTTAAAGATCCTTCAAAGCATATTTCTGAGCAGAAAATCATTTTAATTAAGACTTTTAAAGGTCATTCTTGTTTAATATTTTTTCTTGTAAATTGGTAAATTAGAGAAGGTAAAATGTCTATAAATAAGATGAAGCATCAATAAGATACAAGTAGTCCTCACTTCTGGTAAGTGGGACCAGAATTTCTGACACTAAGTGATGCAGTCGTGAAGCGCGATGTCTTGGGACTCTGCTGCTTATCAGTTCTGGCACTTCCGGTTGTCGTTAAGTGAATCCTGCACCATTGTTAAATGAGGATGTCACATGGTCGCCATTTGAGACCTCCTGCCGGCTTTCCCATTGACTGCTTGTTGGAAGCCGGCAAAGAAGGTTGCAAATGGTGACTGCAGGACGCTGCGATGGCCGAACTCTGAGGACCAGTTGAAAGTACCACTTGTTCAGCGCCATCATAAGTTCGAATGGTTGCTGAATGAGTGGTCGTTAAATGTGGACCACCTGTAGAAACTGGCTGATGAGATCTTGAGTAGATCTGTCAAAAGTAATACTTTCCTATTGACCGTAAATAATGTATGTGGAGAGCTATTAGCACCTTTGCTCAAAAAGCCTCAGGAAGATAATATCATTTGGGATGTAGAGTCATACAAAAATATCTAGTTCATATAGGAAAAAGCATATGTGAAGATACATCTACAACTTGCAATTCCCCAGCTTAAAAAGAGAAGCAGAATTGGGGGAATGTGGCTACCCAGCAGTAGGAGTGCCTTCCTCCCTCCCTCACCCAGGATTTACCAGAAAGTGGACTTATTCTCAGAATCTTCTTTACAGTAATTCCCAGTCTCTGTGCAACAAGAAATCAATCAATGATAAATAAAGGTTCCTATAGTTCCAAGCATCCATTCCTGGAGATGCTCCTGGCTCGGTTTGCGCCCTTTGCCTGCATCCATTCCTCTTGCTGTTTTTGCTGCATTTCTGATGTGATGGTTGGATTTGCCTATCCAACATTTATTGTATGGCTTTATGCAATGTGGAAAGTTAGAACCAAGCAAACCATATTTTAGATTGGTGAGCTGAGCCATTGGCTCATTCCAAACAAATTGCCTTCAGTAGGGGAACATTCAGAAACACTTTGGGAAGGGGCGGATGGTTGCAGATCTTCCAAATCTTGCACCAGGAGGTCAGGCTTAAGGATGATTTTTGCCTCCTGCTTTTAAAGTTGGGAAAAGTAATGTTCTTGGGCTCTCAGCAGTTGGCCAACTATTGCTCTTACTGAATCTGGATTCAGGGTTTGAAACAATTTGCATTAATTGTGAAATGTATTCCCTGCCTTTCAGAATTCTGAGAGTTCTGCAAGGAAAGGAGCCTGTCTTAACTTTGAGAAGAGGTTCCCACTCCAAATCTATGCATAATTTCAGCAGCCATCCAACCAGGCAATTCCTCTTCTCCCCTCTTCTCTCTTTCTCTCTTTCTCTCTTTCTCTCTCTCTCTCTCTCTCTCTCTCTCTCCCTCCCTCCCTCCCTCTCTCTCTCTCTCATCCTCCTTATAAATGGGGTATTGTCAAGGTGAGTGCTCTCGCTTACTGTATGTACAAAATCCTTCCCATCATTTCCCCCTGCTTCCTTCCTAGCCCTGATCTTTTTGCTGCTCTCCAAATACAATTTTCTTATCGCTAATGCCTTTTTAGAAAAGCAAGTACTGGCATTCTATCATCTCTGTCTGCCAAGAGGATGCTTCAGAGAGTACAGAACCAGTCTATTGCTTGTGTCCCAGGCTGGTTGATTTGAATCTGTCTTAAAAGAGAAACCGGAACAGGAGTTAATCAGGAACATCCTTCGACAAGCTCTTTGTGTGCCTTGTATCATTTTCCTGGTGGCTTCAGTGCAAGCTGGGATGCCTTTGATCAGTTTAAATGAGAATCCTGATGGAAGAAGACAGTATGCCGATACGGAAGACAAATGTCCATGCACATTTAAAAGCAATTTGGTTCTTCATGGGTAAAAGCTCCTGGAATGATATTCATTGGCTTGACTTTAATGGGAGACAGGAGAGGGCAGCTTCTTTAAGCGGTTGCTGTTTATTAAAGCAAAGTGAGCTGGTTATCATTCATAGGGAGGGATTATTTATCAGCATATAGCCAATACTTGGACCACAAAAATTTCTTAAGTTCAATTTCTGGCATCTCTAGTTAGAACAAGACTGGAAAACCTCTTCAGCCCCAGGGCTCTTAAAACTGAATGGGTCAGATGTGTGCGTGTACCCAAATTACTGCAAATGCACACCACACTCCCATGCATCAGTATTGCGCTCTCACACTCAGAGTGTATTTGGCTATTGGGGAAAAATCAGTATGCACCCCATAATTGTTCAGTCTGCATTTTCACTTGATTGCAAACTACCCGTGGTCTCAGTCTTGGCCATGTTTCATGTGGTTTCAGTATGGACCAGGTAGCATGGAAGGGAAAAGTCTTTGATACCTTAGAAATCTGGTCCCAGTCATTATGAACAAAACTGGTCCAGATAGACAAAGTAATCTTGCTTCATATAAGGTGATTGCCCAAGGTCATGGTCATAGTGTCCCCTGTTGGGGGAGATGGGCGGTCATATAAATTTAAATAATAAAAAATAATAAATAGTGTAATAAGCCAATAATGGCTTAATCAGGGATGATTGCAGTTGCAATCAAACACATGTGGAAAATATCAGACTCCATATATCTGCTGTGGAGCATAATGAGCTCAGAGAGTTTCACTTCTTATAAGACACAGATAGGCTTCTTAGATGCGTTAGGGACAGCATGCCAAAAATTCTCATTACTACAAACGGGGGCAGAACAACCTTAGCAGTCTGCAAAGTAAGGTAGAGGATAGAGATAGCACAGTCAAATTGGGTATCTAAACTTTAGGTGTGTGAATTGCATTAATCTAGATTGCTTTTTTTGCCCGATGGACTTCAAACTTGATGAAAGCATGTCAGGTGGATAAACCTCTGTGGACTCAGAATTGTTAAGATGTTGTCCATGTGTACCTCCACCCAGGGCCAGTTAAAAAGTGGGGCAGATAGACATTGGGCAGAGGAATTGTGTAATTTCAGGTGTTGTGGCCTGCTGCTAAATGTATTGCTTGTGACAGACTATGGGAAGGGAGAAAGGTGCAATTTATGTGAGAAGAGGTAACATAGACCAGATGTGAGAGAGCCACTGGAAGGAAATGTTTCAACGAGGCTCCACTTTAATTAACTCTGGCTGGGAATTTACTCCTAGAGTTTTCAAGATTCTGTTTTTACCCTAGAATAACATTAAAGATTTCTTTCTGAAATCTGTGTGGTTCTTGATTCTTTGGTTTGCCAGCTACATGGGCAGCTACATCACCTAAAAGAATGTGCTTTGTCTGCACCAGCCTTGAATAAGACACAGTCATTGGCTAGATTCACCCAGCTTGAATGAAGATATTTTCTTGGGTTTGTACAAGATTGATTGATTGATTGATTGATTGATTGATTATGTGCCATAAAGTTGGTGTTGACTCTTAGCAACCACATAAGATTTTCTCCATAACAATCTGTCCCTAACCTGGTCCTTCAAGTCTTCCAACGGTGCACCCATCGCCATTGCAGTTGCGTCCATCCACCTTGCTGCTGATGGAAGAAGCTCTTCTTCAGCTCTCCTTCCACCTTTGCCACCATCAGAGCCTTCTCCAGAGAGCAAGATCCTCAGATAACGTTTCTGAAGTAGGATAATTTGAACCTGGTCATTTGTGCCTCAAGTGAGAACTCGGGGGTTGATTTGTTTGATGATCCATTTGTTTGTTTTCTTGGCTGTCCATGATATTATCAGGAGTCTTCCCCAAAACCAAAAGTGTCAATCCTCTTTCTTCCATAGAGTGCCACAGGGAATACCATGGCTTTGTAGGTATAGACACGTCATGGTATCTGAATATCTTTTCCAGGGCCTTTGTGGCTGCTCTACCAAGTGCTAGTCTGTGGTGTATTATTGACTGCTTGTTTCTTTACTATTGATGGTTGATTCTGAAAGGCAGAAGCTATCTACCATTTTGATAACTTCACTGTCAATTTGGAGGCTGGTGGTTATACTGAACCATAAATTAAGCAAACAGACAAAATGGGACCATCAAAAACAAACCAAAGTTAAAACAAATGTACTAGTTGCTAGATATTTAACAGACTTGGTTAAGCATGTTGTGTGAACATAGCTGCGGTGTCAGGTCTTCTGTGTTGAAGGGATGCAAATTGACTTTCTTAGATTTTACTGTCCCTGATTCTAAACTTGGAATATGGTGTGTTTGGAAAATATACAGTTCTGTTGGCCACACAGTTGGTGATTGGAGAAGGATAAGTGTGGGGTTCTTAACAAGGAATTTTGATAGTGACCCTCATTTTATTGGACACTGTTCTGAGCCCTTGAGATAATAAATCAAAGCTGTATGAAACAGTGCATACTCATAATGAGATACCCCTCCGCCTCAGATCATAAGGCATATATGGGATCTAACCATAAATATTACTACTGCAATAAACTGATGCCTATAAAATGTAAGTAGAACTGTATTTATGTTTTAAAAGCCAATGTCAGTGTATGATCTGAGGCAAGCCATGTAGATTTTATAGGAGAGTTTGCTTCTCTTTTTACAAGCACATATTTCTGGTCTTTACAGTTGGTTTTACATGCCAGCTTTTGTGTGGTATAGATCTTTTATCCAACCAACCACTTACAGTAAGTTTGCAGAAAAAAGTTTGGCAACCATTGAGCACCCTTTTCCAGCCCTTGGCCCTACTTAATCTGGAATCAACTTGACTCAAACAATTTGATGCTCCCTACAGTGGGAACATGGCAAACCTAGACAGCATATTAAAAAGCAGAGACATCACCTTGCCGACAAAGGTCCATATAATTAAAGCTATGGCTTTCCCAGTAGAAATATATGGCTGTGAGAGTTGGACCATAAGGAAGGCTGAGCGCCGAAGAATTGATGCTTTCGAACTGTGGTGCTGGAGAAGACTCTTGAGAGTCCCTTGGACTGCAAGGAGGTCAAACCAGTCAATCCTAAAGGAAATCAACCCTGACTGCTCATTGGAAGGACAGATACTGAAGCTGAAGCTCAAATACTTTGGCCACCTAATGCGAAGAGAGGACTCCCTGGAAAAGACCCTGATGCTGGGAAAGACTGAAGGCGAAAGGAGAAGGGGACGGCAGAGGCTGAGATGGTTAGATAGCATCACCGATGCAATGAACATGAATTTGAGTAAACTCCGGGAGACAGTGGAGGACAGGAAGGCCTGGCGTCTATGGTCCATGAGGTCACGAAGAGTCAGACACGACTAAATGACTGAACAACAACAACAGTGGGAACATGTTTCTTAAACTCAATTTCAAATACCACGCTCCCAGTAACTATATAAGATGTATAATATGGTTCCTTCCCTAACAGTGGCATTTGAGAGGGAAAGCTGACATGTTCATCAGCATTCTCTACTATTCTGTATTCTGGAAGTTGTATGTTGAATGTGATGATCTCTTGGGAATATAGTTTGATGATCTCCTGAAGTCCTTGCTGTTGACATCTTTCCCACGTTGTATGAGAAAGGGAAGTAGGTAAATGCTGTGCATATTAAAACATCACTCTGAACCAAGCCTAAATGTGGGAGGATTTGAGCCTGAATTTGGAATGCAAAGCATTTATACCCTGCTTTTCAGCTTGAAAGGCTTCTGATTGAAAAAGACACATCATAAAAGGAGAGAAGAGGAGAAGAGGGATAGATTATTTAAATACTGATTTTTAAAATTTGACATGGATCTCATACCAAGTACTTGTAATGCAGAAATAATGCAGTGGCTCTAGCTTTACAGTGGTTGTTCATATTTGTATCCCAACTAGTTGGAACTGAAACAGCTAAATGGGAGAAAGAACTAAAACAAGGCTGAATTTTAATTCTGCTCGTGGTGGTGACTGTGCTTCATGGAATGACTTTTGAAGAAGCAAAGCTGGTGAAAGTGATTTCTTGGGAGGGTTGAGAATATCTTTGTCGTCCTTTATTTCAGCCTCAGAATTTTTTCCTGAAATGTCACCACTTTGGCTACTACAGCTTTGGAATGTGTTAAGTAATAGCAATGACCACAATGCCTCTAGTCAAGAATTTTCCCTTCACCATTGAGTAAATCATAAGAAATCTGGTCTCAGAAACTTAGCTTTTACCTTAGAGCAGGGTTTCTCAGCCAGGGTTCCGTGGCACCCTAGGGTTCCGCGAGAGGTCACTAGGGCAGTGCTTTCCAATCTGCCGCCGTTGGCGACACACCAACGGCGGCGCTGGGGTGCGCACGATGGCGTTGGCACGCACAGCAGTGGCCGCCGTGCACGTCCCCGCCGCCACTTCCGGGTTGTGTGGCGACACACCAAACTCTGTGTTGCGACACACTAAAGTGTCGCGACACACAGTTTGGAAAGCTGTGCACTAGGGGTTCCCTGGGAGATCATGATTTATTTAAAAAATTACTTCAAATTCGGGCAACTTCACATTAAAGAGGTACGTTTCATTCTCTATTTTTAGTTTAAGAACCCTGTTAATGCATATATACAGGCCTACTCATGAAACGAATAGAATAATTTTGTAATTTCTGGCCTATATTTGAGCCTGAACCTGCAGGAATTTCCTGAGGCTTGGAAAATATTTCAAGGGTTCCTCCAGGGTCAAAAGATTGAGAAAGGCTGCCTTAGAGGGGAAAACGTTGGAATGATCCCTTTGTAAAATGCTGAGATTTCATGTTAAAGCTCTTAATTTCTTACTCTTGAATCAGTACAATGTCTGAATGTGTTCTGGGAAGAACCGGTCAGGTGGTGTCAGAGATCATCCGATCTCTGCCAAAAGGGCAGGCAGACAAAGGGCCCCTCAGAAGACTGGAAGTGGTGTGAAGCTGACATCCACCCAACGCACGGGAATACACATCTGGGAGGCGGTTGCCAGAGCAACCAGGGAGACCTGACCACATGTGTCAGCAGCAAAGGACCCTGGGGGAGGGAAAGGTTTAAATATGCTGTTTGTTCCCAGAATCGCCATTCCAGTCTTTGTTCGTGCTAGCTTCTGTATCCTGTAATAAACTATCCTACTTCTAAGAACTCATGCGTCTGTGAGTTACTCTAGAGTAGGGAGATTACAGATATCGGATGGAGTGCCTTACATAAAGACTGGAATGAAAAAACCAACCGGTTTTCCCGGGAGCGAAACCAACAGCTCACGGTCGAGACCGGCTTCTACACCCACGGGGCAGAGACCTGGGGAAAAAATTTTTCGGAAGGAGACCAGGTGAGACGAGCGAGGAACCGGCTTCCCCGGCAGCGCAAACAGCTGAGAGGCGGGGATCCCTGGCAGCAGCGAAGAAGCAGGAGGCGGCTTTCCCCAGCAGCGGCAGAAACCGGCGCGCTAATCGGCTGGGACCAGGTGAGCGAGGAACCGGCTTTCCCAGCAGCAGCAGAGGCTGGCGCGCTAATCAGCTGAGAGGCGGTGATCCAGAACAGCTGAGTGGCGGCAGGAGCGCAGCGGCGGACACCGGCGGCCCAAGCAGCTCGCGCCAAACAGCTGAGAGGCGGCGATCCCTCAGCTGAGCGGCGGGAGCGGCGGCAGAGGCAGGAACCGGATTTCCCCGGCGGAGCAGCAGCGGCGCGCCAAACAGCTGAGAGGCGGCGATCCCTCAGCTGAGCGGCGGGAGCAGCGGCAGAAGTAGAAACCGGATTTCCCCGGCGGAGCAGCAGCAGCGCGCCAAACAGCTGAGAGGCGGCGATCCCTCAGCTGAGCGGCGGGAGCAGCAGCAGAAGCAGGAACCGGATTTCCCCGGTGGAGCAGCAGCAGCGCGCCAAACAGCTGAGAGGCGGCGATCCCTCAGCTGAGCGGCGGGAGCAGCAGCAGAAGCAGGAACCGGATTTCCCCGGCGGAGCAGCAGCAGCGCGCCAAACAGCTGAGAGGCGGCGATCCCTCAGCTGAGCGGCGGGAGCGGCGGCAGAGGCGGAGTCCGGCTTCCCCGGCTTTCCCAGGCAGCTGAGTGGCGGCGGAGGAGCGGCAGCGGAACCCGACGACGGCAGCGGAGGCCGGCGGGCACAAGCAGCGGAGAGGCGGCGAGCTCAGCGGCGGGCAAGCGGGCAGCGCATCCCACGCGGCGGCAGTCGAGGCGGAGACCACGTGGCGGAAAAGCGGCGGCAGCGACCAGCGCCCCCAAGCTGCAAGTGGGCAGAGGATACCGGCAAGCAATGGAACCGGCAGAGGTGGCAGGAACCTACGAAGAAGAAGCGGGACCCAGCTCCGCAGGCAACCAGAGGATGGAGAGCAGAAAAGCGCAGAGCAAAGAAAAGCATATCGAGGTAACCAATACCCCTATTCAGAAAAGCAGCACCGAACCAGAGCTAGAGGGATGGTCCGTAGCTGTAGGCAAAGGGCTAGCAGAGAAAGGGGCAAAAGGAAACCAGAAGAAGGTCACCCCAACCCAGCGCATCGTAAGGTTGGAGGAACAGATGTCCAATGTGCAGTTAAATATAGGAATGTTGATGAATAAAATGGACTCATTGGGCGCTGCCTTTAGGAAAGTAATGGACAATGTAGATAAACCCAAAGGGCGGGAATTGAACCTGGGGCCACCCGAGGGAGAGGGAGACATCGAAAGTGAAGAGGAGGAATTTTACCCCTACAACAGAGCACCCAGGACCCCGTCATACAACCAGTTCGTGACCCCAGGGGGGGCACATACACCATTTGGAATGGGTGAACTAAAAACGAAATTCAACGGCAACCCCAAGAATTTAGCATGCTTCTTGACTCACGTACAAGGGTTCATGAGTGAATTCGAATACACCTTCCGAACGGAAGAGAGCAAAATTAGATATGTCTCCAGTTTTCTGGAAGGTGAGGCAGGGGACTGGCTGGTAACACTTCATGACAGGAGGGCTAGGGAACTAAGGGACTTCCAAGAGTTCATGTATGCCCTCCGGAAACGGTTTGAAGATACGCTGACCAAAGTCTCAGCTAGGGCCCGACTCCGGAACTTAAGGCAGGGAACTAGGACAGTAGCTGAATATGCTATGGACTTTAAAAGATTATTATCCTATCTGCCGGACTGGCCAGAATCGATAAAGATAGAACACTTTCAATATGGCCTAAAACAGGACTTACTGGAAAAGGCTTTAGATAGAGATGACCCTGAAACTTTAGAGGGGTGGATCCAATTAGCTGGGAAAATTGAGAGTAACAGACTACAGTTACAAAGTATCAGAAACGTACAATCCAGGCAGAGGAACGAGGGGACTTTCATTAACCAGCCCCGCTCGAACGTGAAACAGCGGAATTGGGAAGAGGAGAAGGACCGTCGGGCAAGAGAGGGACTGTGCTTCCGCTGCGGGAAGGAGGGACACCGAATTAGCGCTTGCTCTCAGGGGAAAACAAGTGTTAAGGAAAAACCTCCGGCGAAAAAGGCAGCTGACAGATGTACCCTCAAAACAACACACATCAAGGGAAAAGGAGCGGCTGCGACAACCGTGAACCCATGGCAGAATCCGGGCCTAGAAGAAGACAGCGATGACTCTGACTTTGAAATCCAGACGGCGGGAAACGAGCCAGGTCTGTTCTGATGAGCGCCACAGGACAGACCTCCACAAAGGGGCGCAAAGGAAGTAGTCGCAACACCCCAACAATGCACCTAAAGGTACAGTTGAGGACTTTGGGTGGGAGGAAAAAGTATGTGGGGGTTGCAATGCTAGACTCAGGTTGCTCTAGAAACTTAATGCACCCAAACGTAGCTGAAAAGATGGGACTGGACCTGTTTAAGCTCAAAACGCCCATCACATTTTGCCAACTGGACGGGTCGGAACTGAAGGGGGGGCCAGTAGAGTTCTACACTGAAGGACTGCAAATGACTTTGGGGACTCATGTAGAGACTTTGCGGTTCCTAGTGGCTCCCATTGCAACACGACCCATTGTGTTAGGACTGAAATGGTTGAGGGCAAGAAACCCCAAGGTGGATTGGGTCTCAGGAGATTTGGACTTTACGGATGGGACTTATCACGAGATGGACAATGAGAGCACACCTAGCGGCATTGAGCTGGGGGCAACGGGGATGGAAATTGAGGAGGGGGAGCAGGACCAAGGGGGTGGCACACTCACAAGCACAATTCCGGAGAAATACCTCCCGGTAGCAGAGATATTCGATAAAAAGGAATGTGAGCAAGAACCCCCCCATAGGCAGTCAGACGCAACCATTGACCTCATCCCAGGGGCACCGTTTCCCAAGCCCAAGATGTATGCCATGACGCAAAAAGAACTGCAAGAATTGCGCAAATTCATAGATAAAAATTTGGCACGGGGGTTCATTGAGCCAGCCAACTCCCCCCTTGCAGCCCCGGTATTGTTCAGGAAGAAAAAAGACGGGTCCCTCCGGCTTTGCACTGACTACAGGGGTCTTAATGCAATTTCGGTTACGAGACAGTACCCTCTCCCGTTGCTGAAAGACATGTTAGCTCAGCTATCTAAGGGGAAAATTTTCACAAAACTAGATGTTAGGGAAGCTTACTATCGTGTTCGCATAAGGGAGGGGGACGAATGGAAAACTGCATTCAATTGCCCATTGGGTTCCTTCCAATACAGGGTGCTCCCGTTTGGGATTGCGGGGGGACCGGGAATCTTCATGAGGTTCATAAACGAAGTATTGTATGAATTTCTGTACAAAGGGGTAATTGTATATTTGGATGACATACTGATTTTTTCTGAAAATCTGGAGGAACACATGGAGTTGGTTAAGAGGGTGCTTGAGAAATTACTCGAGGCTAAGCTTTATGTAAAACTTGAGAAATGTGAATTTCACAGGGAACAACTAGACTTCTTGGGGTATCGCATTTCGCATGAGGGCATCGAGATGGATCCTGAGAAAGTCAAAGCGGTCTTGGGCTGGCAGCCCCCCCGCACTCGCAGACAGCTGCAAGCGTTCCTCGGTTTTGCGGGGTTCTATAGGCAATTTATTCAGAATTTCGCGCAAATCGCACTGCCCCTGACGGACCTATTAAAGACAAAAGGCAAGGGAGCAAACGCGAAAGCCCCATCACCGAGCACGAAACTTGTGTGGACGCAGGAATGCCAGGCTGCGTTTGATAGCCTAAAAGAAATGTTCACAAAAGAACCCATACTCAAGCACCCAGAAGCTGACAAACCATTTGTGATACACACAGATGCATCGATTAGTGCAGTGGGGGCCATACTCTTGCAGGAGGATGACACGGGGAAATTAAGGCCATGCGCGTACATTTCCCGAAAGTTTAACCTAACGGAGAAAAGATGGCATATTTGGGAAAAAGAGGCTTTCGCTGTCAAACATGCCCTAAGCACGTGGCGACATCTCTTAGAAGGCACAGCAGAGCCGTTCCAAGTGTGGACGGACCATAAAAATTTGGAAGCTCTCAAATCACCCAGGAAGTTGAACCCTAAGCACCTCAGGTGGGCAGAATTTTTTAGCAGATTCAACTTCACGTTGAAGTATTTTCCTGGGGGAAAAAACTATTTGGCAGACGCGTTATCACGCTTGCCGCAACATGAGAGCAAAATGGAAGAGGTCATCGAATCCCTCATCCCCTCCCAGCCAGTGGAGGCACAGAACTCAGCAATAACAGACGGGAGGGGGGAGGGCAACATGGCAATCACCCGCAGCACCGCGAAGCGTGCGGCTGAAAGCGACCCGTGGACAGCCGAGCTGCGGGCGGCAACAGTAACGGACACCTGGTGGGGAGAGAACAAACAGAACCTAGTGGAGAAGGATGGAGTGGGGTGGAAGGACAACAAAGCCTATGTCCCTGAGCCCTTAAGGCAAAAGGTCTTAACCATGCATCATGATCACAAAACGGCAGGGCATTTTGGCTTCGTAAAAACGCTACACTTAATCCGACGCAAATTTTGGTGGCCATCCTTGCGCACTGATGTTAAAGACTATGTGCGCTCATGCCCAGTGTGCGCAATGGCCAAAAGGAAAATTGGGAAACCTACAGGGAAGCTGCAGGAAGTAGCAAACCCCTCACAGCCATGGAAGCAAATTGCCATGGACTTCATAGTAGATTTGCTGGTGAGCAAAAAGAACACGGCAATTTGGGTAGTCACTGATCTATTCTCCAAGCAGGCACACTTCATTGCATGCAAAGGAATACCGAATGCTCAAAAACTAGCTAGACTGTTCATACAACACATCTATAGAGCCCACGGAACGCCGGAACGCATAATCAGCGATCGTGGCAGCACTTTTACTTCCAAATTTTGGCGGGCTTTTTTGACTTTAATTGGAGCGGCACAGGGGCTCAGCAGTGCGTTCCATCCTTGCACAGATGGTGCGAGCGAACGCCTGAACGCTACATTGGAGCAATACCTTAGATGTTACACTAACTACCAACAGAATGATTGGGCGGAACTGTTGCCGTTCGCAGAGGTTGCTTACAATAACGCGGTACATCAAAGCACGGGGTTTTCACCATTCAAAGTCGCCACAGGGCAGGACTTTGTAACTATCCCCGAACTGGCCATGTCACACAACATGGAATTGCCACAACCCCTAAAAGCGGATGAATGGATAGAGAAACTAAGCAGCAATTGGCCAGTCATGGTGCAAACATTGAAGGAAGCCAAAGCTAGTTACAAAAAATATGCGGACCGTAAGAGGGGGGAAGAATGGGAATTAAGAGTAGGAGACAAGGTGTATTTGTCAACAAAAAATCTGCGGACAACACAACCAGCACGGAAATTGGCGCCAAAATTCATAGGTCCATTCCCAATCATTGAGGTCATCAACCCAGTAGCGGCAAAATTACAATTGCCAAAAGCGCTAAGAAAGGTGCATCCTGTGTTCCACATCAGTTTGTTGAAACAACACCACAGTTCACAACACTGGCACCCTGAACCAGAGGAACCCCCCCCATTGTTGGTGGAGGGCGAACCACATTTCGAGATTGATAGAATTCTGGACTCCAGACGACACAAGGGGCAGCTACAGTACCTAGTCAAGTGGCAACACCTACCAATTGGAGACAAGGAATGGGTCAGCGCCAAACACACACGCGCCCCTAAATTAGTAAAGAAGTTCCATAAAGAATTCCCAGACAAACCCCACTGAACCGGGGGGGTAAGTTTTGGGGCGGGAGCATGTCAGAGATCATCCGATCTCTGCCAAAAGGGCAGGCAGACAAAGGGCCCCTCAGAAGACTGGAAGTGGTGTGAAGCTGACATCCACCCGACGCACGGGAATACACATCTGGGAGGCGGTTGCCGGAGCAACCAGGGAGACCTGACCACACGTGTCAGCAGCAAAGGACCCTGGGGGAGGGAAAGGTTTAAATATGCTGTTTGTTCCCAGAATCGCCATTCCAGTCTTTGTTCGTGCTAGCTTCTGTATCCTGTAATAAACTATCCTACTTCTAAGAACTCATGCGTCTGTGAGTTACTCTAGAGTAGGGAGATTACAGATATCGGATGGAGTGCCTTACAGGTGGATATACTTCTACGGTTTAATGAAGGATGACAACTGATAACAGGTGGCAGTAGACCTGTTCGAGTTTTCCCTCTATATTAAGGCTAATTGCAAGGGCATCTGCAGGGGGAAGCTGTGTAGGGAGATGCATGTATGTACAGGTAGTCCTTGCTTAACAACAAAAATTGAGACCGGAATTTCAGTTGCTAAGCGAAGCAGTCATTAAGCTAATCCGACCCAATTTTACGACCTTTTTGTGGTGGTCATTAAGCGAATCACTGTCATTAAGCAAACCATTTGGTCGTTAAGCAAATCACATGGTTCTCCATTGATTTTGCTTGCCAGAAGCTGGTTGGGAAGGTCGAAAATGGTGATCACATGACCACGGGATGCTGCAATGGTCATAAATGCGAACTGGTTGCCAAGCACCCAAATCATGATCACATGATTGCGGGGACACTGCGACAGTCATAAGTGTGATCACCGGTTGTAAGTCGGTTTTTTCAGCACCATCGTAAGTCTGAACCATCACTAAACGAATGGTCATTAAGTGAGGACTACCTGTATGCATGTATGAGAGGGGGCTTTAATTGTGCAGTCACACCCACCATCTTGGCTTTTTACCCTCTGACTAACTCATAGATAGTCTACCACTGTTCCCTGCTGCATGTTTTACTATTCATTCTCCATGCAGCTTGCCGGCCTGCCACACTTCATATAGATGGGCAATTTGAATCTAGCTAGTGTGTTCTCAATAACCTTCCAAGATAGATTAGTATCTCTTGTAATAAATGTTGAGATGGAAGAGTTGCTTGAGAAAAGTGCGTTACATCTTAACGGTGCTGTAAGTAAAAACATGGCAGTTCATCTTTTTGCTTCCGAAACGGGGAGACAAATTATTATCTGTAAAAGCAACAAGAGAAATAGTTTAAGGTCATTGCATAAATTATTTTCTGAATATGAAACCAGCCCATTTCATTGATAAATTGTTTTGCAAATGCTTTATGACTCGTGGCCTACCCTTCCCGAATAAATCTAATTGATCAGCTTTAAAAAGGCAAAGAGAAAATATGGTGCATATCCCCTTGGTAGAAGGTTTGTGGCATTTATTTTATTTGGAACTTCTTTGAACTATTTTTGCAGCTGCTGATCTTAAAGGACAAAATCCGTTTCCTCTTCCACTTTCAGTTTCTCCACTTGTTTCCACCTTTGTCCAGTGTCTTTTCCTGTTATTGAAGATATTCAGAACCCATTGAAACTGTGTTTAAATAAGAGGAGACTGAGATAATATATTCACTCTCTTCTCTTACCCATTTATTACATACCATTGCAATGCAGATGAGATGCACTGTGGATAATCTGTTGCAATATTAGGATTAACCAACTCACTCCTCTGTTTTGACTTTTCATAAACAGCATACTGTTTGTATGACAACTTTAAATTGGAAAACATCTGTTATTGAAATCTGGATTGTAACTACAGTACTCTAATTCACTTAAACAACTGGAAAGTCAGAAGTTACTTGCTCTTAATTAATTAATTTATTATTCCTTTCCTGCTTTTATATTTTGCCTTTTCCTTCCAAGCTTAAGGTGGGGTACATCAAGTCTCTCCACATTTTATCCCTCACTACAACAACCTTGTGAGGTAGGCTGGGCTGAGAGAGAGGGATTGGTCCAGAGTCTCCTGGTTCTGTGTTTCAGTGAGGACTTGAACCTTGGCTTCCGTTGTCCAACTTAACAGCGTAAAACCACAATATTACACTGGTTCTCTTTACTGTACAGAACCACACACCATCTAACAGAATTTCACAGTGTTTCTAAAAATTGGATGTTGCAGTGACGCCAATTATAAATGTTTTTGTAACATTTCTAAGCCTGTGTAACAAAGCCAGTTTAAATGGTAGATTGTGGCTATTAGAAATAAACCATGTCTATTAGCCACCTAGGGGGCGTGGTGGCTCATTGGTTAAGACTCCAGGCTTGTCAATCGGAAGATCGCAAGTTCGGAGGTTCGAATCCCTAGCCCCGCATGACGGAGTGAGCTCCCGCACTAGCCCCAGCTCTTGCCAACCTAGCAATTCGAAAGCATGCAAATGCAAGTAGATTAATAGGTACCACTTCGGTGGGATGGTAACAGCGTTCCATGCGCGTCATGCCGGCCACATGACCGCGGAAGCGTCTTCGGACAGCTCTGGCTCTTCGGCTAACAAATGTAGATGAGCACCGGCCCCTAGAGTCGGACACAACTGCACAACTGTGTGGGGGGAACCTTTACCTTTACCTTATTAGCCACCTAAAGAACAAAGGAATCTTCTCTTTGCCTGCCTGCCTGTCTTACACCGTGTGATATTGTTAAGTCACAAGTTTGTTTGCCCCCTGATGATTGAAGGAGATGCCATTTCTTGGCACCAGGATGAGCAACTGATGGTTGCATCTTGGCTACATAGTTAACTGGGTGAACTTGCCCACTTTCCTCATTGCCAGAAGCAATGAGGAAAGGCAGAACTATGATACTGGTGGGCTGCTTTAAGCAAACTAATTAAATTAAACAATTTAAAATATGTCTCCTGTTTCAGCCTAAGGCTTGACAGTCTACCATATCAGTGGCTCCTTAGCTTGAAAAATATGAAGCGTGTTATAAAAAATGTACAAGCTCTGATTTTCAGAACCCCTATTTGGTGAGATATATCATCATGAGATTTTGAAAACCACGTATTACTCTCAGTGAAGAAGAAAAAAAAGGAAATGAAACTTTCAGATTCTGGTTCTTTCTAAAATGAATTACTGCTGAAGGAGAAATAACTTTCTTAATATTGGTGGGCTTGAAATATTCATGGAAGCATTAGTTTTCTTAGAAATGCCTGTGAACCTGAGATTTGTGAAAAATAGGCTATAGAAAGGAGGGGAAACATTTTACAGGTGAAATTCAAAAGAAAACACGAAGGCCTACAGCATTAGAAGAACAAAGGTACATACATGCAGTCTTTAGTCTGTTCAGCTCAGCATGTCCCATTTTGTAGATCCAACCAAATACAACCTGTCAGGAAGCTCAGACAGAGGTCTTGATATGATTTTAAGTCTAGGGGAGTAAAAATGCAGAAGGTCAAATACTGTCAGCCTTTCGAGGTAATCCAGATGAGGACAAACCATGAGTACTAACACTACCTTTATTGTAAGTTACAGTAACAGAATCACCTTTCCCCTCATTTACAGGTAGTCCTCGCTTAACGACCACAATTGGGACGGGCAGCTCTGTCGCTAAGCGACACGGTTGTTAAGTGGGACATCACGTGACCATGAAGGACTTATGACCTCACTTCCGCTGCAGTCATTAAGCAAGAGATCACATGACTGCGACTTGCGATTTTACTGCTGGCTTCTCTGCTTGTCGGAAGCTGCCTGTGAAGTACGCAAATAACAATCACATGACTGTGGGATGCTGTGACAGTCATAAATGCCTGCTGGTTGCGAAGGGCCCAAATCTCGATCACACGACCGCGGGGATGCTGCAACGGTTGTAAGTGCAAGGACCGGTCGCAAAGTTACTTGTTTAGCGCTGTTGTAACTTTGAACGGTCGCTAAACAGGGCAGTCGTTAAGTGAGGGCTACCTGTACTTTTACTTTCCAGAAAACTAGGGACCCTTCTGTTTTCTTTAATATAATTTTTATTGAAGAATTTTTTAACAAGTTAAAAACAATACAAATATTAGAAAAGAAACAAGGAAGAATAGTGAATAAGTAAGAAAGAAAATAGAAATAGAAATAGAAAAAAAGAAAAGATTATAAAGAAGCAGCTTCTGATCTTTTTGACAGTGGTTAAAAATGCTTTTATATTTTACCCTCTCTCTTTAAGGTTACATCATAATTTCCTTCTTTCCATAAGCTACCCTTTCTAATCTTCAAACCCATAAATCTAAAGTTCCTTTTTCTCTTTTTTCAGCAAAATGTCCATAAGGGATTTCCAGTCACTGATAAATACAATTGTTGATCTTTCTGTAATCAAACAAGTTAATTTTGCCATCTCTGCTATTTCTGTCACCTTCACCAACCATTCCTCCACTGGGGGTATTTCAGAGTCTCTCCACTTTTGTGCATATAATAGTCTCGCAGCAGTTATATATACAAAAAATCTTCCATGGCTCTTTTCTAATTGACTGTTCATTAATCCTAGCAAGATACATTCTAGTTTCAGTTGAATATTGATCTTTAAAATTCTTTGTATTATTATATATCTTTGTGGAGAAAATGGGCGGTAATATAAATCCAGTAAGTAAGTAAGTAAGTCAGTAAATCAATCCTTAATTCTAATTTTTTATCAAATCAATCAATCAATAAAACTTTACTGATTATGGGCGTTGGTAATATTTATTTATTTATTTATTAGATTTGTCGCTGGCTTTACCGATTATGGGTGTTAGTAATATTTATTTATTTATCTATTTATTTATTAGATTTATCGCTGGCTTTACCGATTATGGGTGTTAGTAATATTAATTAATTAATTAATTAATTAATTAATTAGATTTGTCACCGCCCATCTCCTCCCACCAGAGGGACTGGAAAAACAATTGTAGGAAAATTATTTGGTTACTTTTTGATATCTCCATTATCCCAGCACCTGCCACGTTAGACCTTCTGATTTGTTATGTTAATTGTATTCCATAAAGGTTTCTTTTGGTTCTTCGTGTACTAAATGTTGCTTCAAGAAGAGAGTAAGGCCATATGTGAAAAAACTCAATATGATTAAATATGTAGCTGTGTTTTCCTCCAGGGAATATGGGCATTCTTTTCTTCTCCTTGTGCATTCCTTTTCTTGAGAGCTATTGTCATGTGTCACTAAGCTGGCTATTTGTCATTGGAAGTTAGCTTTATTTCTTCATCCACTGTTAAAAAGGAAAAAGAAACACATGCAATAACATATTCCACTTATTTGGAAAGGAGTACAGTGCCATCTAGATTTGCATCTACCCAGCCAAGTACATAAGGGTCCAATTCAAGGGCCAGTTCCACAAGATATACATAATTTATTTATTTATTAGTCAAATTTATCACTCTGGGCGGTTTACAATAATAATATTAAAATTAAAAACCTATACATCTTAAAATACAATATAATAATAAATAGAAAAAATCCAGAGGATGCTGAGATCTTAAAAGGAGGATATTACTAAGCTAAGCAGCCCCAGGAGGAACTATTCCTTCCTTCGCCCCAAGCAAGGCGGCAGAACCAGGTCTTTAAAGACCTCCGGAAGGCCAGGAGCGAGGGCGCCAGCCTCACCTCTGGGGGCAAGATATTCCACAGGGTGGGTGCTATCGCAGAGAAGGCACGCCTCCTGGATCCCGCTAGATGAAATTCTTTTATTGATGGGGTCCGAAGCATGCCCTCCCTGCATGATTGGGTGGGGCGGGTAGAATGAAATGTCTCATCCCACTGTTGGTTAATGTAATGGTACGTGGGAATGACCTTGGGAGACAGGAGGAAGAGCCGCATTCCTAGACAACGGTCTGATAAATGAAATTTGGATCCGAAGGAGGAGGGGTGGAGAAAGCGTCTCAGAAGAAACCCTCCCCAGTTTTCAGGAGAGTAAAAGCAAGGGATGGGAGGGGTACTTTCAGACTTGCAAGATTCTCTTAATGTAATCTTACAATGAAGATAGAGCTGGTATTCATTGTGCTTCTTGTCTAGATGACCTTGAAGGGCTAGTAGTTAACTGGTGAATATATTTCCTGCAAATGTGCAGAAATAAAGCAACCAGTATTGCTGTAGCTCTCGGGAAAATTACATTTATTTTTATTCATCTCATTTTATTCCATGCATACACCGCCCAATTCCCAAAGTCTACCAGAATGTATGTGGTGCCAAGTGCTAGCTAGACAGGAGGAGGAGGAGAGAAATCTGAAGGTTCCCAGAATGGAAAAGATTCAAGTTTCTCCATTATCAGTGAAAAGACCAGCCTCCCTACAGATCACAGGAAGACGATTAGAAAGCAAATCAGAAAAGCTGTAAACTAATGTAGGTGGGGATGTATTGGTCTCGATGGAAAATAATTCAGCTGCTGGAACTCTTATAACCTCGTGCATGTGGAGTTCTTTGTGCTCTCTGAGCTTAGTTATTTGCTTGCACACATTTCATTATCAGAGGGGTGGGCAACGTCAGGCCCGCAGGCTGTATACTGCCCACGGGGCTCCTGCCTAAGGCCCACGGGGCTCCCGCCTGCAAACCCCGCCCCTTCCATGTGATTGGCTCCCACCCGCAAACCCCGCCCCCCAGTGCTTGTGATTGGCTCCCGCCCGCAAACTCCAGCCCCCGGTCTGCGGAAATCCCAGAAACCCTGCCCCCCACCCCCCCGGTCCCCGGTTATGAATATCCAAATGGCCCTTGGCAGAAAAAAGGTTCCCCACCCCTGCATTATCAACTAGGTAACTTCATCAGTGTGAGTGAATGTGGGGTTTGCTGCCTTTTACTGTATATACAGTACAGAGCTTTCCAAACTGTGTGTCGCGACACAAAAGTGTGTCACCACACACAGCGTGGTGTGTCGCCACACCACCCGGAAGCGGCGGCGCGCGCGTGTACGGCGGCCGCCATGCACGCGCGCGCTGCCGCACGCCCCTCCCGCGCCGCCACCGTGCGTGCGCGCGCCGCTGCACACCCCCCGCGCTGCCACCGTGCGCGCGCGCCGCCGCACGTCCCCCGCGCCGCCGCCGTGCGCGCGCACCACCGCACGCCCCCGCGCGCTGTCGCTGTGCGCGCGCGTGTCGCCGCCACCGGGTGTGTTGCCAGCGGCGGCACTTTGGAAAGCCCTGATACAGTAGCTTGCCCTGCTGAGGAGGAAACCACACTCCATTGTTCAACCCTGAGCTACAGATAATTCTCTTCTGTTGGAACCTCATCCCTTTCATCTCAATCAATCTTGCTAATGGCTGTGGGAGAATTGTGCTTGGAGAGAGCCACTTTCAGTTTTAGGCAGCTGCCAAGAACCTGACAAAGCACTTCTTCTGCTCTCTTGCTACATTCAGAGCACCAGTGATGCTGGGGCTGCTTCTACCATCCATGAAAGTACAAGTACAAGTGAAACATAATTAGGTGGTACCAAAACACAGGAATTGGTACATTCCAAAGCAACAACTGATAGAGGGCAACAGACCCGTTTAGCATCTGTCCTTCCATACTGGATGGAACCTGGCATGAACCCATGTGCTACAGAGCGTCATTCAGTTTTGTTTTCTTGTAAACGCTGAGTTACCAGCAGCTAGTTGAATTGTGGAGTCCTTGGTGCTCTCTGAGCCTTGTTGTTTTCTTGCAGACGTTTCATTGCCAGGCTACGCAACATCTTCAGTGCGAAAAGGGAGTGGGACTTGCTCTCTGTTTATATCCCATGGCTTGTCCTGCTTGTGTTGGTGGAGGTGTTGTTCTCCCCTTAGGAGTTCCTTGATTGGGCTGTTGTTCGCTGCTAGTCGAATTTTGTCCAGTCTGGTGCTCTTGAAAAAAGCCATCCCAACTGGACAGTGGAAACCATAGTTCAAAAAGGTTGGAGAAGGCTGAGCCAATAAAACAAATTAAGGTACTGTAGCGTCTCAAAAAGGTGCCCTGGAGAGCACAGGAGGTAAAACCTAATATTTGTTTGTGACACCTAAAACACCTGTGATTTTTGGGGTGGGGTGGCATTGTGGAAAAGAAGGACCACCATTGTTTTAAGATATTGTAGGGGAGTGCTGTGTTTGCAATCCTGAGTGCTCCAAAGCATTTTTCAGAGATTGAATTGAAGTACTGCACAGCCCTAGGACAAATCTCCATGGAAGATTAAATTGGGTGTCAGACCAATCAGACCTGCCTTGGGGATATTTCTAAAACACTGTTTTTAACTTGTAGCTGGGCTTGCGTACGTCTGACTGCGTCCAGCAATTGGGAGTCCCTAATGCATTAACTCGGCATATTGCATACGTTTTTTTTCTGGGATAGGTTTGAAATGACGAGAGAAAATGAAGCACTTAATACTTTTTTCCGCTAAGTTTTTCTTAATAACCTTATGTTTGGCTGTCACGCTGTAATAGAGTCTAGAAGGGTGAACTTTGGAGGCCCTTCCCTCCTCTTTTCACATGACACGACAATCACAGTGTTTTCAAGCATTCTAATGATCCTTTAACAAAAGCAGCAGAACCGACTAAACGTTAGCTCCTACAATAATCTAAGCTGATTACTTTCTCAAGAATTGCCAAAGTGACTATAGAAACGGGAAACATCTGAGAAACTGCAACACAAATTTTGATGCTGCAGATTATGAGAGGACATTGGAAATTCTCAATTCCATCAGATTTCAGTGAAAAGAAGGAAGGAGCAAGCTCATTTTTCTGCTGAGATTGTTGCACTTGAACAGATTGAATTGTCTCCCCCATCCAAGCAATTTCTCCAATTCCATTTTAATGCCACCCTCTGAGAGATTTAAACATATTGGTTGGGCTTACCCAGAATTTTTGACTAGAATATAATAGAGTTAGGGAGTGTGTCATTGAGCTTGTGGGAATTCAGCCATTGATCTAATACACTGAGTGACGGGGGCCATCACTAAGCCCTAATGGGGTTGATTTCGGGTGGCATTACATTTTATGTGAACACAAAAGTCATTTTGTTTTTTAATCTTTTGTGGGTAGTTGGGTGCCTTGGAGTCAGCATTGACTCCTGGCGACTGCCTGGACTAGTCCCTGCAGTTTTCTTGGCAAGGTTTTTCGGAAATGGTTTGCCATTGCCTCCTTCCTAGGGCTGAGAGAGTGACTGGCTCAAGATCACCCAGCTGGTTTCGTGCCTAAAGTAGGACTAGAACTCACAGTCTCCCAGTTTCTAGCTTGCTGCCTTAACCACTACACTGGCTCTCTGTTGTTAATCTCAATCACTGAAAATGACCAGACTCACCAAATAAATATATGGACCACCAAAACAAAATGGACCATCAATCCAAAACAAGGGATTGACATGTGGTAGACCACAAGAACAGAAAGTATGAATTCTGTATGAAAAAATATTAGAAGACAGACTTATCTCCAACAGAATAAATGGGAAATTAAGTAAACAGGATGTAGAATTTCCTTGGAACAGAGTGAAAACGATTACATTACAGAGTTCGTTGATGAAGGTTCTCAGTCATCCAGGTGGAACAGTCAGTGGCTTGAATCATGTCAACTGGATTTCTATTTTCTTAGTAGAAACGTTTCACTCCTTATCCAAGGAGCTTCTTCAGTCTGAGTAAAGTTAGTAAGGGAATCCTTAAATATGTTTCTAGGGTGGCTGTGTGACCTTGCACCTGGGGCTAGGTCATGGTTATTTTGAGATGTTTATTTCTAAGTCCCTTTATCATCTAAAGGAGGATCGTTAAGATTACCCTGCTGCTGTTGAGCTTGCAAAATGGTCTTAATCTTCCTAGGCACAGAAGACAAAGCAGGAAGGAAGATAGGGGAAAGGTTATGCCTGAGGCCCCCACCTCTATTCAAGGAAGGATTTTCCAAGTTGGCATGAATGGATTCCTTGACCCCTCTCTCAAACCACCTATCTTCTCTGTCTAAAATGTGAACATTAATGTCCTCAAATGAGTGTCCTTTTTCCTTTAGATGAAGATAAACTGGTGACTCTGGTCCTGTGGTGTTACTTCTCCTGTGTTGGGCCATCCTCCTGTACAAAGGTTGTTTGGTTTCTCCAATGTAGAGTTCAGAGCACTCCTCACTGCACTGGATTGCATACACTACATTGCTTTCCTTGTGTTTTGGAGTTTGATCTTTGGGGTGTACAAGCCTCTGTCTCAGTGTGTTGGTGGGTTTGAAATATACAGGTATGTGGTGTTTGCCAAATATCCGTTTTATCTTTTCAGACACACTAGCCATGTAAGGAATGACCAGGTTCTTCCGTTTACTCTGAGTCTCAGCCCTATCTGTCGCTGTTTTAGGTCTGGTAGACTTCGATTTAGTGAAGGCCCAATTTGGATATCCACAGGCCTTCAGAGCTGTTCTCAGGTGCTGCTTTTCATTCTTTTTGGAATCCATGGAGGTGGGGATGGTTTCTGCTCTGTGTGATAATGTCCTGATGACTCCTAGTTTGTGCTGCAGTGGATGGTGGGAGTCAAACATCAGGTATTGATCTGTGTGTGTGGGTTTCCTGTATATCCCTATTTCTAGCTTGCCACCGGTCCCAATGAGGACTTCACAGTCTAGGAATGCCAGTCTGTTGTCCTTGGTGTCTTCTCTGGTGAACCTAATGTTGGCATCTATAGTGTTTATATGGTCCGTGAAGGCCTGTACTTCCTGGGCCTTGATTTTGACCCATGTGTCATCCACATACCTAAACCAGTGGGTGGGCACCGTTCCCTGGAATGTGTTGAGTGCTTTCTTCTCCACTTCTTCCATGTATAAATTGGCCACAATGGGTGACACAGGAGAACCCATGGCACAGCCGTGTTTTTGTCTGTAAAAGTCACCTCTGTATGTGAAATAAGTGGTGTTAAGACACAGGTCCAGAAGATGGCAGATCTGGTTTGGGTTGAGATGGTTTCTCCTTTCAAGGGTGCTGTCCTCTTCTAGTCTCTTCCTGACAGCGGATAGAGCATGAGTGGTGGGGATGCTGGTGAAAAGGGAGGACACATCAAAGGAGACCATAGTTTCCCTGGAAAGTGTTGAGTGCTTAACATATTTAAGGATTCCCTTACTAACTTTACTCAGACTGAAGAAGCTCCTTGGATAAGGAGTGAAACGTTTCTACTAAGAAAATAGAAATCCAGTTGACATGATTCAAGCTACATTACAGAGTGTCACATAAGAATGTGGAATTTCATTAATATCAAATCTGAAAAATGCTACTTGAGAACTGAAGTACAAAACAAATACTGTATATGAAAGAAGAGTGAATGGGTTGAGAGGAAGAGAAAGACCACGAAAATTGTGATGGGACAGAGTTCTGGCTATCCTCAAAAGGAAGAAATGAAAAGTATGGAGAGGTATACTGAATAGCGTTATAAACTTTATTAATCTATAAAGTATTTCTTTTTTTATTTCATGCCTTTAATTTCTTTGGCTTAATTTTAATGTAATGTTGCTTACCCCTAAAGCGAAGAGGGTGATGGGTATGTATGGATGTTCACTTTGAATGAATGAAAAAAATAAAAAGATCAGAATGCTTATTTCAAGAAGCACTGGTTGTGAATGGGTAGAATAATTTTTCTAATGGAGATAGAGAGGCATTCATATAATAGAGCATACTGCAAATTGCATTTCCCAGGACTCTTGAGTCTGCAATATTGTGTGGATGGGATGTGTGGTTGAGCACGTCCTGTGTTCCAGGTTTTTTTGCTGTTCAAATCCAGTTTCTCTAGCTGTCCTGTCCTTGGTAGTAATAATTTTGCATTGATCACTGCAGTGGGGAAACAATTGAAAAAGCAATCCTGCTGAAGGATCGACTGGGAGAGAGGAAGATTGCTTCAATTTGCCCCAGTGATGGCTGATGTAATGCCATTATTGTTCAAGTGGAGCAGCAGCTTGAGATCAATCCGAGTAGTATTGTACAGTTGAAATCCAAAGATGGTTTCACAATAGCAGTGGTATCAACTAAGTAGAAAGTCTAGGGGAATCGATGGTAGACTAATTTCTGATGCTTCCCTGGAGTTCCTGATTTGTTGCTCTGCACGTTTCTGGTTCTGGTTAACCAAGTTTTAATACGAAAAGCTTATTTGCATGGCCTCTCTTAAAATGTTGCAGGATAAGGGAAATAAGTGTGTTCACAAAGAGCCTGGAGCCTCCAGAATTTAAAGGAGAGGGGTGAGTTGAAATAAATATGAACAACTCTTCATGGAATTTCTAGTATCCTTAAGCTTCCAAGTTAGGTCACAGTGTTTTGATTATGATAAGCATTGTTACAGAATCCCTGTTTTCCTAGATTGGGTTCCCCAACCTTTTTGTATTAACACTGTCACAAAACGTTTGCTGGGGGAGAAACAGGTAGATTCTGGAACAAAATATTCATTCCTAATCATGCTATTCCTTTTCACAGTGTCACTCAACTATGCCCTGTCATAGGAACATATAAACTGATTCTCCCTCTCTCCAATTCCATTTTTCTCTGTTTTACTAATATTCACTGTATCTTAGCATCTGGTAGTTCTTAACTATCCTAGTTGTTATTCTATGATTCTTATTTTTTTTTTTGGGGGGGGGAGATATTCCGCCTTTACTTTTTACTTCTGGAAACACTGGGGCTGTCCTAAACCTAAGTCATTTTTCTACAGTGGTCCTTCCATTGTGTGGGCCCCAAAGCAAGAGGTTCACTTATAATTGGAAAGTTATATAATCCATCTCAGAAGCTGCTTGACTAAATGTCTATAAAGCTTAGCCATTTCAAATGTGAAGTATGAACTTGTTTGGGAGATGTCTTGGGACTTTTCTTGGTAAGAATTTGCAGAAAGTAGAATCTAGAGAAGAGATACCTGAAGTAGGCTGACCATACGTCCTGTTTTGAACGGGACAGTCCCGTTTTTTTTTAGCATTTTTCAACCGTCCCGTCGTTTTCAAAAAAATCTCAATTTTGTCCCGTTTTTCAAACCCGGCGGGAATGGCGCGGAAGGAGGATCCGAGCCGGAGCGTGGACTGGGGCGGGGTTTGCAGGCGGGAGCCAGTCGTGTGGACCGGGTGGCAGGGACCCGTCTTTTTCATGAATACGGAATATTACATAAGACCCCGTCCCATTTTGCCATCCTGAAATATGGTCAGCCTAACCTGAAGGCAACCAAGAGAAGTTGGATAAAGTATGGGTAGAATTAATGATCTGTGGAGATATTCTAAGGGATGGGGAGGAAGAAATTAGAAATGGTACAATGATAAGCTCCCCAGAAGTATTGTGTGAGCTCTTGCATCTGGTGAAATATTATTTCACATAAGCTGATAATCATTTGCATTTACTATTTAGAAGATCAGGTCCTGTATAAAGCATGTGGCAAGTGTCATGTCACTTATTTTAGCCACTGCTAATGATGTCCTATAAAACATGCCTGGGAGCATTGAAAATATACTTTCAGGAACAATGGTGCTAATTAAGCAATAAATAAATTTAAAAACAATCCCATGTAAGTATGTCTCCATGAACAAAGGAAGAAACATTGCTATGAGTATGTTGTGCCTTGATACGCTCCTCGATATGCTTAGAAATTAGTGTTTGTTGTTTATTCGTTCAGTCGCTTCCGACTCTTCGTGACTTCATGGACCAGTCCACGCCAGAGCTTTCTGTCGGCTGTCACCATCCCCAGCTCCCCAATGGTTGAGTCCGTCACCTCCAGAATACCATCCATCCATCTTGCCCTTGGTCGGCCCCTCTTCCTTTTGCCTTCCACTTTTCCTAGCATCAGCTTCTTCTCCAGGGTATCCTGTCTTCTCATTATGTGGCCAAAGTACTTCAGTTTTGCCTTTAATATCATTCCCTCAAGTGAGCAGTCTGGCTTGATTTCCTGGAGTATGGACTGGTTTGATCTTCTTGCAGTCCAAGGCACTCTCAGAATTTTCCTCCAACACCACAGTTCAAAAGCATCTATCTTCCTTCGCTCAGCCTTCCTTATGGTCCAGCTCTCGCAGCCATAGGTTACTACAGGGAATACCATTGCTTTAACTATGCGGACCTTTGTTGTCAGTGTGATGTCTCTGCTCTTAACTATTTTATCAAGATTTGCCATTGCTCTCCTCCCAAGAAGTAGACGTCTTCTGATTTCCTGGCTGCAGTCAGCGTCTGCAGTAATCTTTGCGCCTAGAAATACAAAGTCTGTCACTGCCTCCACTTTTTCTCCCTCTATTTGCCAGTCATCAATCAAGCTCGTTGCCATAATCTTGGTTTTTTTGAGGTTTAACTGCAACCCAGCTTTGGCACTTTCTTCTTTCACCTTCGTCATAAGGCTCCTCAACTCCTCCTCGCTTTCAGCCATCAAAGTGGTATCATCTGCATATCTGAGATTGTTAATGTTTCTTCCAGCGATTTTAACTCCAGCCTTGGATTCCTCAAGCCCAGCATGTCGCATGATGTGTTCTGCATACAGGTTGAATAGGTAGGGTGAGAGTATACAGCCCTGCTGTACTCCTTTCCCAATCTTAAACCAGTCCGTTGTTCCGTGCTCTGTTCTTACCTCTGCTACTTGGTCGTTATACAGATTCCTCAGGAGGCAGACAAGATGACTTGGTATCCCCATACCACCAAGAACTTGCCACAATTTGTTATGATCCACACAGTCAAAGGCTTTAGAATAGTCAATAAAACAGAAATAGATGTTTTTCTGAAACTCCCTGGCTTTCTCCATTATCCAGCGGATATTGGCAATTTGGTCTCTAGTTCCTCTGCCTTTTCTAAACCCAGCTTGTACATTTGGCAATTCTCGCTCCATGAATTGCTGGAGTCTACCTTGCAAGATCTTGAGCATTACCTTACTGGCATGTGAAATAAGTGCCACTGTTCGATAGTTTGAACATTCTTTAGTGCTTCCCTTTTTTGGTATGGGGATATAAGTTGATTTTTTCCAATCTGATGGCCATTCTTGTGTTTTCCAAATTTGCTGGCATATGGCATGCATCACCTTGACAGCATCATCTTGCAAGATTTTAAACAGTTCAGCTGGGATACCGTCGTCTCCTGCTGCCTTGTTATTAGCAATGCTTCTTAAGGCCCATTCAACCTCACTCTTCAGGATGTCTGGCTCTAACTCACTGACCACACCGTCAAAGCTATCTCCAATATTATTATCCTTCCTATACAGATCTTCCGTATATTCTTGCCACCTTTTCTTGATCTCTTCTGCTTCTGTTAGGTCCTTACCATCTTTGTTTTTGATCATACCCATTTTTGCCTGGAATTTACCTCCGATGTTTCTAATTTTCTGGAACAGGTCTCTTGTCCTTCCTATTCTATTGTCTTCTTCCACTTCCGCACATTGCTTGTTTAAAAATAATTCCTTATCTCTTCTGGCTAATCTCCCCCTATCACTGTTGCCTTTTGCTTTCCTTCTTTCTTGGGCTACTTCCAGTGTTTCAGCAGACAGCCATCTTGCCTTCTTGGTTTTCTTTTTCTTTGGGACGTTTTTTGTTGCCGCCTCCTGAACAATGTTGCGAACTTCTGTCCATAGTTCTTCCGGGACCCTATCTACTAAATCTAGTCCCTTAAATCTATTCTTCACCTCCACTGCATATTCCTTAGGAATATTAGTGAGCTCATATCTAACTGATCTGTGGGTCTTCCCTATTCTCTTTAGTCTGATTCTAAATTTTGCAATAAGAAGTTCGTGATCTGAACTACAGTCAGCTCCAGGTCTTGTTTTTACTGACTGTATAGATGTCCGCCACCTTTGGCTGCAAAGGATGTAGTCAATCTGATTTCGGTGTCGACCATCTGGTGAAGTCCATGTATAAAGTCGTCTTTTAGGTTGTTGGAAGAGAGTGTTTGTTATGCACAGTGAGTTGTCTTGGCAAAATTCTATCAGCCTATGTCCTGCTTCATTTTGTTCTCCCAGACCATGCTTGCCTGTAATTCCAGGTGTCGTCTGACTACCCACCTTAGCATTCCAGTCTCCTGTAATGAAAATAACATCTCTTTTTGGTGTATTATCTAGTAGGTGCTGCAGATCCTCATAGAACTGATCTACTTCTGCTTCTTCAGCATGTGTGGTTGGGGCGTATATTTGGATCACTGTGATGTTAAATGGCTTACCCTGAATTCGAATTGAGATCATTCTATCGTTTTTTGGATTGTATCCAAGCACTGCTTTAGCCACTTTATTATTAATTATGAAGGCTACTCCATTTCTTCTGTGGTCCTCTTGTCCACAGTAGTAGATCTGGTGGTCATCTGATGTGAAGTGGCCCATCCCAGTCCATTTCAGTTCACTGACACCTAAAATGTCTATATTTAATCTTGACATCTCACCAATAACCACATCCAATTTGCCCTGGCTCATAGATCTTACATTCCAGGTTCCTATGGTGTGTTGATCTTTAGAACATCGGATTCGTCGTTCACCACCAGCACCGTCGGCCGCTAGCCGTCCTTTCGGCTTTGAGCTAGCTGCGTCATCACATCTGGGGCTAGTTGAACGTATCCTCTGTTCCTCCCCAGTAGCATTTTGACCATCTTCCGACCTGGGAGTCCCATCTTCCGATGGTATAGCGACATATCTTTGGTTGTACTGATCCATTTAGTTTTCATGGCAAGAATACTGGGGTGGGTTGCCATTACCTTCCCCAGGGATCGTATTTAGTCTGACCTCTCTGCCACGACCTTCCCGTCTTGGGTGTCCCTTCACGGTTTAGCTCATGGTTTCATTGAGGTGCTCAAGCTCCAGCACCACGACAAGGTAACGATCTCCTTTGCTGGAGAGAAATTAGTGTACAGTTGTAGTTTGGCTGTTAACTCCACGGTTTGTTTCATGAAGGCCCTTGTTTCCATTTATGATGTCTTGAGCCAGGGGAAAGTTTAGGCTGAAACAGATGACTGGGTGGGCAAAAATAAGTAGTAGTCCTTGACTTAAGACCATTCGTTTAGTGATTGTTCGAAGTTACAACAGCGCTGGAAAAAGTGACTTACGACCGGTCCTCACACTTATGACTGTCGCAGCGTCCCTGTGGTCACATGATCAAAATTCAGGCGCTTGGCAACCAGCATGTATTTACAATGGTTGCAGCGTCCCAGGGTCATGTGATCACCATTTGCAACCTTCCCAGCCGGCTTCTGACAAGCAAAGTCAATGGGGGAAGCTGGATTCACTTAATGACCATGTGATTCACTTAATGGCCATGGCAAAAAGGTGGTAAAATCAGGCATGGCTCACTTAACGACCGCCCTCGCTTAGCGATAGGAGTTCCGGTCCCAACTGTGATCACAAGTTGAGGACTACCTGTATGTTGATGATGTCTCATCTTGAATCTTTGATTTACAAAGCACCATGGTAAAGGTCTCCAGCAAAGGAGATCGTTACCTTGTCGTGGTGCTGGAGCTTGAGCACCTCAATGAAACCATGAGCTAAACCGTGAAGGGACACCCAAGACGGGAAGGTCGTGGCAGAGAGGTCAGACTAAATACGATCCCTGGGGAAGGTAATGGCAACCCACCCCAGTATTCTTGCCATGAAAACTAAATGGATCAGTACAACCAAAGATATGTCGGTATACCATCGGAAGATGGGACCCCCAGGTCGGAAGATGGTCAAAATGCTACTGGGGAGGAACAGAGGATACGTTCAACTAGCCCCAGATGTGATGACGCAGCTAGCTCAAAGCCGAAAGGACGGCTAGCGGCCGACGGTGCTGGTGGTGAACAACGAATCCGATGTTCTAAAGATCAACACACTATAGGAACCTGGAATGTAAGATCTATGAGCCAGGGCAAATTGGATGTGGTTATTGGTGAGATGTCAAGATTAAATATAGACATTTTAGGTGTCAGTGAACTGAAATGGACTGGGATGGGCCATTTCACATCAGATGACCACCAGATCTACTACTGTGGACAAGAGGACCACAGAAGAAATGGAGTAGCCTTCATAATTAATAATAAAGTGGCTAAAGCAGTGCTTGGATACAATCCAAAAAACGATAGAATGATCTCAATTCGAATTCAGGGTAAGCCATTTAACATCACAGTGATCCAAATATACGCCCCAACCACACATGCTGAAGAAGCAGAAGTAGATCAGTTCTATGAGGATCTGCAGCACCTACTAGATAATACACCAAAAAGAGATGTTATTTTCATTACAGGAGACTGGAATGCTAAGGTGGGTAGTCAGACGACACCTGGAATTACAGGCAAGCATGGTCTGGGAGAACAAAATGAAGCAGGACATAGGCTGATAGAATTTTGCCAAGACAACTCACTGTGCATAACAAACACTCTCTTCCAACAACCTAAAAGACGACTTTATACATGGACTTCACCAGATGGTCGACACCGAAATCAGATTGACTACATCCTTTGCAGCCAAAGGTGGCGGACATCTATACAATCGGTAAAAACAAGACCTGGAGCTGACTGTAGTTCAGATCACGAACTTCTTATTGCAAAATTTAGAATCAGACTAAAGAGAATAGGGAAGACCCACAGATCAGTTAGATATGAGCTCACTAATATTCCTAAGGAGTATGCAGTGGAGGTGAAGAATAGATTTAAGGGACTAGATTTAGTAGATAGGGTCCCAGAAGAACTATGGACAGAAGTTCGCAACATTGTTCAGGAGGCGGCAACAAAAAACATCCCAAAGAAAAAGAAAACCAAGAAGGCAAGATGGCTGTCTGCTGAAACACTGGAAGTAGCCCAAGAAAGAAGGAAAGCAAAATGCAACAGTGATAGGGGGAGATATGCCCAATTAAATGCAAAATTCCAGAGGTTAGCCAGAAGAGATAAGGAATTATTTTTAAACAAGCAATGTGCGGAAGTGGAAGAAGACAATAGAATAGGAAGGACAAGAGACCTGTTCCAGAAAATTAGAAACATCGGAGGTAAATTCCAGGCAAAAATGGGTATGATCAAAAACAAAGATGGTAAGCCCCTAACAGAAGCAGAAGAGATCAAGAAAAGGTGGCAAGAATATACGGAAGATCTGTATAGGAAGGATAATAATATTGGAGATAGCTTTGACGGTGTGGTCAGTGAGTTAGAGCCAGACATCCTGAAGAGTGAGGTTGAATGGGCCTTAAGAAGCATTGCTAATAACAAGGCAGCAGGAGACGACGGTATCCCAGCTGAACTGTTTAAAATCTTGCAAGATGATGCTGTCAAGGTGATGCATGCCATATGCCAGCAAATTTGGAAAACACAAGAATGGCCATCAGATTGGAAAAAATCAACTTATATCCCCATACCAAAAAAGGGAAGCACTAAAGAATGTTCAAACTATCGAACAGTGGCACTTATTTCACATGCCAGTAAGGTAATGCTCAAGATCTTGCAAGGTAGACTCCAGCAATTCATGGAGCGAGAATTGCCAGATGTACAAGCTGGGTTTAGAAAAGGCAGAGGAACTAGAGACCAAATTGCCAATATCCGCTGGATAATGGAGAAAGCCAGGGAATTTCAGAAAAACATCTATTTCTGTTTTATTGACTATTCTAAAGCCTTTGACTGTGTGGATCATAACAAATTGTGGCAAGTTCTTGGTGGTATGGGGATACCAAGTCATCTTGTCTGCCTCCTGAGGAATCTGTATAACGACCAAGTAGCAACGGTAAGAACAGAGCACGGAACAACGGACTGGTTTAAGATTGGGAAAGGAGTACGGCAGGGTTGTATACTCTCACCCTACCTATTCAACCTGTACGCAGAACACATCATGCGACATGCTGGGCTTGAGGAATCCAAGGCTGGAGTTAAAATCGCTGGAAGAAACATTAACAATCTCAGATATGCAGATGATACCACTTTGATGGCTGAAAGCGAGGAGGAGTTGAGGAGCCTTATGACGAAGGTGAAAGAAGAAAGTGCAAAAGCTGGGTTGCAGCTAAACCTCAAAAAAACCAAAATTATGGCAACGAGCTTGATTGATGACTGGCAAATAGAGGGAGAAAAAGTGGAGGCAGTGACAGACTTTGTATTTCTAGGCGCAAAGATTACTGCAGACGCTGACTGCAGCCAGGAAATCAGAAGACGTCTACTTCTTGGGAGGAGAGCAATGGCAAATCTTGATAAAATAGTTAAGAGCAGAGACATCACACTGACAACAAAGGTCCGCATAGTTAAAGCAATGGTATTCCCTGTAGTAACCTATGGCTGCGAGAGCTGGACTATAAGGAAGGCTGAGCGAAGGAAGATAGATGCTTTTGAACTGTGGTGTTGGAGGAAAATTCTGAGAGTGCCTTGGACTGCAAGAAGATCAAACCAGTCCATACTCCAGGAAATCAAGCCAGACTGCTCACTTGAGGGAATGATATTAAAGGCAAAACTGAAGTACTTTGGCCACATAATGAGAAGACAGGATACCCTGGAGAAGAAGCTGATGCTAGGGAAAGTGGAAGGCAAAAGGAAGAGGGGCCGACCAAGGGCAAGATGGATGGATGGTATTCTGGAGGTGACGGACTCAACCATTGGGGAGCTGGGGATGGTGACGGCCGACAGAAAGGTCTGGCGTGGACTGGTCCATGAAGTCACGAAGAGTCGGAAACGACTGAACGAATAAACAACAATGGTAAAGGTGATGGAATCCTTCAACTGTGTATAGTAGGAGTGGCCCTCCAGATAGATGTTGTTTGCGGGGGAAAAACAGGAGAGGAGAGATTCCAGCTAGCCTCGATCATAAAACTAGATGCTTAGACATTTGTAGGTGGCAATGTTCATCTGTATGTTGTGATAACTTTCATCTGCTGCTTCTGCATATCACATTGTGAAGTTCCTGTCTTAAGACAGATCAAGCTAGGTTACTAGGTTAGTTCCTGTTGGGAATAGAATTTAGGAATGGGTGAAATGGGATGTCCCAGTTTCATGACTTCATTTGATTTAAAAGCTGAGAATGTTGGGTGATTTTTATTTTGGCGGGGGGAAGAGTGAATAGAACAGGGCTTTCCAAAGTTTTCCCATGGCGACACACCAACCGCTGTTGGTGTGTCGCCACGGGAAAACCCGGAAGTGCCGCCGTTGCGGCAGCGCGCAAAAACCTGGAAGCGCTGCTGCCGCTTTCAAGTTTTTGCGCGCCGCCGTTGGTTTGTCGCCGTGGGAAAACCCGGAAGCGCTGACGATGATCAGCGCTTCCGGGTTGTGTGGCGACACACTTTTGTGTCGCGACACACAGTTTGGAAAGCTCTGGAATAGAATACTAGAATACTTCAGAGCTCTGTTGGAGTGCTAGTTGCCATTTCTTTGGAATAGTCATAGTTGCATCCACAGGATCTCACTGTTTCCATCACAATGACAAAACCAGCACCCCTTGGGCATGCATACTACATCACAATGCAAATAGAAAAGGAGGGGGTAGGTTCTGGAGTTTATACTTCAATCTGATATATAGCCCTCACATTACTTATAGCATTCTTTTAATGCATTGTTTTTTATTTATAGCTTTTCTTTTTCATCTTATCAATTTCAGTTGGACCAACTAAATATTTTTATAGTTCAATAGGGACATGTGTAGCCTAAAAATTGGATGTGAAATGTCTTATAGTGCTCTAAGTTGTTAATGGAGTATTAGAATATATTAGCCATATATATTCTAATTATTCTGCTAATTATTTTATTTATTTATTTATTTATTTATTTATTTATTTATTTATTTATTTATTTATTTATTCATTCGATTTATCACCGCCCAACTCCCTCAAAGAGACTCTGGGCAGTTTACAATCCAAATTATTCAAGATTTGTTAGTTATCCACTTGCATTTTAATGCTTACACTTTTTTTCCTTCACTATATTTCTTATACTCTATTAAATGTGTATTTGTATCGGCATTACAGGAAGTCCTCATTTAATGGCAGCGATTGGGACCGGAATTTCCATCGCTAAGCGACATGGTCATAAAGCCTGATGTCACGTGACCACACCACTTAGTGATGGAAATTCTGGCACGTCCAGTTGCTGTTGTTAAGCAAATCATTGCGGGTTGTTAAGTGAGGACGTCACGTCCTGCCGGCTTCCCCATTGACTTTGCTTGTAGGAAGCTGGCAAAGAAGGTTGCAAATGGCAATCACATGACCACGGGATCCTGTGACGTCATAATTGCAAGCTGAGTACTGAGCGCCTGGATCACAATCACATGACCACAGGAACTCTGTGATTGACATAAGTACGAGAATCAGTTTTAACTACTACTCGTCCAGCACCATCGTAACTTTGAACGGTCACTGAACGAGTGGTCGTTAAAGAGGACCACCTGTATTTATTTTCCTTTTTTCTTGAAATTATAATGTAAGAAGGAAGGGAGGGAGGGAGGGAGGGAGGGAGGCAGCATATAAATTTATTTATATGAGCCAGCATATAAATTAATTTATAAGAGCCAGTTTGGTCTAGTGGTTAAGGTGCTGGGCTAGAAACCAGGAGTCTGTGAGTTCTAGTCCTGCCTTAGGCATGAAAGCCGGCTGGGTGACCTTGGGCCAGTCCCTGTCTCTCAGCCCTAGGAAGGAGCCAATGGGAAACCAGGAGACTGAGAGTTCTAGTCCCGCCTTAGGCATGAAAGCCAGCTGGGTGACCTTGGGCCAGTCACTGTCTCTCAGCCCAACTCACCTCACAGGGTTGTTGTTGTGCGGAAAATAGGAGGAGGAAGGAGTATTAGGCATGTTTGCTGCCTTGAGTTATTCATAAAAATAATAAAGGCAGGATAAAAATTAAATAAATAAATAAATATAAATTTATTATTATTATCATTATCAGGAAGGAAGGAGTTGGGTTTGTGTCACAATGCTGTAACACTCTGACACACACTGTTCCCCCTTTGGACGCTGTTAAATAGTCCTTCCCAAGGAACATGCTGACTGGGGAATTCTGGGAGTTGGAGTCCACACATCTTAAAGTTGCCAAGTTTGAAAAACACTGAATTAGAGCAAGTGCAGTTTTGGGGTGTTAAAAGGTTGTCTACTCATGAGGTTGAGGAAGGTTGGTCTACTCAACTATCATGTTACATACAGTGGCATTGAAAAACATTTTGAAAGAAAGCAGGGGTAAAATATTTCCTTATTGCTGTCTCAAGAACACACTGTAGTTGTGTCCCTGTTCCACCTGGAGCTGAGCAGGGCATCTTTGTGCCTTTTAAGTATCTATAATCACAGGTGCCTGGTACAAACTGCGATGGCGAAAAAAATGACACAACGTGCATTGTGACTTCGTAACAGAAACTTGTTTTCCATTCTTGTGACCTGAGACTCAAGCACATAAGTCATGTAGTTTGTGTCGTGATATTGCAAGACACTTTTCATCATTTGTCCCCAGCAGCAGTAAAAGTGGTCAACCAGTAGAATTCATACAGAATGCATCAATCCTCCAAGGGTCCTGAAAAGACTGGATTTTGGCATACAGGTAGTTACTTTCTCCCAATGCCATCCTTCATCCAATGCCATCCAAACCTATAAAAACAAAGAAAAAAGTAGGCCAAAAACTTGCAGCTTCCCTCCTTTCTGGTGACATTTCCATGTCTCCTGCAGTGTCCAACAATTTATGAGTATGTGTTGAAGTTCCTGACCTTTTAGAAACTTCCCATTCCTGGAATTTAGTGCTGTATAATCATTCAGTTACATTTTGTTTTTAATCTCTTTAAATTGACTAAAAAGGCATCCTTGACTAGGTAAGCAGCCCACTAAAAGCCCATCTTTATTTTTGATGTAAGGCCTTTACATTACATACAGTAAGAAGAAGCATTTTAACTTCACTGCCACAGATAAATGAAGGTGTTTCCTAAGACACAGTTTGTTGCAGGACAGGAATTTAGCATCTAAAAATGGAAAAATCCTTACTTCAAAGCAGTTGCTTTAATCATATGCAAATTTAAGTAAATTGAATTAGGACATTTCATTTTAATTGTTTAGCTGACCAAGCTTTGTTTAATTGAGTAATTTTAATCAGGCACATTTTCTTTAATTGGGCAAAAGAGTTTTGGATTTAGTGGGCCGGTTGCCAAAGTAAATTGAGGAAGTTTTTCACCAGTGAAAATCAGATATGGGGCAATATTAAAGGTTGTTGCCTTCACATTCTGTTTGTGGACTTCTCACTGGAATCTGCTTGATCACAGTTGGCAACAGTCAGCTGGACTGGGTAGGTCTTTGGTCTGATTTATCAGAGATCTATTTATGTTCTTACAATTGTTTAGATTTGCATTCAAATTCCCCAGTAAGCTGTTCATCCCGACTTACGTGATTCTCTTTCATCTTAGCCTACCTCAAGGATGCACAGTGTTGGTTCAAGAGCTCCATCATGCTTTGGGTGCTATGTTGACAATATCCTTTATTGATCTTGGACCATAAATAAATGATTGGCTTTGATAATATCTAGAAGCGGGTGGGATCAGGTCCTGCTTAAGGCAGCCATTTTCATCCCCCAATCATGCCCACTCTGCAGAATGCAAAAAAGGATGCTTATGTGACACTGGTCTTTCTACATCCCTGGCCTATCTCATGTTGTTTCCCTGCAAAGGTTCGAATTGTGACGACTACGCCAGGTTGTTATGGGAAAAAAGCCCACTTAAATTTATTGATGTACACCACTACAGTGATCATTGGCTCCTCATCAAAGAAACACAGAAGACCCCAAGGCCCACAAGATTGCAGGTTATATACCCTCTGGAAGTAATATGTAGGACTTATAAAAGCAATATAAACTATCATTCATCATCATCATTGGCGATCACTCGTAGCTGAGTAAGATTGTCTTCCAAAGGTAAAATTTTAACGGTGGATCCGTAAGTGGCTATAAAGGCCAATTCTGGATCCGCACAACCTCCCACAATGAGGGCATAGGTTTCCGGGTGGGAGACGGTCATGATGAGGGTTTGCCTGACGTGTCTTCCTTTTAGCTCTTTTCTCCCTTTCGCCCTGTACTTGTGCTTCTTCAAAGTCCATAGCGCCATTAATAAAGGATGACCTTCAATTGAAACGCTCATGAGTTAGGGCTTCCCAGTTCTCAATGCTGATATTACATTTTTTTAAATTAGCTTTGAGAGTATCTTTGAATCTCTTTTGCTGTGCACCAAAATTCCGTTTTCCATTCTTAAGTTGGGAGTAAAGTAGCTGCTTTGGAAGACGATGGTCAGGCATTCGAACAACATGGCCGGTCCAGCGAAGTTGATGTTGGATGATCATTGTTTCAATGCTGGTGGTTTTCGCTTCTTCTAATACGCTAACATTAGTCCGCCTATCTTCCCAAGTAATTTGCAGAATTTTTCGGAGGCAGCGTTGATGGAATCTTTCAAGAAGTTGGAGGTGGCGTTTGTAGAGGGTCCATGTTTCACAGGCGTACAGAAGGGTTGGTAGTACAATGGCTTTGTAAACAAGCATTTTGGTCTCCCTGCCAATGTCCCGATCCTCAAACACTCTACGCTTCATTCGGGAGAAAGCTACACTCGCAGAGCTCAGGCGATGCTGAATTTCAGCGTCGATGTCGGCTTTTGTAGATAGATGGCTGCCGAGATAAGAAAAGTGGTCGACATTTTCTAGTGACGCACCTTTAAGCTGGATTGATGGCGCTGCAGAGGGATTGGTTCGAACTTGCTGGTAAAGCACTTTGGTTTTTTTAATGTTAATCGAGAGGCCGAGCTTTTCATATGCTTCCGCAAAGATGTTTAGGATAGTTTGAAGATCTTCCTCGGAGTGTGCACAGACTACGTTATCATCAGCATATTGAAGTTCTATAACAGAAGTTGTAATTACCTTATTTTTTGCTTTCAGCCTACTAAGATTAAAAAGCTTTCCATCTGTTCGATATATAATTTCTACACCAGTAGGAAGTTTCTCTTCAACAAGGTGTATAATCATAGCGATGAAGATAGCGAATAAGGTTGGAGCAATAACACATCCCTGTTTAACGCCGGATTCCACTTTAAATGGATCGCTTTGAGAGCCATTGTTATTTAGGATTGTTGCCATCATGCCGTCATGGAGTAACCACAAGATGTTCACAAATTTATCAGGGCATCCGATTTTCAGAAGGATGGTCCAGAGAGCAGTACGATTTACAGTATCAAAAGCTTTAGTCAGATCAATAAACGCCATGTACAGAGGGCGGTTTTGCTCCTTGCATTTTTCTTGAAGCTGTCGTGCAGTGAAGATCATATCCACTGTTCCCCTGGAAGGGCGGAAGCCATTTTGCGTTTCAGGGAGGATGTCTTCTGATACAGATAGGAGACGGTTTGCGATGATCTTTGCCAGGATTTTGCCTGCTGTGGCTAGAAGGGAGATGCCTTGATAGTTTCCACAGTCTGTTCTATCACCCTTTTTAAAGAGAGTGATAATTATGGCATCCCTAAAGTCTGCTGGAATCTCCTCCCTCATCCAGATTTTTTCGATGAGCTTATGAATTTGTTGTGTAAGTTCAGGGCCGCCTTCTTTAAAGACTTCAGCAGGAATCCCATCAGGTCCACTAGCTTTGTTATTTTTCATTTGTTTAGTGGCTTTACTGACTTCCTCCAAACTAGGGGGTACTGCAAGCTCATCTCTTATTTGTTTTTGCGGGATTTGCAAGAAGACTTCATCAGCCACAGTAGAGTGACGATTAAGGAGATTGTAGTAATGCTCTTTCCAGCGCAGTGCAATAGACTCTTTTGTCCTTTAGAAGTTTAGCACCATCTACTGAGCGTAAGGGATTTGTACCATGGTTTGTTCGTCCATAGATGGCCTTTATGGCATTAAAAAAGCCCCGTGCATCATGAGCATCTGCAAAATGTTGGGTTTCTTGGGCTTTTTTTATCCACCATATGTTCTTAAGTTCTCTAGTTCTTCTTTGGACTTCTGCCTTTGCACTGGCGTAGATTTTTTTCTAAACGGCACAGTTAATATCTTTTTGCCATATCTGGAAGGCTTTCCTTTTCTTGTCAATAATATGTTCAATCTCACCATCGTTCTCATCAAACCAGTCCTGATGTCTCTTAGTCTGGTATCCGATAGTTTGTTCACAGGCTGAAATAATAGAAGTCTTCAATTTAGTCCAGTGTTCCTCAACATTTTCAGGAAGTTCCATAGGCAGATGTTCCTTGAGAGTTGATTGAAAGCAAGCTCGTTTAGTAGAATCTTGAAGGGCCAGTGTATTCATTTTACGCCTTGGTTTTCTTCCTTGGAGCCTACGATGAGGGACAATCTTTATGGCCATCGTGGATCGAATTAATCGATGGTCTGTCCAGCAGTCATCGGCGCTTGTCATGGCTCTGGTGAGAAGTACATCACGGCGATCTCTAGCACGGACAATTACATAATCTAAAAGATGCCAGTGCTTCGACCGTGGGTGCTTCCATGATGTTTTAAATTTATTTTTCTGGCGAAAGAGTGTGTTAGTAATGACAAGGTTAGGCTCTGCACATTTAGTCAGAACTAAGATTCCATTCGTGTTGCTGTTGTCAACTCCTTCTTTCCCAATGATCCCTGGCCACAAATCAAAGTCACGCCCAACTCTTGCATTGAAATCGCCCAGGAGGATAATTTTATCCTCCTTTGGTATCTCTGATAAGATGGTGTCCAGCTGGGTATAAAATTTTTCCTTGATATCCTCATCTGCATCTAGTGTTGGTGCGTAAGCACTTAGGATAGTTGCCTGTTGGTTTTTGGCGAGTTTTATTCGCAGAGTTGAGAGTCGTTCGTTAATCCCAGTGGGAACTTCTGACAAGAGCTTCACAAGGTCGTTTTTGATAGCAAAGCCTACCCCATGTATTTGTCGTTCTTGTTCAGGCAGTCCTTTCCAAAAGAAGGTATAACCTCCTTTTTCTTCCTTCAACTGTCCTTCTCCTGCTCTTCGAGTTTCTTGGAGTGCTGCTATATCAATATTAAAACGTCTCAGCTCCCTTGCAGTAATGGCAGTCCTACGTTCAGGTCGTTCACTATCCATATTGTCTTGCAGTGTCCGTATATTCCATGTTCCAAAATTCATGTGTTTTTTACGACCGCTAGATAGTGACCCCACTGGTCGCGGTAATCCAGTCAGGGAGAAAATGAGGCAGACTATGTTTAGGGCACCTTTTCTAGCCCCCTCCCCATATGGGGTGAGCAGAGTGGATCCTAAATAGGGCTGCTCAGTCGTGGATACAGCTGCCGAACTACTCAACTGCCTCGATCCTTGAGTCAGGGCGACTGAATCCGTATCCACCGCCCATGTGCTGGTCCATGACTAGGAGCTTCCGGATTTCACAGTCCTGCCCCCGTTGCCATTCGTCAATCGCCATGGGACTTTTGGTTGTTTTGGGTTTGGTGTGGTTGGAAGACGCCTGTGCGTGAATTTGTTTTATGTGTGGAGATCGGTGCACAACGATCAGCACACAACCTTCACAGAAAAAGGCTCTAATCCAATGGCATGGATACCATGACGATTGGTGACCTTCTGTCTGCTGCATCCTTCATCTGCCTTCGCAGCCGTTGTAACAATACACCTTGTTATCTTCTGCCTGTTCTGCCGTTGAGGACTTTCTTGGATCGTTCTTTGTCTGGTTCCTCCCCCTGGACCTTACCGCCATGGGTGACCCTACCAGGAGTACATGACTCCCGATGGCTTCGCTCACAGGGTTCATTGGGAACACACAAGCCCACTCACCACAACAAGGTGACGATCCAGCGAGTGAGTATATAAACTATAATACGACCCTTACTGTAGGAAAGTAGGTTCTGATAACAACATAGGCTGACCTTACTATGTGTTGACCCGGCAGCTCTATGTTCTGTTCTTCTAAAGAGACTCCAAGGCCACCCCTTCTACTGATACTAGCACCTTCTAACATAAACAATGTCCTTTATTGTACCCCTACATTGACTCCCTTCAGCCCTGGCTTTTGTTATCTGTCCCATTCCCTTCCAGGAAAGTCATCAGGCAGCTTCAGTTTACCTGCTCTGCCTAATATGCAGTTCAGCATCATGTATGTAAGGAGAGTATTATTTGTCCCCCACCGTCAGCCTTGCGAGGTAGTCCAGACAGGAAGCACGCCTAGATGAACTAATTCTACTTTATTGTAAGGTTACATTAACAGAATCTTGCAAGTCTAAAAATATGTTTCTCCCCCCTCGCCTTTACAGCCCAAGAAACTAGGGAGAGTCTCTTCTGAGACATTTGCCATGCCCACATTCCTTTTATGGGCTAAGCTCCCTCTTATCTGACTGTTCCCCTAGCTGTGGCTCTTCTCTCTGTACCAATCAAAGAGATTCCCTCTGTCTCCCAAGGTCATTCCCACATACCATTACACTCACACTCAGAAGAGTCTTGTGGGGATGAACTGGAAAAACCCCATAGCGTTTGGATGAACGTGGAATCTCTTCATACCAGTTTGTTAATGGCCTTTGCAGCAAACAAGATGCTTATCCTTTGGCCTATCTTCCTAGCAACTAGACACTCTTTATGGCAATTAGAAATGTGGCAAGTGTGCTCTGTGTGTTGTAATGGATTCTGGGAAGTGTTTGGGGTAGTACACTGTCGGAACCTGTAGCTAGATTTTCTTTTCCTCACCATCAGCCCACCATCTCCACCCCAGGACCAAAACCACCAAATGTCAAAAATCACTAACATATTTCACCTCGATCACCTCGATTGACCAGACTATCGCCGGACAGAATCCTGCTGGTCGCAACTCACTTTCCATTCGTCTTGAATCCTGGCTTTTCTTCTCCAGGTTCGGCCAAAGTTCTTGACTATTGGGTCTTCCCATCTCTTTGGAGGTCGGCCAAGGGGTCTTTTTATTTCTTTTGGATACCACTCAGCAACTGCTGTTGTCCAATGGCCATCTGACATGTGCGCGACGTGTCCTGCCCAACGTAGCTTCCGTTTGCGATATTTGACGATGACATCATTTATTCCACTTCGTGCTCTAATCTGACTACTTGGGATGTGGTCTTGGAGAGAAACTTTCAGCATGGATTTTTCCATAGCCCTTACTGCTCTTGAAAGCTCTTCCTCTTCTGCCTTTGTTAGAGACCATGTTTCACTTCCATATAGCACCGCCGGTAAGACAGTCGAATTAAAAAGATTAGCGCACAGTTTCCCGTCAATCTTCTCATTTTGTAAGACTTCTCTAATGGAGTTGTATCTAGCCCATCCAGCTTTCTTTCTACTGACCAGTTCTTCTCTTTGATCGTTGTTCATTCTGATTAGCCATCCCAGGTTGTCATGATTCTGCACTGCATTTTTATTGTTGTCCATACTTGCAGGACCTTCTTTTAGGTGACTGCTGGTGGACAAAGTTAAACATTCTGATAATATCTAAACACAGCATTAGAAGAAAGTGAACAAAAGTACCATGTGTCATGACATGATAGAGCAGTAATTTTTTACTGGGAAAGGGATGGACTTCACAGAACAGATAAGACAGGCTAACAATTGTCTCATTTTTTTCCTCATGTTGCAAGGATGTCATTAACTGGAAAAATAATATCTTATCTCTTCCACCGTGGCCATTAAAATAATCAAAACAAAGCATTGTGTTTACTAACAGCAGCTAACCCCCTTCTCTAGGAGGAATGAGACATAAATCAACAGTCATCTGGAGGGGAGGCCTAATTTCTCTCTAAGAAAAAGTTCAGGTGAAGGTAGAAGTTCTTGAAAGCTTATGCATTCAATCATCATTCAAACCACATGATCTGCCATTGCGTTCTCTCCATTTTCTTGAGGAATATTTATTTACTGATTTCTCATGTATTTATCAAATTTGCAAGGCTGCCAAATCCATGGCAACTCTGGGCAGTATCCAGTATTAAAAGCAGTTTGAAACCAACATATAGCAGAGCCTACTTCTGTCTTGCAGGATCTTGTATCACATGCATTGCCCATGATCTTCAGCAGAACCTTATTCCTCTGAATGTACTTGGCAAGCAAGTTACAAGATTCCCCAACAATAGGTTTGTCAGCAGCGTTCAGGATAAGGATGGGGTATAACCGCCCAACCCCTTTCTGAGGAACCCCTGAGTTCTCTAAGACTGCACAGACAACATTGGGTACCAAACTGTCATATTATGACCACACCATTTTTGCCTTAAAAAAAAAAGCAGTAAAATAGGTGTATTAATTCCCCAGTGGTCTTAATACATATATTTTATTGTACCCCACTCCCGAAGGGGGACACCAGTTACTGTCTGGTGAAATCACCGCATTGTCACCATGTTCTCTGCAGGCTTTGGTGGACTCCTTCCCAAGAACGTTTTAAAAGGTATACTTCTTGGCTACATAAGAATAGCCCACTCCTGTTTCAGAGGCAGCAGAAGGGATATCATAGAACATTTTCCAGTATTCCCATTTCAGTAAAGCTTTGACTTAAGGGACCCCCGTTTAGTGGACTTTGGATGCATTGAACTAAATTTCCATCCAGACATCCCCCTGAAATAATGGACAAGTCCATTGCTTCCAAAATTATCTGGACAAGGCCATTAAATTTACATTGATTTACAGTATGTCTTGTCATCGCACAAGTGACACTAATTACGTCAGTCTACATCATTTGCATAATGGCATCATGTGGCAAATGGTGCAAATTGATGCGAGGGACATCATTATGTAAATGACGTAAAATCACTGCAAACTATGCAACAATGTAATTTTCATTTTAACAGACATTTGGAATTAACACATCCCAAAAGGATGTGTTCAATTGGCTGTTCATTGCATTTGGCAGGTAATATAGGAATTTTTCCTTTACTGGAATAATTTATATGAAGAGTATTCAAATGGAAAGGTTGTTAATAGCTATGGCCACATCTAGGTCGACACCACTATACAATGTTGGCACACATCAGCCTCATTCATACAATATGCTTTACTTGCTTACTGATTCCTGGGTTTGCATAATACATTGAATCATATACTAACTAAGTCACCAAAAAGAAAACCAAAATTAATGCTAAACTTAATATGTTGTGTGAATGTAGCTGCTTTTACTGTCCTGATGAAACTTATTGCATGAACACAGCCATAATATGTTCGGTATTTCCTCCCTTCCTGTTTCAGAATCTGTTTGTTGCACTGACATTTGGGTTATTATTTCTCTGAATCATTAGTTTGTAGACTTTGGTTTATTTTTATTTTCAGTCACTTGGTGGGTCTTCTGGGAAATGTATTAAAATACTGTAGCAGTAGTATTTGAAGAAGATATGCCCAAAATGCTTGATTACAGTATTGTACTTCAAAACAAATATAGAAAGGCCTTCCTCTAGTCCAGGGCTTTCCAAACTTTTGCTGTTCGCGACACACCAACGGCCGGCGCGCAAAAATCCGGAAGCACCGGTGGTGGTGCTTCCGGGTTGCCGCTGCCGTGCTTTTGGTTTTTTGTGTGCCATGGCGGCAGCGTCGTTATCCTGGTGTTTCACGCAACAACCTGGAAGCGCTGATGGCCTGCCGCCGCTGCTGTGTGGCGGTACACCATCAGCACTTCCGGGTTGTCACGCAACACACTTGGGGCCCCCAGGTGACACAGTACTGTGTCACGACACACAGTTTGGAAAGCCCTGCTTTAGTCTGAGGAACTTGCCTGAGATGGTAGCATGCTAGTCTCAATTCTTGTACAACATTGTACTTATATCCATGATTGGAATTACGTGATAATCTTGTTTGTCCTTCCCCATGGAAAGTCACGGAGCCTTCCTACATAATTTACAGGTCTGATTTTCGAGGGCTCAAAATTTCAGACTACATCTCTGGGGATAGAGGAGATTCTCTATTGTAGACAGGTGTCATCTGCAGATGAAAGTGATGAAAGTGCTGTGGAGGAAAGTCATTGCTCATTCCTCAAGAGTAGATCTGACATCTTCGCAGCCTAACACAACCAGCCTTCACAAGATGTGAAGAGAACGTACAAATATGTAGGATTCTTAGGGAGAAGTCCATATGAAAAGTATGCTGGTAAGGAGCTTTGAATAAAGTTGTTACTCTCAGATCGTTCCAAACCCTATGTACAGTATGTATGTGATGAGGAATGTGGAATGAGACGGGACAGGGTAAGGGCAATTTTAGAAGGGGGAAAAGGCTCACCTTTCATTTTTCAGAAGCATATGAGGCAATTGAGATCTTAAAGTTGATCTCCCTCTACATCCCCCACACCCCACCGTGCCCCAATATGATGCTTTGTTATTTTACAGTTTTGCCCAGAGAGCCCCCAAGGCCTGTGTGTTCACATATGTTAAAACTATGGAATGATTCAGAACAGAATTCGCATCTGCTGGCACTGATGCTTCTCCTGGGTGAAAATGACAGTCTGGAACTCTATGTATGTGTAATGGCATATTTCAAACTACGCAGCAGCTGTCCTTGTTCTATAAAAGGATATCTCCATGAGTTTATTTCTTTCCAGAGACAGTGTGAGAGCTGTGCTGTGTTGTGCTATTGAACACAAAACGCACAACTGGAAGGAAAGGAAAGAAGAAGCAAGACGCTGTTTTTGTGAAGGGAATTTGCATTTGGCAAAGTTGGACTGACACAGATTCTGGAAATATCCAAGAGTTGGGAAGCAAAATGATATTTTGAGGTATACAATATCAGAACCCGATTTTAAAAATGGGATAGCTTGATATGGGAAATCAATAGCTTAGTAATGGAAATACCTTTTTCTTTGTTCGGTTTATTGAAAGAGTAGAGCAGGGATAGAAAACTTCCTTTGGGTGAGGGATCATAATAATGGCCCTAACTCTTCCATGACCAACTAAGGGTAGCAGAGTTTTCTAGTGATGTGCTGACGTCATCAGAATGGGCAAGGACAATTTTGGCCTCCCTCCCCCCGTTTTTCAAGGACCAGAATGAAAATGGTTTGTCACCCAGAAGTGTCCCATTTCCACCATTTAAACAAAACCAGGAAAATTGTACTATTAAAATTCAGCCATTTTGCCCCTCTTTGCCTTTTTTCGGGGAGGGGTGTCTACGGGGAGGGGGTCAAAAAAAGTCGAGGCATGCATGACTGCATGATCAAAGCCCTATCCCCTTTTTTACATACATGCAACATGTGTGATAAAGAGTCTACCATGGTAGAGATGGGCGGGGATAAATCCAAATAATAAATAAATAAAATAAATAAATAAATAAATAAATAAATAAAAAGTGAGGGTTTCAGTTGTGCATTCTTACCCTCCTCTTTGCAGATGCCACCGTTAGGGAGTCATAAACAGTATAGTCGGGGAGCCATATGTAGGCTACTGGTTGTCCGCTTCTAAAGAACCCCAGTTTGGGAACCCTGCAATTAAAGACTGGTCATGTTCCACAAAGGTTTTTGAACTGGGCCAGGGTTTGAGATAGGGAAGTTTCATGTTCCTACAGCAGTCATCTTCATGCTGTATTCTGAAGGAACCTTGTTTTCCCATTCACATGGTGGTTTCTCTTCACCTTCAGGGATATCAACATATAACCATTCTGACTTGTTATTTAGCAATGCAGTGTCCGTATGTTCGGTACAGGGTCTCTGATGACCTGTGACCAAAAAAAAAAAAAAACACCTGATGCAAAATGGATCTAAATTGAAAAGAAAAGAAAAAAGTTTGAAACGCTAGCAGACAAAGCCAGAAATAGTTGCAAAAACATCTGGCAAATGTTCCGTCTTAATTCTTGAATTATTGCAGGTTGAATGGTACATGAATGGGCATGGCATAAGTCATGAATCCATTTTAGCATTGGACGGTAACTAGACTCACCCTCTTCTTTCCCTGAGATTTTTGGTTTTCTTAAGGCAGAAAGGAAACCAAGCTGAAAAGGAAACCAGAGTTTGTTCATCTCCCTCCTTTGATTCTCCCTTCTTCTTTGAATGTATTCCCACTTGTTTCTTCCTTCTGTCATTTGTTTGCAAAAGTAGCGTTTTAGGGCATGCTCAAGAGATTGCTTATAGCCTTTTTCAACCTGGCACTCCACACTTGCATTGGTCCTGCAGCCTAACACTTGTGGTAGGTATCAGATTGGTAGGCTGCTATGCCACAAAGAAATTAACTACCCGTAGGAGTTACCATGGGCCTTCCCTTCCCCTCCCCCATCATTCCTACCATGGGAGTTACCATGGTCCATATTTTTATGCCAGAGTCTGTGCTGAGATGCGTGTACGTGTAGCATCTGTAGATTCTATTTCTTCACTTCTGTTTCGTACATTACATATTTCCTAAGGCATGCTTGGAAGCCAAGTAGCTATAGGCCCCAGAATGGCAGTGATTACCTATTTTAGAAATGCTGCGAAAATTCGCCCTGTTGTCAGCACATCTGACCTACCATTTTGCTCTTTGAAGAAAGAGATCCCTTCTGTTTCTCAAGAAGAACTTTCATTACTGAACAGTTGAGGTAGGTCAGGAATTGGGTTGTCCCCTCCAGGTGCCTCTTCTTCTTTTGTAAAGTCTCAGTCTCTCTCCCTCTCTCTCTCTCTCTCTCTCTCTCTCTCTCTCTCTCTCTTCCCCCATCCTCTTCTAAACAAGATTAAGGCTGGAAGATGTTGATTATAGAGCCTTTTATGTAAGGCTCCTGGAATGGAATGCAAAATGTGGTGCCCCCGACCCCCTGCATTCTCTGAAGGGGGAAAATAGCCCTGTCTTAAATAGGCCTGGGTTGGAGCACATTAGCTGAATAATTCAGAACTTTGAAGTAGGTGAATTAGAAGAGATTCATGCTAGACTCAGGGAGGTGGGGGTCAGCAGTTAAAATGTGGTGGCGCTACACAATGATTCAGAATATCGAGAGAGGCCCACACACCCACAAACAGTCGGTTAATTCACTAATGCATGGTTAGAGGTCTCATCTCTCTCTCTCCCCCATCTCCCCCCCCCAGTAGTGTAGTGACCTGAATTCTAATTACTTCTCTCTCTGCACATTGACATTTGACCAGGGCACAGAAATGCGCATGAAGTAAAATTGGCACTTGGACGGCAGTGCTTTTTAGTGGTCCCTGCCAAAAAGGGACTTTTACTTTACATGAATCCAAGAAAATGCTCTACTGTTGCACCCCCCCTCCATGCCCCCCTCTCCCAGATCTCGGACTTCTCTGGTACATAAGAGTCTGAGCTTCATTTCCCTCTAAGAAAGAAGTAGCATTATTTTTTTTTCTTGCTCGTTTGATTGATCCACAAATAGTTGTGATGTTCCTTGACATAATGTTAATAGAGTTTGTGGCACATAGTTGTAATGAAAGCAGGAGAGGGGGGAGGGTGAAAGAAAAAAACCTATTCCCTAAAAGTAAATACCATTGATTTCCTCTCCGCCATTAAAATGAATGTGAAGTGTATGAAAGAGACAATTAAAGAAGGACTGTGGAACAGATTTACTTGAGGAACGCTCTGTCCTCTCCCTCCTCAATAGGATCTTTGCAATTTACATTATGGGACAGCCTGCCTTCCTGGTCTTACAAGAAATCAAAGCATGTGTGTGCTTTAATACGTTTGTGATACACCTGCTGCCATGCTGACTCCAGAGAACAATGGGCAGAACAATTGCTGGTATTCAAGCTTGGACGTTTTTCTGCCCAAGTAACTCAGAATCCTGCATGATAAATGTGCAGCAATTAAATATTGTATTTAATGTAATGGTTTCCATAATGTACAGTAGATTCCATAATCTACAAAATGTAGATCTGGCCTTGAGAATGGGGAAGGAATGATCAAATAACCCTGCCTTGATTTTCATTGGTATAAGATGGAGTAGAGAGGAACTGACAAGGTTGTGTCATTCTACCCTACAATAATAAAGACATTCCTGGAATCCCTACTATGTCTGTTTCTTGAACTTGCCTACCTCGAAGGCTGACACATAACCACTCCTACTGTAGATCACATTTATATGAATGATCAATTAATCTACCCAAACACAGAATGTCCATCTATGCTGATGATCTAACCATAACAATCCAGGAATTTATCTAGATTCAAAAGATGTTGACAACATGTGGATAGCTGGCCACCTATTATGCTGCCAGTCAATTGAGACCAAGTAGAAAACTCAGATCATTCTCTTCAATTTGCACAAGTGAAACATAAGTAATTAAATATTAACTGGAATGGGACATGGTTGGATCACAATAGAAACCGGGTATACATCAGGGCATCACTGTACGCATTCATTTAAAATACAGAGAAATTGAGAAATAACATTTGTGCTCAGAACACCATTATTCCAAACTTCTTGGTGGGTGGGTGGGATTACCGAGTAATCATCAAAAGCTCTGCCTTGTTCTTCTGTTACTCTTTGAATATGCATGCTTAGTATGGGAACATTCCATTCTTGCAAGGAAAATTGACCCATTATTGAAGAACAGCTGCCAAATTATCACAGGTTATTTAAAGCCGATAAGACAAATAAATTGTATATTCTCACTGCAGTATCCCTTCCAGACATCTGGATAACTGGAGCTAGTCAGAATGAAAGAAGACAATTGGAGGATACTGTATATAACCACACTGTGAAGCAAAGACATTTGAGATCACACTAAAGCTTTCTTAATGCAGCAAAAGCATTAGCTACCAATTCTGCTGTAGAAGAACTAAAATATCTCAAACATAACTTGGGCATTAAATAAAATGGCTTCCTGGTGAAACAGGAGAAATGGGTCTTTTAGATCTGTGGGTCAGAGATCTGTGACTGTGGTAAGATAAAATTATGCAACCTCTCCTACTTACCCTTTGTTTGGGGCAGACTGTTGCATAACATAGGGCCTCAGTGTGGCCAGCCAAGAAGCAGTGAAATTAGCAAAATGGGGAAGAAATACAATATGGGGAATGGAATCAACAAGGACATGGATTTAGTCATCATCTGTTGCACAGGAATGGCCTTTTCCATCTTGGTACTCTGAAGATGGGCTTCATCCTCATAATGAGCTCTTCTATACAAGAGCCAGTTTGGTCTAGTGGTTAAGGTGCTGGGCTAGAAACCAGGAGTCTGTGAGTTCTAGTCCCGCCTTAGGAATGAAAGCCGGCTGGGTGACCTTGGGCCAGTCCCTGTCTCTCAGCCCTAGGAAGGAGCCAATAGCAAACCAGGAGACTGAGAGTTCTAGTCCCGCCTTAGGCATGAAAGCCGGCTGGGTGACCTTGGGCCAGTCCCTCTCTCTCAGCCCAACTCACCTCACAGGGTTGCTGTTGTGGGGAAAATAGGAGGAAGGAGTATTAGGTATGTTCACCGCCTTGAGTTATTTATAAAAATAATAAAGGCGGGATAAAAATTCAATCAATCAATCAGATTTTGGCCAATTCCTCTATGGGTAGAGTAGCTCTATGCGTACCTCAGGAACTGGATTTCTTCCTGGATACACAGAAAGCATGCCACACTTGCATCAGTGTGTATCTTGACTGTTATTATTTATAGTTTAATGTAATGAGGGGTTCTTCAGACTCACACATGTTAAGACATTTTGCGTGTGGCATGAAATTTTATTGGGAATTGCCTGTTTTGGAAAATTTTTAGTAATGTGCCTCATTCCCCGGGTTCCTGAACACTGTCATATTTGGGTTCCTACCACAAGAATTTATTCATTTATTTTATCACATTTTTCCACCGCCCATCTCAACGATGACTCTGGGCGGTTTACAAGCGAATTTAAAACAGTAAAAAATTAAACATCAATTAAAAGAGATACATTATAAAATATACATATAGAAATATACTGAAAACTCTAAAATATAAAATTTCTAAAAAGATCTAAAACCCAAGATGGTGAGATCGCAATCTTGATAAAATTCCCCGGGCTGCATCAAGGTGGCAGCCATCCCCATGACAAACTATAAGTACATTAAGAATGTTAATGTAAAGTAGACAGAAAGTTACAGTTTGGCTGCATTTGTATGAAAAAAAAACAAGATAGGGAGATAGATAGGAATGCCATTTTTGGCAGCATCAGTAGACCCGTTCAAGCTTCACTGTCTGGAGCACCCAGTATGTGAGTGCTTTGGATTGTCCCTCTGACAATATCACTTATGGCCCCTGATCAGAGCTCCTTTCTCCTTAAGCAAATGACACTTCATCCTGTTTAATTTATTTAATGATGGGGTAAAACACTTTATTTTATGAAAAATAGAAAACCGAGAAAAATTCCTTGAAGAAAACAAAATTCATTTAGTTCCTTTTTTTAAAATCTATGACAGATCTTTGGTGGAGTGTTCCCCCCCCAAAACAGCAACAACAACAACAACTATAAGTTATCAGAGAACTTGCAGAAGCCTTTCATGGCCTATGATGCATTTAGGTGATGTCATTTAATTAGTATAAGAATTATTGGATTTATTATTTTTGTAGGTGAAAAAAATGTTTGTTTTCCATTGAGCTTGTATGATGTTTGAGATTGCAGACTTAAATACTTCCAGTTTCTGATCACGATTATGCTGGCAAGTTCACACATCATGCTACGTTATGATTTGTTTTAACCATAGTTTGATGAATTAGATACGATCAGTATCATATTTCAGTATGATCAGCCGTAAGCCAAGGTTTACAAAATACAGTGACTAGGTTGACACAACATTTTAAATTATAAACTGAGTGACTAACCACATTTCACACTTATGTATTACCTGTTCACTCTATCTTCTTGTACCTGTCCTGACTTCGAGTGAAGGAACACGCTGAGACTTGGTGTAAAAGCTCTAGGGTTTTATTGTTCTACTCTGCTAGACAGAATCCAGCTGAACTGAAATGAATTAGTGATGCTCAGAGAAAAGGCCCATGAAACTAGGGCGGGGCCTTCTTTAGCCTCTTGGGAGGAAAGCAAAGCGATTCAGTGCTGCGCATGCGCTTATCCCCCTGGAGGGAGCCCCCTCCTCCTTCACCAGTTATCTCCCTGACAGTACCTATGTTCTACCCAATGTTTCTCCAGCAGTCAGTTTTAATCAAACTTCCAGAGCATTGGAAGAAAATCAAGGCAGGAGGGTAGGAAATTCTATCTATCTATCTATCTATCTATCTATCTATCTATCTATCTATCTATCTATCTCTATCTATCTATCTATCTATCTATCTATCTATCTATCTATCTATCGATAGCATTTATATGGCTGCCCATCTCACACAAGGCAACTTGGGCGGCGTACAACAATGAGGTAAAAACAGTGAATAAATAAAGACAATCATTATAAAAAGATAAAATGATTATTAAAAGTATACCATCACAAAATTATATCAGTATAAAATATACCAACCCTGCAGAGAGAGCAAGAATGACAGTCATAGTGGAGCCATCTAACAATGTCTCCTGTTCCCAAAGACCTCCAGGCTTGACAACTTAACAAGGTCTTGAGGGACTTCCTAAACCAGGGGTGGGCAACGTCAGGCCCGCGGGCTGTATATGGCCCGCGGGGCTCCCGCCCGCAAACCCCGCCCCTTCCACGTGATTGGCTCCCGCCCGCAAACCCCGCCCCCAGTGCTTGTGATTGGCTCCACAAAGGTCCGCGAAAATCCCAGAAACACCACCCCCCGGTCCCCGGTTATAAATATCCAAATGGCCCTTGGCAGAAAAAAGGTTCCCCACCCCTGTCTTAAACAATAGCAGGGAAGGAGCTAGCCTAATTTCAGGGGGGGAAATGTTCCACAAGGAGGGAGCCACATCAGAGAAGGCCTACCTCCTGGGATCCACTAAATGCAATTCCCTGGCAGATGGAACCCGTAACATGCCTTCCATGCTTGATCTAATAGGATGGGCTGATGTAATCGGGGAGAGGTGATAGATATCCCGGCCCCATGCCATAAATAAAATGTAAACCAGAAAAACAATAACATAATGGATGGAGATTCTTGCATCTGTATTCCTAACACATCTGCTGAGAACTAGGTTGAGGAATTGTGGCTGTGACCATGACTAAGGGTTACAGTAGTCCTCGCTTAATGACCACAATTGAGACCGGAATTTTGGTTGCTAATCAAAGCAGTCATTAAGCAAATCCAACCCAATTTTATGACCTTTTTTTGCGGCAGTCATTAAACAAATCACCACAGCTGTTAAGCAAACCACATGGTTGTTAAGCAAATCAGACAGTTCCCCATTGATTTTGCTTGCCAGAAGCCAGCCAGGAAGGTCGAAAATGGCGATCAAGTGACCACAGGATGCTGCGACGGTCATAAATGCGAACCGGTTGCCAAGTGCCCAAATCAGGATCACGTGACCCCAGGGGTGCTGCGACAGTCGTATGTGAGCACCGGTTGTAAGTTGTTTTTTTCAGCACTGTTCTAAGTCTGAACTGTCACTAAATGAATGGTCATTAAATGAGGACTGTCTGTACGTGTGTAACAGTGTAATCCTATATTTTTGTTGGATTTAAGTCCAATTGACATCAGAACAATGGTGTCTGCAGGGAAGGGCATGGCAGGGGCAACTGATAAAAGCAGCATTGTGTCGTCATGATGCAAGCTCCATCTCTTTTGTACATGTATCATGACATCACATTTACATTTATAAGGGGCTGAGTTTGCATCATGAGAGTGTGTCACTTCCATCAACTTGAGGAAAGCATTGGATCCTGTGACCATTGAATCAGAGGAACTTATCTAAGGAAGGTAATTGGTAACCTTAGGGTTCGGGTTAGACATATAATTTTGGGTTGATTTCTTGAAGCCCTTCGAAACCTGTGTGGAAGAGATCCATTCAGATCCACCCCTTTTCTACAATTTGCCATGTGGGAAAGAGAAACGTTTGACCATGCCTTCGTGAGTAAACGAGTTGGGTGGGCAATGAATTTAAATAAATAAAATAATAAAAAACTACAATTGGCTTGATTCACACAAAACATATATTTAACAAATTACAGTGGTTGGGATCACACACTGTGCTAAAGCAAAAGGAAACACCACATTATGGCTCAGTATGACATATTTATGGAGCTAATTTAGAGGAAATGCTGTAGGAATCTTAACTGCTATCAAGAACAAGTGAGTAGTCTCAATCCAATAAACTCCTTTCTGCTCTATTCCAGTATAGATAAAAGGTTCAGGGAGCCTGAGTGGGATTTGAAATCACAATATACAAGATTATAGAGTTGAAACACAACGTTGGATCAGTAAGCTCTCCATCTAGACAACCTTTTTGGACAAGATCTCTTACAGATGCTGCACAATTGGAATGGAATCCTCTCCTTTAAGGCTCCTTCTGTAGGTTTTGTCCATCACATTTAGGCAATTGTGACCCTCATGGATTATTTCCCATCTAGTGTTTTGCACAAATGTTATCACTACACTCTGACATTTTCCTGTGCTTGTAAAGGATTGTCCAAGTCATTCCTTGGCTGTGCCTTGCTCACCATTTTTAAGTGGTATTGTAACAGCTAAGAGAGTCAGAAAGGTGTGGGTTGAGATCTTGCTCAGTGCCATGAAATCAATAACATCAATCTTAGTTATATACTGTATTATTGTTCAATCCAGTTTATGGAAGTCTAGATTGAAGAAAAACATTATTTAAGTCAAGTTATCTTGAAAACCACTCGTCTTGTGGAAAAGAAGCCTTGGTGGCACCTGAAAAAGGCTAGCCCATTTATCATTTAAGGGTGTGATGAACTTGACAAAAGCTTAACTGTTCATAACATTGATGAATGGGTGTGTTGATTATGTACCATCAAGCTAGTGTTGACTCTTTGTGACTACATAGATGGACCTTCTCCAGGATGATTTGTCCCCAACCTGGCCCTTTGGGTCTCCCAGTGATGTACCCATCACCACTGCAATCAAGTCCTTGTCGCTGGTCATCCTCCTCTTCCTTTCCACGTTTCCCAGCATAATGGGCTTCTCAAGGATGCTGGGTCTTCACATAATGTGCCCAAAATATGGTAGTCTTTAAAATACCAGATGATTCTTGAGTGGGTTTAGGGGAGGGTGGGGTGAAATTGTGGCCTCAGTTGTTTATTAATCATTGCCATATGCTAGGACTGTTAACAATTCACCCATATTGGTAGACAATCTGAGTGAGTCACTGCTACAGGGGAAGGACTTCTGCTTTGTCTTCATTCTCTTGCCTGATTTGCCAAGGTTTTTTTTTTTAACCTGATACTTTCTGTAAGATCCGTTTTTAAAATGCATTGACTTGATAGGGACTGCACCTTTTTCTTTTGACAGAACAGACAAGGAATGTCTTAATGTATTGTCGAAGGCTTTCACGGCCGGAGTTCAATGGCTGTTGTGGGTCTTCCGGGCTGTGTGGCCGTGTTCTGGAAGTTGTGGTTCCCAACGTTTCGCCAGCATCTTCAGAGGGCAGGAGCACAGACAGAAGCGAAATCTCTGTGCCCAGGTAGGAACCACAACTTCCATAACACGGCCACACAGCCCGGAAGACCCACAACAGCCATCAAGCTAAAATTGTTATAGAAGCAAAATCTCTGCAAAATCTTCTATCTGTGCTCCTGCCCTCTGAAGATGCTGGCCACAGATGCTGGCGAAACGTTAGGAACCACAACTTCCAGAACACGGCCACACAGCCCGGAAGACCCACAACAGCCAAGGAATGTCTTAGTTTTGTTAAAACTTTTTAAAGTCTGATGCACTTAGAACAGTGCTGTATTTTTTGCAGAGACGTTTCTCCTCTTCAGGACTTCCCGGAATGACTAGATGACCACATGATATTGAGGGATGGAGTAATGCCAGCTGGATTTCACTTTTAGCTAGCGCTCAGCACACCATGAATTCTCTGTTACTAGGCATGGAGATTCTTGTATAAACATATGTAGCAATTATTTTAAGTAATAAAGTCATCCAGATATTTTTGGAATTGTATTATCAAGGAAGATTTGTGACCTGCTGTTCAGCCATTTAATACAAGGCTGAGAGATTAATCTAGCAATACATTTATAGCCATAAAGATGGCAACAATTGTGTAATATTTTTGTCCTTTTAATAACTGGAAAAGATCCCTATGTAGTTCATGAACATACATGCAGAAAATCAGCTATAAGAAAAAAGATGAGAATGCTAGGGCAGAAGTATTGTAAAGGCATGCCTTTTAATTTTGGATATGAAGAGTATGTACAGTTTTTATAACTCATATAAGAAGAGACAGGATGCCATTACTTATTAGGGTTGCACACACTTTGATCATGATTTGGAAGTAGTACTTTGAACTTCATGTGAGCTCATCCCTTTCCTGCTGTTCATTAAAGAAGCTTCACTTTTCCGAGGCATCTGAGCAAGGCTGGAAAAAAAAGTATTCATTGCTTTAAGTTTAATAAATGGATTTCTTGAAACAATACCAGCATCTTCCCTAAGTTTGTGTGAAAGCTTGAAAAAAAATCTATTATTAATAATTTCTATCATTAAGGATGTACAAGATGTTTTGTGCATGAATCACTCCATGTACGGACCAGCTGTTTGCAGGTAGACCATAACCAAATTAAAATATGCATGTTTGGGGTCTGTACACAGAACAAAATGAGGCTGTTTGTTCTGTGAATGGTCAGAAGAACAGTTCAGGCAGGAGAATTGTGGCTGGACCAATCATCCTGGATAATTTTCATCCAGTCTCCAACCTTTCCTTTTTTGGGGAAGTTGCTGAGAAGGTGATCAGGCTGTACTTATTGAGGACACTAGAATAAATAGCTTTGCTGGATCCTTTTCAGTCAGGTTTCAGATCTGTATATAGTACTGAGATGGCATTGGTTGCACTTGTCAATGACCTGTGGCAGAGCTTGGTTGAGGATGGTGCAACTTTCCTGGCCCTCCTAGATTTCTCAGCAACTTTGGATGCTGTTGATCATGGTATCCTCCTGGACCATCTGTGGGGAGGGAGTGGGGCCATGATGTTACAATGGTTCTCCTCCATTTTTCCACAGCCAGTTCCAATAACAGTTGTGCTTTGTGCTCTCACTCTTCCTGATTAACAACTACATGAGGCCACTGAGGGAGGTCATCGGTCAGTTCCTGGTATACTAGTGATACCCAGTTGTACTGTATATCTTGGCCCCTGGTTGACCAACCATAGTGGTCAAGGTCTAGTCCCAGTAATTTGAGGCAGTTGGGGACTGGATGAGGAGAAACAAGCTCAAGCTCAACCCTAGCAAGACCAAGTGGTTATGGGTGCTTGGTCCTCCCACTTCTGGGAATTTCCACTTTTGGTCCTGACTGGGGTTGCACTAGTGTGCACTCGGGAGATCTTCCTGGATTCTCAGCTCCTGGCTTTTGCATAGATTAATCTTGCCAGTAGTGCCCATTCCTGGACCAAGAGGCCCGCCTCATGGCCACTCATACCTTGGTCACCTTGCGGGTGCACTATTGCAGTGCACTTTATATGGAGCTACATAATACAGGTTGATAACCTTACCAAGCTGCCAGCTGTATGTATGTATAAATACATACATACATACATACATACATACATACATACATACATACATCATACATACATACATACATACATATGAGCCCTGAGGTCATCTCAGAATGGTTTGCTTAATACCTCCCTTCCTTCTTCCAGAATTGGTCCTCTTTCCCCTGAGCCTCAAAAAATGTCACTGAATTTGCATGAAATATTTCAAATGGAAGGATTAAAAGATGCAAATTATAGGAAGTCTGGTATCTTAGGGAAAGTATGTCTATGAAGGTTCTCAGTCATCCAGGTGGAATTGTCTGTAGCTTGAATCATGTCAACTGGATTTCTATTTTCTCAGTGGAAACGTTTCGCTCCTTATCCAAGGAGCTTCTTCAGTCTGAGCAAAGTTAGTAAGGGAATCCTTAAATATGTTGCTGTGTGACCTTACACCTGGGGCTAGGTCATGGTTATTTTTGAGATGTTATTTCTAAGTCCCTTTATCATCTAAAGAAGGATTGTTAAGATCACCATGCTGCTGTTGAGCTTGCGAAATGGTCTTAATCTTCCTAGGCACAGAAGACAAAGCAGGGAGGAAAATAGGGGAAAGATTGTGCCTGAGGCCCCCACCTCTATTCAAGGAAGGATTTTCCAAGTTGGCATAAATAGATTCCTTGACCCCTCTCTCAAACCACCTATCTTCTCTGTCTAAAATGTGAACATTAATGTCCTCAAATGAGTGTCCTTTTTCCTTTAGATGAAGATAAACTGCTGACTCTGGTCCTGTGGTGTTACTTCTCCTGTGTTGGGCCATCCTCCTGTACATAGGTTGTACATAGGGAAAGTACAGTGTTTCCGCTTTCTTTCTCTGCTCTTTTTTAAATCATCCCCTCTATTTGTTTCCCTTGATATATTCATTTCTCACCTATCAAAATGAAGGTAAGATGAATTAGTACCCAGTCTTGTCAATGAGGAGGCATGACTGTTCACTTAGAATCCACTGAGAATGGTTGTTTTCCTTTTTAGGCATTTCAACTCTATACATGTGGAATTAAATCTTCATTTCAGTCATCGTTATCAAGGGTTTTAACCTTTATGGCAGCCATCTGGAGTTTGGGGGTCAGGTGGTGCCTAAATAAATAAATAACGAGTGTGGAAAGCTGTGGCTGAGATCCTGCGAAACACCACAAGATTTTGCAGTGCAAAAGAAATCTGTGGGCGATATCTAGGCTTCCCTTTTGCCAGTGGGACAATGAATTGGTGAAGACCAGCTTTTGGGATTATGCCCACAAAAAATGGCAGAGTTCATTAGGCTACAGCACCAAGTTGGTTCTTCCTTTATTTTTTGGACTCTGAACTGAAAACTCGTGGTGATGATAGAAATAACCCAACTAAGGTTCCATCCATTGTCCTTCAAGTGAAACATAGGGTTTTCCAATTCCCCATTTCTGTGCTTGTTGATGAGAATAGTGAAACTCTCGATGGCAGTCTGCGAAATGTTTTACAGTTTTATTGAAATTTGAACTCTACTATGGATTTTGTTTTTTCATGTCTATGCCTGTGTTTCGGCTGTACTTATCTGCTGCTAGCACTGAGAGTTTCTTCAGTTGTGGTGGATATACATATGATAAATGAATGAATAAATAAATAAAATAGAGCACCCATTGGGGTGAGCATTCTCTATATCTGTTGCCAGTTTCTTCTCCACCCCACTCCCCATACCCCATAATCTTTAAAAAAAAGAATATATTTTGGCACGCAACCTTGATTGCACCAAGCTGTCTCTAACTGCAGTTTGGATGATTCCATTTTATACCTTTAGCACGTGACATCCCGCAGTTTGCACACTTTAAAGAAGTGCCTGCTTACCATTGCAACATTCTTATAAGTTGGTTAATTTATATTAACTTAATGAGATATGTATGTATGTGTTTTGGGGTGTGTGTGTGTGTTTAGGATAAGTTGCAGATGTTGGGAATTGAGCTCTTTTTGGGGGTAAAGGTAGTCCTCACTTAATGACCATTCGTTTAGTGATGGTTCAGACTTAGGACAGTGCTGAAAACAACTTACAACTGGTGCTCACACTTACAGCCATTGCAGTGTCCCTGTGGTCACGTGATCACGATTTGGGTGCTTGGCAACCGGTTTGCATTTATGACCATTGCAGCATCCCACGGTCACATGATCGCCATTTTCGATCTTCCCGGCTGGCTTCTGGCAAGCAAAGTCAATGGGGACCTGCGTGTTTTGCTTAACGACGACGTGGCTCGCTTAACGGTCGTGGTGATTCGCTTAACAACTGCCGCAAAAAAGGTCATAAAATCAGGTCGCATTCGCTTAATGAGTGCTTCACTTAGCAACCAAATTTCCGGTCTCAGTTGTGGTTGTTAAGCAAGCACGACCTATATTTCATTTTTTTTAAAAAAAATCCTTTTAATTCAAATTTCCTTTCACATCTTTCTCTAATGTTTATGTATTTGTGTGTGTGTGTGTGTGTGTTTGTGTGTGTGTAATTAGGGTAAGTTGCAGATGTTGGGAATTTTGCTTTTGGGGGGGAGGTATTTCATTTTTTTAAACAAATACTTTTCATCCAAGTTTCCTTCTCCAATACTTTCTTAATCTTTATTGTCCAGGATTTACTTTGCACAGTACAAAAGGAGATCACGAAAAGGAGAGTATTTCCCCCCCCCTTTTTAAACCCTTTTCCATTTTCAATGCTAAAGTGGTTCTTTTAATCCCTCCCCCCTTCACTTTAAATTAAATTCTTTTGGCTGGTTCATCTCTCATGCTAAGAAATAATGAACCTGGTGGTGTTCAAGTTCCTTTAAATGCAAAGTCGATGTGGCTCTTCTCGGAAAAAAGGATGCCTCGTGGGTTTTCTCTCTCTTTGGATGTGTGGACTCTATGAGCATAGCAAATGCACACACCCCACTTTGTCCATTAATAGCTCATATTCACTTTGAAGCAGACCTGAGTTCCTTTTGTTGCTGTTTGTCCCTTTCAAAAAATACAATGATCTGTCTAAAGAAATGGTTTCTCCTTACCTTATTGCGAAGTTCTGCAACCCACTGCTAGATATTTTTCTCCATAGGGCTCTCTGAAATGACTCTTGTAAATGCCCTCAGCGTTGCAGTGTCATTCACAGATCTGGGGTGTTTTAGCAGATTGGCTTGTTCATACAAATGGTAATGTCTTTGTGGTCCTGAAGGAGAGGAATCTGCAGGTGGCTCAACGCATCCCAGCCATTACTGAGGAGCAGGAGGGGATGTGCTTTTCTCAACAAGGAGAGCCAAGCAACTTGCCCACCAGATTGTGTAGAGCAGGGCTTTCCAAACTATGTGCCGTGACACAATACTGTGTTGCCTGGGGGCCCCAAGTGTATCGCGTGACAACCTGGAAGCGTTGATAAAAATGCCCTCGGTTCTGGCAGGGAGGCGAAAATTGCGCGCGCATGCTATTGGGCCGCTTCCCTGCTGCACAGCTGATCGGCGCAGGGGGGGCAGAGTGGAAATTCTCTGCGCCGATCAGCTGTGTGGTGGGAAGTGGCCCGGCAGCACGTGCTCACGTCAAAGCTTTTGCCTCCCTGCCAGAACCGAAGGCATTTTCGTGGTCCCCGGAGCCTGCCCATTTGAAGGGGCAGCAGTGGCGGCGGGCCATCAGCACTTCCAGGTTCCAGGACGCCGCTGCTGCTGCTGCCCCTTCGAAAGGGCAGGCTCCGGGGACCACGAAAATGCCCTCAGTTCCGGCAGGGAGGCGAAAAGCCTCGCCGCGTGCGCACTCTGCCAGGGCGCTTCCCACCGCACAGCTGATCGGCGTGGAGAATTTCAACCCCGCCCCCCCCGTGCCATCAGCTGTGCAGTAGGGAAGTGGCCCGGCAGCGTGCGCACGCAATTTTCATCTCCCTGCCAGAATCGAGGGCATTTTCGGGGTCCCGGGAGCCTGTCCTTTCGAAGGGGTGGCGGCGGCGGGCCATCAGCGCTTCCGGGTTCCAGGACGTCGCTGCTACCGCAGCGACAACCCAGAAGCACCGCCACTGGCACTTCCGGGTTTTTGTGTGATGCAGCGGCGGCAGCACTTCTGGGTTTTTGTGCGCCGGCCATTGGTGTGTTGCCAACAGCAAAAGTTTGGAAAGCCCTGGTGTAGAGTGAAGAAGGAATGGCCTTGAAGGGCACGAGGAAAAGCCACTGTCAAGGGAATGGTCAGATAAGAGGGTCTTGAGCCTGGGCCAAGAGAATAACATAAGATAAACCCCTCCCAGGTTTACACAAAGTGAGGGAAGAGACTTGCAAGAGGGATGTCAGCCCAACAAGGTAGACCAGACTAAGAAACCAATGCCATATAAGTCTAATGCTACTTTTATTGGAATAGCTATAGTAACAGAGTCTTGCAAGTATGAATGTGCTTCCCCTTCTCTCACTTTATCTTTGTGTGAACTAGGAAGCGGCTTACCTGAGATGTTTTCTCACATGATTTTCTTGGCCTGGGCTCAAGCTCCGCTTCTCTGACACTTGGCTTGGCAGCATCTCTTCCTCCTGTCCTTCAAAGCCATTCCCTTTTCCCTTTACAGATTGGAAGTCCATCCTGTGTTAAATACATAGGTCTGGAGTCAAGAGCGGGCAAGATTGGATGCAAATATTCTGAGAACTAGCGAGAGAGCCAGTTTGGTGTAGTGGTTAAGGCTCCAGGCTAGAAACTGTGAGATCGTGAATTCTAGTCCCGCCTTAGGCACAAAGCCCGCTGGGTGACCTTGGGCCAGTCCCTCTCTCTCAGCCCTAGGAAGGAGGCAATGGCAAACCACTTCCGAAAACCTTTGCCAAGAAAACTGCAGTAACCTGTCCAGGCAGTCGCCAGGAGACAATACCGACTCAAAGGTGTTAAAACGAATAAATAAATAAATAAATAAAGTTCTGAGAACAGTCTGACTCATTTCAGTACCAATGTATATATAGGAACCAACTACTTCTTCTGAGAAAGGAACATCTCTCAGTCTGTTCACCACGTAAGAGCAGGAGAAAGATGTAGAAGTTGCATCTTAGAGCTCTTCTGTGTAGAGGGCTTGAATGCTAGGGTTTGTTTTGTCTGCTTTTCTTTGAAATTAAAGGCTTTCCTAGAACATTGAGACCTTGATTTACCAGACCAGTTACAGGGAATGGATGTCAGTATCTCCCAAATACCTGGTGAATTTGTGACAACTCGCGTCATGCCATCCTTACACAAACGACACAGAGTACATCACTCATGATAATGTATGCCATTATATCATGCAAATGATGTAGATTGCAGTGAATGATGTCATTCACGACATTTGGGTTATTAGTTCATTACACACAACTCACCAGGAGTGACTTTAAATTAATGTAAACTTAACTAGCTCCAGCTCTTGCCAACCTAGCAATTCGAAAGCATGCAAATGCAAGTAGATGAATAGGTACCACTTCAGTGGGATGGTAACAGCGTTCCGCGCATGTCATGCAACCACATGACCGTGGAAGCATCTTCGGACAACGCTGGCTCTTCGGCTAACAAACGGAGATGAGCACCGGCCCCTAGAGTCAGACACAACTGCACAATTGTGCAGGGGGAACCTTTACCTACTAATGTCAGTTTAATCGCTTTCTCCAGACTAATTTGAATGCAACAATCTTGTCTGTTTTTCCGCAGAGTTTGCGTGTCTGGGCCAAGGTCTGCCTCATTTCACTATATCTGCAATACAACGTATTTGACCATAGCTGCGTTTTTGAATCTCTGTGTCAAGGATCATCCAGGATAAAGTTTAACCCTCTGGTTTTATTTTTGCTCATGTTTGAAAAGAGAAGGCTATGCTTTTCCTGGGGGGGTGGGGGGGTGCTGGGGGCCTTAGGATTCCAGTGCCGTTTAGGTTTGTGAACCTACTTTCCCTATGCAAGATTTCTTTCTGCATCGTGGATGGAACGCGTGCTTGTGTGAGCCGGTAAAATAGAGTAGCCAAAATGTTGGGCTTGAAATGGAGATTCCCCACGAAGCTTATTCTCTCAGCTCAAGAATGCAATTGGTGAATCTTGCATGCATGCTGCTGTGAACTATAAATACACTTGAAAATTAAATAACACAGTGTAAAGCAAAGAAAAAGATCATGCAAAGAAAAGCAGAAGGGCAGCTGTACGCTATGTATTTAATATTGTGAAGCTTAGCTCTCAGTTTTCTTCCAAATATCCTGCTTAAATATTTCCTCCAATGTAAGCCTCTTGGTTTTGCCCCTTCCATTTCAGTTTCTGATTTTTATCTGTAGTGCTTCTAATTCTTTCCTTGTTCCATTTTGATGTCTTATTTTTATTTTGGATTTTTCCCCTAATGTTTAACCCTCTCTCCGATCCTTGGTATGAAATCCTGTGATAAAGGAGCTTGTCAATCTTATATAATAAAATATTTCTGTAGTTAGATAAGTACCCTGTCTTCCAAAACTGCTGTGGTCTTTCAGAAAATAAAATCTGAAATTCACAGTTGCTGTGATTTCTGATCTCTAGAAAGCTTTATCGTCGTCGTCATGATGCTTGGCTCATTTGCCTGAGCTACCTATTTTGCACCAAGTGTTGGAAAATAAGAGCTCTTCTGGATCAGGCAAAAGATCTTTCTAGTTCAGCTTGCACAATGCCCAGTCAGATCCCTGTTGAAAATCAACAAAGCGCACAAACAGTGTCTTTCTATCATGGTTGTTTCTAAACAGCTGCTATTCTGAGGCACATTGCCTATAATTGTGAAGATGACAGACAGTCATAATTAGGCGTATGAATATAATGAATAATTTGTTTTGTTTTGAGCTCTGAACAAAACAGTCTCGCACAAAACTTTCCATTGGAACATTGCAAGTTGTCTGTGGAATAAATTTGACATGAATTGATTAATTCTGGCTTCCAAACAAAACACCCAAAGGTATCTGCAGGGTGGCAGGCCACACCATGACCCATGTGTCATGACCATCATTGTGGAATTATGTGAACTATGTAAGTTGCATAATTACACATTTGGGTCATTTGCCTGACGAAGTCACGACGTGTGTGACATCATTGCAGCTTGTATTGAACACCTGTGGGTTGTAAAAGAAATCTGGTAAAGGTTTTGTTTTGTTTCATTTTTTCAGGCAAAGTGACATGACCCACCAAAATGTATACATGGGAACACAGTTTATTAAAACGATCCGCACATCCAAGGATTTCTTAAATCAGAATTCAAAATTCATATATTTGAGGAAGTATGCATATTTTAGTAAGTTATGCTGGAAAAATACTATTGAAATTATATATAGCATAGTTGTATACAACAATGAGCATTTGCCTACCGGTGTGGGTATGTTAAGGAGAAATACATACAGAATGATAAGAATGTTATATTCCTACTGTAGGAAGTTTTGGGAATCTTTTTGAAGGTTTTTGCTTTTCACAAAACAGATGAATATGTGAATGCGTGGACTTAGATTAATTGCCATGGTCCTGAACGTGAGTACGATGATGACTTGATTTCTTCTTTTTATGTATTCCAGATCTGGAACTGCTTGTCTCAATGAGTTTCCGAAATAGGCAATGGACTGTAAGAAGCTGAATACTCAGTCCAGACCAGACAGTGTGCATGACAATTAGCAAGTTGGTGGGTGGGCTAGCTGAGGAAATGGTGTTATGGATTGGATCATGGTTTCCCCTAAGGAACAGAGTTATTGTTTGGGGTATCTTTAGAACTTGTATAGTGGCTGTGGTCCAGACTGATTTTTTTCTTTCTTGAATCTTGGCTGCTTCGCCTTCTGTTTCTCACACGGGCCAACCAGATGCGTCGAGGGCAGTGTTTCTCAAGCTTGGCAACTTTAAGACGTGTGGACTTCAACTCCCTAATATAAAATAAATAAATAAAATAAAATAAATAATTTACTTGATTCTGGTTAGTCCGTTAAAGTTGCAGTTGCGAGGTGGGTGGCTAGATAAATCCATATAATAAATAAATATGTGGATGGGAGACTGTCAGTAAATTCCAGAGCTGTATGTTAGATTGGGAAGTTGAAAAACACTCTGGAAGAAGGGAATGGAAAACACTTCCTATTGCTGCCATAAAGCTCAATATGGATGCGTCCATGAAGTCAGCAGCAGTCAAAACTTGAGTTGAAAGTGACGTTGCCTTTTATTGACTCACACCAAAGAGGGGCGGGGTAAGAATCTTGACAAGGTTGAACACTTATTATTGGCTCCACTCCAGAATAAATAATAAAAATAAAGGCATTTTGAATAAAGTTGGACCAAATTTGCTACTTTTCCCCTCCTACCCCCCAAACATTCATAGGAATGCTGGCTGGGGAATTCTGGGAGTTGAAGTCCACACATCTTAAAGTTGCCAAGTTTGAAAAACACCGGTATAAAGTAAAATAACATTAGTAAATACTAGAATATTTCGGCAGTGCTGGATTTAGAAGAATATGCAGTGGATTTAAGAATATGCAACCGAAGTGGGCTTTTCTTCATTCTTTCCGTCTGAGTGAATGTTGTCAATGCAGAAATCTCTTTCTGAGTACAAGAAATCTATGTGACTAGCAAACATCCCTCGTAAACAAAGTTAATGGTTTATGCTATCTGTCAAACTGGTTGGTTTGGTTGAAAAGAGTGCCTGTGAGAAATAATGGCAGCATGATCCCTTCATTTCACTTGGCAGAGATACCTGGAGGAGGGCTTCTGAAGGTGACTGAAGTGTCTGGGCAGGGACATAAGAGAGGACATTTCTTCTCTATTTATCTGAAGTGTTGCATTATTCCTATTCTATCCTGAAACTTCATGGTTTTAGAACCTTCCTTTACCAGATGGTGTAAGAAGTGAATAGCCTCTTTTATGTAACGGAGCAGAGGAGCTGTACCACAAGATCTGGGAAGGATCTCCAGGGACAGAAGGAAAAAGATGTTCTAAGCTATACTTCTCTCTCTGTCTCTCTCTGTCTCTTTCTCTCTGACACACACACACACACACACACACAAACACTGGCTGTACTGCCTGAAGGGAAGGATCCTAGAATCCTAGAAACCAGGAGACTGGGAGTTCTAGTCCCGCCTTAGGCATGAAAGCCGGCTGGGTGACCTTGGGCCAGTCCCTGTCTCTCAGCCCTAGGAAGGAGCCAATGGCAAACCAGGAGACTGAGAGTTCTAGTCCTGCCTTAGGCATGAAAGCCGGCTGGGTGACCTTGGGCCAGTCACACACTCAGTCCTAGGAAGGAGCCAATGGCAAACCAGGAGCCTGAGAGTTCTAGTCCCGCCTTAGGCATGAAAGCCGGCTGGGTGACCTTGGGCCAGTCACTCTCTCTCAGCCCAACTCACCTCACAGGGTTGCTGTTGTGGGGAAAATAGGAGGAGGAAGGAGTATTAGGTATGTTCGCCACCTTGAGTTATTTATAAAAATAATAAAGTATTTGGCCAAGAGAATACCTAATACTGAACAGTATAAAGCAGTATTTTTTCAAACTTGGCAACTTTAAGATGTGTGGACTTCAACTCCCAGAATTCCCCAGCCAGCATTGGAACAGACTCCTGGTAGAGATAAGGCTGCCCCCCTCGATTGCTTTCAGAAAGATGTTAAAAACCGAACTATTTTAGAGGGGGTTCTAGTGTTATTTACTGCTCCATCTTCTATCTGTATCTCTGTCTCTCTCTCTATATATATCTATACCTGTCTAGGCATTTGTGTTGATCTTATTTTTGTTACACGTATGGTATTTCTGATGCTCTGATTTCATGATTGAATTGTAATTTTTAAACATACTGTGGATGTTTTAATATTTTCCTTATATTGTGTGAGCTGCGGAGAGTTGCCAGATTGCAGCAGGATATCAATGCAATAAGTAAATAAATAACCAACCAACCAATCAACCAATCCTCCAATGCTTGCTTATTGAGCATGACTTGAGTTTCCACACATTGTTTGTGCAATGTGAAGGCAGCAGGTTTGGGAATATTGCACAGCATTAGGATGGAAATCAAACCTGCATTTTCTCGAAGGGCGGGGGCTAGTATCTGAACTCAGAACTTATAGTTTGAACTATATGGTCCCTGACCTGTATCTGTTTGCATCCCTCTGTAGAATTGATTATGATTCCCTAAATATTTCATCAACCTGCACAGTTCCTGTTTCTCCATTTTCCACCAGTGAGATTAAGAATCAGAGTGAAGCAAAATAGAACATCTTTAAAAATGTCTGTTCTCTGCTGAGGCTAGCACTTAGAACCTAAAAGCGCACTCCCATGAGTGATTATTGAAAATGCCCTCTTTCATGGCAGTTGGTTGTACATTAAAACTCAGTCTGGCATAGAATACTCACTACATCATCTTGACTTAAAGTTGGCTAGATGTCTCAGACATTGGTCACAAAGATATATTGCTGCTTGAATTTGGGCCTGAAAAGAAAACTGACCTTTCTGTGGTCTGTGTAAACATGGGTGGCTTGTGGATGGCATTACAGACACCAAAGTGATTATTACGAATAATGTAAAATGCCTGAAATTTCATGGAATCATACCTAAGAACATACAGATCTTAGGAAAATTGGCTGTTTTATTAATTTTCAGCCATTTTTAATTAAATCACATTCCTAACCAATAAACTGATATAATTGGACTGGGTACAACCTATGCTTTGTGCAAGATTCCCAATTAAAGCATCATTGACAAATGGTAGCCCAGCATTTGTTTGAAAGCATCTTATAAAGGGGAATCTACCACTTCTCTAGTAATTGGTTCTACTCTCAAACTGCTGTGTTAGGAATTTTTTTGGCTAAGATTAACTGGAACATGGCTATATTAAACTAAACTATAACTCAGCCATTACCTTTGGGTATTCAATCCAGTACAAGAACAATGAATGGTCCCTCAGCTTTCCTTATCTTTTTTTTTAATCCGTTCAATCGTGTCCTATTCTCAGAGACTGCCTGGACAAGTCCCTCCAGTTTTCTTGGCAAGGTTTTTCAGAAGTGGTTTGCCATTGCCTCCTTCCTAGGGGCGAGAAAAAGTGACTGGCCCAAGGTCACCCAGCTGGCTTTGTGCCTAACATGGGACTAGAACTCATGGTCTCCCGGTTTCTAGCCTGATGCCGTAACCACTACCCCAAACTGGCTCTCATTTCCTTATCTTAATGATGACATAATTTAAGAGATGGTGTCTATGCATACAGCCTGATTGTGTGCAGCAGAATCCATAGCTCTAAAAGCAATTGCTGCCATGTAAGTTGGAATCCTGAAATGTGATATGCAAGCTGGAACCCAGATGAGTTTCAGCTCTTGTAGGAGCATTCATGTTTACGCAGAGAGACTATATAGTATGGATTTTTATGCACTTAACATATTTTCTAATACGTTTTTGCATGTTTTTTTCCTAGTGTAATCACTTTGTTGGAGAACGTTTTGCACAAGGTGCAGCTTTGTATGCATTTTCTTTGTATGGGTAGGCATTTCTCCTTTCCTTTCCTTTCCTTTCCTTTCCTTTCCTTTCCTTTCCTTTCCTTTCCTTTCCTTTCCTTTCCTTTCCTTTCCTTTCCTTTCCTTTCCTTTCCTTTCCTTTCTCACATTTCACGACTGGGCGGTTTACAATCCTACTTATTTATTTCTCACATTTCTGTATATATATTCTCTCTCTCTCTCTCTCTCTCTCTCTCTCTCTCTCTCTCTCTCTCTCACACACACACACACACACACACACACACACACTTTCATGTGCTGTTACTTCATGTTCTTTTGTAAAAGATCACTTATCTCTTTCTATAATTCTTTATGCACCTTTGAAGGCACCAAACAAGTAAACCAGTAAAGAAAAAAAAATGAAATAACAATTCCAGGAAAAGAAGAGGGGGAAAACATAGCACTGTAAACCAGAAAGATACAGCAGCTAAAAATAAGGCCCCAAACTAAATAAGGTCTACACCAAACAGTGAAAAATTACTAAAGAAATGCCAATCTAGGCAACTTGGGTGTGGCCTTTTTCAACTTAGATCTCTATGATGGTTGGGAAGTAGAGAAGTACTGATCTATCAGATCTTAGAGCATGGTCAATTTGGTATGGATCTATAAGGGCCTACGCTTTTTAGGATTTTAAAGGTCATCACCATGATGTTGAATTGTTCATGAAAGCAAATTAGTAACCAGTTTAGTCCTTAGACAACAAATATAACACGATTCTGCTGGGTGTGTCCACTAACGTTCTTGCAACTACATTCTGAACTAATTGCAGTTTCTAAAGAGTCTTCCAGAGTTTTACCAAGTATAAAGAACATTGCGGTAATAATTTCTGGAGGTATTTATTTATTTATTTAATTAGATTTAGGTGCCACCCGACTCTGGAACGCCTCTGGGAAGCTCACAGTTTAAAACAAGCAACACTGTAAAAAAAAACATACACAATATGATATAAATAAACAAGAAAGCATCCCAACAATATGCTATATAGACAAAAACACTTCTAACAAGATCACGTAACCTGCTCAGGAATGATTTAAGCTAAGAAAAAACTCTCGTAGATGGAGCAGCCATGAGACTGCTGATCTGATTCTTCAAGAGGAGTTGTAACCTATTCCAGGCAGGTTGAACTTTCAATCCAGAATTCTGTTCCTAGGCCTGGGTTAATGTGGGTGTGATTGATCAGTCAAGCCCCTGTCGTATTGTTTTTTGTATGGTTTGTTGTGATAGTTGTTTTAGTCCTGGCTGTCTGTGTTGGTGGGTTTTAATTGTTTACTTTTTTATGGATTGTGTGAGCTGCCCTGAAACTTTGGGAGTGGACGGCTATATTAAATTGAATAAATTAAATTAAATTAAATTAAATTTGCTTCTTCAGCAGGGCTATCTCGGGCTTTCTGAGTTAAGTTTCAGTTTATCCATCCCATTGTACCCTCTAGGGATTGATTTGGAGCAGCAGCAGTATCTGTTAGGATAGATGAAAAAAGAGAAGTCAAGCTATGTTTCGTCCACAAACCGGTGATAACTTTGTAAATTTTGCATTTCTTTCATCAGTGTCAGTGGTAAATAATATGAGGACAAGATCAATTTTTAAACTGCTTAGTGTGCATTTTGGGTTCTTTTATACTTACATTTGAATATGGCTGCAGATGTTTTAAAATTATTTCAAGTGCTTTGGGTCTTGTGTGAGGACAACGCCTCTCATGTTATTCTGCTAGCACTACATTTTTCAGGCTTCCATGTAATTTTGAAAAATAGGTGTGGAAGCAATTTCATTTAAAGTTACTGCAACTTTAAAGCTTGGGGGACGAATCACATTTTTTTAATGAACAGCAGAGAGATGCTGGGCTCATGCCAGATCTAAATCACTTAGTCTAGATCATTATTGAAGCAAAGATAATCTTAGTAGAAAACTGTTTATACGTATAAAAATTATGATGCCCTGAATTTCCCATCCATCATGACATTTTTAATTATTTACAGTGACATTGATTTCAGTGAGTCAGTTTAGCTATTTAGTCTTAAGTTGATTATGTCTGCTCCAGGAAGAAAGGAATTTATCAGTTATTTCTTGATACTCTTCTTAATGTAAGATAAAGAAATGTTTGGCACTTGGTTTGCTCCTCTTACACTTTACTGGCTCTATACATGGCTGAGTTTTTGATACCATATCATATGCACCAGTGATACAATACTTTCTATATAACCTTCATTTTGTAACCAGATCCTGCAATCATGACGTTAAATACTTGAGTGTCATAGTGAACATCAGCACACATGTAACAGAGCAAATACAGGCAATTCTTTTTGGATAATGAGCAAAGATGTGAGAGCCTATTGGAATACTCTCAGAAAATAGCTACCACTATTCACAAAATAGCATATGGTGGTTGAGAGTAATCTCAAATCAACTGCTTATGAGAAGGCGAAGTGGTGAAGTTGCTCTGTGCTGTCTCACTTTTTTGTTGTTGTTCAGTCATTTAGTTGTGTCCGACTCTTTGTGACTTCATGGACCATAGCACGCCAGGCCTTCCTGTCCTCCACTGTCTCTCGGAGTTTACTCAAATTCATGTTCATTGCATTGGTGATGCTATCTAACCATCTCATCCTTTGCCGTCCCCTTCTCCTTTTGCCTTCAGTCTTTCCCAGCATCAGGGTCTTTTCCAGTGAGTCCTCTCTTCGCATTAGGTGGCCAAAGTATTTGAGCTTCAGCTTCAGCATCTGTCTTTCCAATGAGCAGTCAGGGTTGATTTCCTTTAGGATTGACTGATTTGACCTCCTTGCAGTCCAAGGGACTCTCAAGAGTCTTCTCCAGCACCACAGTTCAGGTGCTGCAAGATGGCCAGAAAAAGGCTGTGTGTGTGCATTTGGGAAGCTGGCTTTTGAATAACTAACCCTGATTTGCAGGAAGGCAGGTTATATCCACTGTGTTGCTTAAGTCAGCATTTTAGTAACTGCGTAACTTCCTGTCTTGAGAGATTGCAGACATTTTAATTTTAATGAGAGGCAACTGAAGTTTAAAAAGCAAACAAATCCAAAGCCACAAGATTGGATCAAAAGGTTCCCCCTTCCCCTTTACAAAGCCAAAGACAGGGTCTCCACTCTCCAAATGGAGAATTTGTCTATACATTTTTAATAAGCTCAATGCAGGGTGGAAGTGATGATCTTGTTCTTGTGGGATAGGGAACCATTTAAGAGCTATTTCTGAAATAGCAAAAAGCTCATTCTAAAAGGATGAGAATCCCCAATAAACCTGCAAGAGAAGATGGGCCAAGCATTGAGTGCCTCTGAACGTTGGTATGTAGCATTAGGTGCCACCTGCTTCTGCTCAACGGCCTTCTTTGCAGATGGTGCATCAAGAGCCCTCACGGTTCACTGGGGGGTGATGAACTCTTGCCACATCCTCTTGGCCCCACACTCCTCGACTCTAGATTATCCTGCCAGTGTGACAGATTGGCCAATACATTACCAGCTGCAAGAGAGCAGTTGCTGTTTTTCCTCTGCCCGGGCAGTTAAGAGCTGTCTGGCATTCCTCCCCCTCCCCATACCTTCCTCTCTTTCTGAGAAAAAAAAACAGAGACCACCCAACCTCTGCTGTTGAACAATGCAGCACCAGCAGCCTAAGATGGGGATGCAAAATGCTCCTGTTTTATGGAAAGCTTTCTCTTGGTCTGTAACCATTCCAGATATCTGGATTCTCAGTCCTTGCTTGAAAAACAAACAAACGTCAAGTTAAGATAGAATCCCCGGATCAGGTTCGACTGGACATGACTTTTCAAGAAAGCATGTTTTAATTTATTTGTTTTAATCATACATGTAAGTTGGGATGGTTGACACGGGCTGGGTTCATCCATTGCACCAAACGTAGTTCGGCACATTTGTTTTTGACGTAGCACGTTGTGTGAGCTCAGGCATTGTTGTTTGTTAACTGGAATATATGATGCAGCATTCAGTCAACCTAGTCTGTTTCTGGTTTTCACCAGTTGAACAGTTTTTCATTCTTTGTACTGCTCTATTGCATCTTGTACCTTAGAGTATAATTTCATGGGTTTGCATATTAAAACTTATTTTGATAAGCATTTAACTCTTAGATTGCATTTCCATTAATCTTAAACATTAATGGTCTCTTACATGTTTTCTCCGAACATGGCCTTTCAAGATTTGTCTGAAATACATACCTGAAGCCATATTCCACTACCTTTGAACAAGAAATAGTTGCGCTGCAACATTTGAATAAGGGCAACGGCAACTGAGTCTGAGAGATGCTGATCCAACCTTTTTCTCTAGAAATTCATGGAGAACAAATTCTTCAAGGATTGCTATCTGTGGAACTGCAGCTTTGGTCGGCATACCTTACAAGAAAGGGGCTTGGTATGCATGAGAATAACTATATCAGCATTCCATAAAACTTTAGCAGTGTTGAAAGATACACCCATAAACCTTTGGTGTCACCTTCATTTATATTACTCAAGAGATGATATGCTGCTTCTTCCCTTGCCATTAGAAGTTTAAAGTCTAGATTTTCTTTGCTCCTGATTGCTTTACTTCTACGCTGTCCACCTCCCTCCACCCTCTAGTTTCCTGGCAGCAGATAGCTCCCCAGTAATGGTTGCCATGCCCCTCATTACGGGTAGAGTAAGTCAACATGCACCATTTTCCAAGTGTTCCTTTACGTGCAGCTTTCCAGCTATGAAAGATAGTATTGGAAAGCATTTACGTAGGCGTTACACTATTGTTTAATGAAGGCAGACTTAATTTGCAAGGCTGTATTACCAAATGCTTTTCAGCAGTGGGAAGCCATCTTTTCTCAGAAGGTTGACCTTTCTTGACAACCTGGGATTTAAGGCCAAGAACAAGCTGCTGCTCACTCTTTGCCTGTTTCTCCTGCTCTGACTTAGTCTGTGTGGTCTGTCTGGTCATATTTGTCCTTGACCCACTTTTCACATCACAGCCCCTCACTGTTCTGCCATTGGAAGGGTGACGTCTCAATTCAGCTCATTTCCACAAGGGACCCCTGTCATTTCTCATCAGTCTTCCTAGTGCTTTGACTGCTGATGATCTACCACAGTCAGAGGTCAACAGGGCACATGTGCACATAACTGGAGCTTTCTTTCGATTTTTTCCCACCTTCTCCTCCTTTCTTCAGAAGCTGCAGGGTTTGGAAGATACAGAAAAGAGCAGCTGAACAGCTTAGGGTTTGACAGTAGTGGATGTTTATTTTTAAAATTTTTGCAAAGAACAGCTCGAATATATAGTTGGGAGGCTTTAGAGCTGGGATTTCTAATGTTCCGTTAGTGGACACTTACAGACATTTCTTTTGGTGCCCCAATATTTCTTTATTTTTAAAAGTTATTTTATTGCAAAATAAGTCCCACCTTTTCGTTTGTTTGCTTGTTTGTTTTGGGGTGGGGTGGGGTGGGGTGTTGTTTTGTAGGTATGTGCTTAAGTTCTTTGTTGGCATCACCAGTTTTTATTCTGATAAGCTAGTGGCTTGATATCTAGCTACACCCAACACGGCAATCACTTTGGGACTGGGTGAAATTCTCTTGGCAGCCAGTTTGAAGAATGCCCACATGTGCTCATGCCATCATGGATACGTCTGATCTCATCTGGAACCCGTTCAGACTATGAACCTAATTTTAAAAAGAAAGCACTATTCCATCCAAAATAGTTCAAGTCTGTCTCCTGGTAAGGGCCACCTCTGTCTTGCTTGTATTAAACCTCTATTTCTTTGACTTCATCCAAATGATGCAGTGATTACAGCTTCCAAACACTGATTCAGAATATGAACTTTTTAATATACCTTTTATAGCTCTAGACCAGGGGTCCCCAAACTCTTCAGCTCATTGACCCCTTTGTGAAGTTTCAGATTGTTCATCAACCCCCAAACACTTATTGTATGAAAATAATTTAATAAATATTACTTTAACTAATAGTACTATTCATAATAATAATAATAACAACAATATTGACCCCTTGGATAGTCCCATTGACCCTTGGGGGTCAATACTGACCACTTTGGAAAACCCTGCTGTAGACCAAATTTATATCATATCATAGCTACCACATTACCATTCTTGTTGGACACAGTGTTGATAATAGGGACCTATGCCAATGAATAGAGTGGGCGTGGTGGCTCAGCGGGTAAGACACCAGGCTTGTTGATCGGAAGATTGCAAGTTCGGAGGGTCGAATCCCTAGCCCTGCGTGCAGAGTGAGCTCCCGCACTACCCCCCAGCTCTTGCCAACCTAGCAATTCGAAAGCATGCAAATGCAAGTAGATGAATAGGTACCACTTTGGTGGGTAGGTAACAGCGTTCCGCGCGTGTCATGCGGCCACATGACTGTGGAAGCGTCTTTGGACAATGCTGGCTCTTCGGCTAACAAACGGAGATGAGCACCGGCCCCTAGAGTCGGACACGACTGCACAAATGTGCAGGGGGTAACTTTACCTTTACTTTATGCCAATGAAGTCTTGTGTATGCTGGTTTGATCTACACAATTCTAAGTCACTGAAATTGAGCATCAGTTGGTTCTTACATGCATAGGCTCTTTTCCTAAAATGACATCTTATACTGGTGACCACGTATACTGTGCTGATTCATGCATTCCATGAAAACTAATCAAAGTTAGAACGAAGTAAAGGACAGGCTTTAGTTAGGAGGAAGAGGGTACAAGATGACCTCTGAAAGGATTTTTTTTTTAATGTTATCAGTAATCTCAGAATTATTTTGCAGCAGAGACTGGACATAAAATTGATTACCCAAGATTATCCGTGTAAAGAACTTAGTTAAAAATGTATTGGATTGAAAGTCACTTGTGCCTCTGGGATTTGTTTTCCTTCATTTTTATAGATAAAATTCTATTTGTAGTGCAGGTGCTCTGAATCCTAACATTGAAAGGACCATTTAAACCAAACCTTTGCTCAGTGCAGGAATTCATATTAAACAATCCCGAGCAGTGCCTCTCTGGCCTTTCTGAAGAGGACCCCACCACTGTCAAACCAGCCTTCCCATTAGTTTATCCTAGGTTTGTTTGTTTGTTTGTTTTTTTATATTTCAATTTTTGTCACCACCCATCTCACTCAGATATCTGCAGCGGCAGACAAGGCTCTCTTCCTGGGCCCCGCCAAACACCATTCTTTCATGGACGGGGTCTGTAACATGCCTTCTCTGCCTGACCAGGTGGGACGGGTCGATGTAGTGGGGGTGAGACGGTCCCTCATGTAACCTGGACCCATGCCATGTAGGGCTTTAAAGGTAATAACTAACACCTTGAATTGGACCCGGAAGCAGACTGGCACCCGATGCACTCTCACAGCAAAAGTGTCACATGTGCCATCCTCGGGGCACCCAAGATTGCTCGCATGGCTGCATTTTGAACCAGCTGTAGCTTCCGGATACTCTTCAAGGATACTCTTTATCCTAACATTCAACTGAAACCTGCCTTCCTCTAATTTAGGACCATTCTTAAATACTGTAGGATGGTAGAGAACAGACCTTGTTCTTCTTTATTGTTTAGCATCTATTTTTTACTTGATGAGTCCCATTGTATCTCTTCCCAATCTTTTCTCAGTGCTAAGCATAGACTTTCTTTAGAAGATTTAATTTCCATTTCCTCATAATTCCCATTTCCTTTCTTTGCCCATCATCTAGTTTATCGGAGTCCTTAAAATTAATTTTGTTTTTTTTCTCATGTTGTTGTCTATGAAGGTTCTCAGTCATCCAGGTGGAATTGTCTGTAGCTTGAATCATGTCAACTGGATTTCTATTTTCTTAATGTTCATGTTCATAATTCATGTTGTTATTTTCATTCGTTTAATTGGTGGAAATGGTTGTGATTTTGCTTTTGTTTCTTAAGTTATTGCTATTGCAGAACAGTTGTTTCCAACCTGATGCCCTCTAAATGTGTTGAGCCACAGCTCCCAGAATTTCCAGGCAGCATGGGAATTGTAGTAGTTCAGTTTAATATATTTGAATGGTGCCAGGTTGAGGAACCTTGGAATAGAGTTTTAGTTCTTGGGAAGTTCATGGAAGTCCCTCTTCAAATCTTGAGGTTTATCATGGCAGCCTTGTTGCATCTGTGTATCTTTTTAGTGTATGTATTAAATTATTTATTTGCACTGTGCAGGGCTAATATCTTGGTATACGTTTTCTTCAGCATGATTTCTACATCATTTTTCTCTCCTGCATTTGACATCTTTTACATACTTCATGGATAAAATGGGATCAAATAAAAAAAGCTTCCACAGCAAGATCATGCAATACAGCATTGGCTTTAAAAAGCCAAGGAGCTCATATGTTCTCAATGCCCCCATGTGGTAAGCAACTGTAGAATCTTCTTTCTATTTGTAGTTAAGTCCTAGATTTCCAGTAATGCGGAGCAAATCAAGAAAATAGCCTGATTTTGCTATTTGAGTCTTACTATTGCTTTTGTATATCAGACATCAGTTAATGTTTTATTAACTGAAGCAATTGTTGATGTTATCTCCTCTCAAGGAATGGTTTTCTTCTGAAACCACACACTGTCATCAACCTATGTTAATGGTTTGGCTGAGCTGAATGCAGGGAATTCTCAGCCTGACAATTCGTTTTGATGGGGAGGGGAGGACATCGTTCTGCGCCCAAGCGAAATCTGAAATATGTGCATTAAATCTTTCCTGTGCAGTTCAGTTTGCACTGGATTGCATGGGTTCCATGTACGAAAATTCAGTGCAGCCCTGGATGCCATTTTGAAATTAGAGGGTCCAACAATAACACGAGGGTGACAGTTCCAAAACTGCTGCTTCACCGTTTTTGCACCAGAGATCCTTTCAAAGAGACCTATTAAGCTTTCTGGATACAGATGTTCATGTTGTTAAACTTTTTCAAAAACAGCAACCGCCAGAGAGAAACATGTTTAAAAACTACCCACCTAAATATTTTAATAAATCATGTGCCAAATGTCTGGTTTGCTATCACTAGAAGGTCCTCGGTGTAGAAGGCAGACTGCCATTTATATGTTTATAGGTGAGTTGTTGGGGTAATAGACTTCACACTTTTTAGTATTTGGGGTATGGTGCTGTCGTCTCGGGAGAAAATAAAATCACACTTAATTGCAAACTACAAGAATGTATTTATAATCATCTGTCTCTGTGTATATGAAGAGGTGAAAAGATTCTCTTCTAATCACCTACTTTAAACTTTTCAGCTCTTTCACCGTTTGTATGGTTCCAATAGAAGAGAATATATGTAGCTCAAGATTGAACGGTGGAGTCCTTGGTGCTCTCTGAGCTTGGTTGTTTGCTTGCAGATGTTTCATTACCCGACTAGGTAACATCATCAGTGCTAGTGAGGGTGGGGTTTGCTCCCTGTTTATATACAGTAGCTTGCCCTGCCAGTGTTGGTGGGGGTGTGCTTTTTTCTTTGGTAGTTCCTTGATTACGGTATTGCGTTCTGCTTGATTGTTTGTCTGGTGTTTGTCCCTGCTTATCTGGGTGTTGTTTGCTGGAGAGGATGTGTTCTGGTCTTTTTGTTTCCTTCTTAGCTTTTTGTTGTCTCTTTTGAATGGTGTGTTAAAGTGTCTATTGTGTCTATTGATGGCTGATTTATGTGTCTACTATCTATGTGTCTATTGATGGCTGATTTGTCTGAATGCTAAGCTTCCATGAATTCCCTAATGTTTTTGGATTTAGCTTGGTCTAGGATGCTCACAGTTTCCCAGTTGAAACTATGGTTGAGTCTGTCCATGTGTTGTGAGATTAAGGAGTTTTCATCGTGTCTTCTGACTGCTAGTTGCTGTTCATGGATGCGTTCTGCTGGTCTTCTGCCGGTCTGTCCTACATAGTGGCTGTTACAGTAGATGACTAATCAAGGAACTACCAAGGAGAGAACCACACCCCCCACCAACACTAGCAGGGCAAACTACTGTATATAAACAGGGAGCAAACCCCACATTCACTTGCACTGATGATGTTACCTAGTTGGGTGATGAAATGTCTGCAAGCAAACAACCAAGCTCAGAGAGCACCAAGGACTCCACAGTTGGTATGATTCTTCAGAATAATTAGACAGAGCATAAATGCCTAACATATCCATTTGTACTCTTTTCTCCTGGTAAAAGTTCTTCCTTTCTCATGTTCTCCCTTTAATTCTTATTTTTATTCTCTTCAAACTTAGGTTTATGTTTTTCTTCTGCTTGGCAGCTCCTGGGCTGTTTCAAGGCCATCTCAGTTTGAAATCCAGCTTTTTCTTTCTAAAAGCTCTTGGAACATTATGTAAAGCCCGGATGCTTTATTGGATTGAAATTGGTCACTACGAGGAGGCAGTAGTCCAGATATCTGTTATTTCTGGAATGCTATTCCAATATCATGTTGTACCTTTTCCAAAATGGTCTTAATTTGTGACAGGAAGTAGATCTTCAGGGACTCAGACCATCTGGGGTCTCTTCCTAGCCCTGGTCTTTATGATCCTTTTGCCAGAAGACGATGTGAATTCAGCTAATCTTATGCCAAAATCTGTTTTCTGATTTCGTAAAAGTTACTAAAAGCAAAAGAATGTTCTGATGTTCTTCATGATTCTTGGGTTGCTTTAGAAATTGTTTAGATTCTCTGTCACTGAGGTTTTGGAGTCACTTTATCATTCCAAGATGGTGGAAGATGTTATTTATTTATTTATTTATTTATTTTTATACTATGAACTTCTCCATCAACCTGCAGCCTTCCTAGCTGCCTCTTCTTCCTGGACTGAAGAAGCCTTATGGGAATAATTCCCTTCCAATGACTTGTCTTGGCATTTAATGGAAAATCAGGAAGGTTTAAGACTGCTGAAGCATATGGATTATCCAGTGTAAGATAAGTCATTCAACATACATATATCCCCGGTGTGGGGGAGATGGGCGATGGGGGGAGATGGGCGGTGATATAAATTTAAAAAACAAACAAACAAACAAACAAACAAACAAATAAATGGGTGTACTTGGGTAAGTTCAAGAGTTTCAGTAATACCAATAAAACGAGAAAAATAAAGTGATTTACTTTCCATCAGATTCAGTGAGAGTAGAAAATAAACATGCATAAGCCTAATTTGCACCTTGTCAGCATATAAATTGTCCGATCTGTAGCCTTTCCTCATCAGTTTGCAGCAGCTGATACAGCTTCTGTCTGATATATCTTCGAACGGTCACTCATGCCCTGGTTATCTCCCATATAGACTACTGCAACGCGCTCTGCATGGGGCTACCCTTGAAGAATATCCGGAAACTACAGCTGGTCCAGAATGCAGCCGCACGGGCAATTTTAGGTGCCCCAAGATCAGCACATGTAGCACCTCTGCTTCGCGAGCTGCACTGGGTTCCAGTTTGCTTCCGGGTCCAATTCAAGGTATTGGTTGTTACCTTTAAAGCCCTACATGGCATGGGGCCGGGCTACCTGAGGGACCGTCTCGTCCCTATTACATCGACCCGTCCCACCCAGTCATGCAGAGAGGGCATGCTTCGGACCTCATCGGTAAAAGAATTCCATCTAACGGGGTCTCGGAAGCGGGCCTTCTCTGCAGTAGCTCCCGCCCTTTGGGACATTCTTCCCCCGGAGGTGAGACAGGCCCCCTCGCTCCTGGACTTCCGGAAAAACCTAAAAACCTGGTTGTGCCAGCAGGCCTGGAACGGGAAGGGGAATAGTCATGCTTGGGGATGGCTAGCACCCCAGATTTTACCTAGAACGGCCCTTACGCTGACGATCTGATAAAGAACTCAGCCATCTGGATTTTATTCTATTTATATTTTTATGGTATGTGTAAGTTGTATTGAATTTTAATTGCGATTTTTTGTAAACCACCCAGAGCCCCCGTTTGGGGGGAGATGGGCGGTGATAAATTTGATTAATAAATAAATATATCTAGTAATGTAATAATTCAAATGCTGATATTGAATGATTCTGAGAGTTTGACCCCTTCATCTTCTTTCCCGCTAAGGGAGTCATCCTGCCCACCACATTGAAGAGAATGAGAGAAAACAAAAGCAGAAACAAACCTCAGATCTTAGATATGAACTTTCTCACTTCATATATGTCTATATTTAATTTAGTTGATTTTCAGAGTTGCCATAGATAGAATAGTGTGCTTTTATATGCATATGTTCACAACAAGGAGGAGGTGGGGGAGATAACACTATCCAGAGTACATAGAATTTGAGTGACAGCTCAGCTGGTGAAGATAAGTAATTGGAAATTCATTGCACATAAATCTTCTGTACTTATTAGGAGACACAGGGAAGGAGAAGAGCTAAGCACTGAAGCATTTAACTCTTTCTGAACACTGCAGAACGTGTTCTCTTCATAATCTGAGTCTAATTTAATAATAAGGTGGATATCGTACATTTTCTTTCTCCCATTGCATTATTAACAAAGAAGAAGTGATAGGAAATGACATTTTGAGCTACTATGTATGTCAACAGGACTGTGAAAACGTCTTTTATTCCAGAATGCCACCTTCTAGAATGTATGACCAATATATAAAAGGATTATTTTATAAGTACTAGATTATTTATTTATTTATTTATTTATTATTTAAATTTATATGACCGCCCAACTCCCCCAACGGGAGACTAGATACCAGCCCTGTTCTTTATTTTCCCTGTCAAGAAACTCAATTCTTAGACCTGATTAATATCTAAGTTTTAAGACACAAGAAGAGCCACAGTTCAAATAATAATTCCATTTTGTAAAGCTTTCTGGGAGATTTCTATCTTCTCTGCTATAAATTCTGTAAGCTAATGATGTGCTATGTAAAAAAAAAAGTTCCTGTTAATCTGTTTTCCTTGGAAGATTACCTTTCTCACTCTTTCTTGAATGGGTCAGATACAGGAACAAAAATATATCTTGTTCTTCAAGATACTTGATTTGGTCTTTAGATTTGTCAAGGTATGTGAAGGGTTCTTCTTTGGAAGAGGAGGAAATGTCAAGACACCATGATAAGGATCCAAGGTGACTGGGATTTGGGTCAGGGAATGGAGGTTGAGGTAGAACCAGTCGTTTGACATGGCTCATGTCCAGTCTTTGAGACCTAAGCAACTCTGCTACTGCTGAGTAGAGAAAGGGGTAGAATAGTGAAGGACCCGACTGAAAGGACCCGACTGAAAGGTGAAGCTTCTGGAAGAAATAGCCTCCTTGGGAGAATCATAAAGAGAATGTGCTGAGCCTCTGAGGAGTTTTGAGGGGCTTTATAAGGCAGTATCAAAGGTGAAGTTAATTATTGGAATGCAATTTCATTCAGCCCATCTTTGAACTCCGCACTGGAATCTGAGATGGTGATCTCTTTCTCTGAATAGCTCAGCTTTTGGCTGGACCAAGTCTGTTCCTCCCATCTGATCCTTCTCTCCAGCACTATCCTCCTGGATTGGCTTGGATAATTTTGACTCTAGTACCTTGATTTCCTGCTTTCTATGTTTAGTTGATATTCTTTCTCTCTCAATCCCTTCAGTTCCATAGAAAGGGAACAATTCTGGCATCTGTGCATGCCACATGTTCAGGGGTGTTTTCCAGGGAGAGAAAGCCACTGTGGTGACGTGAAGGTGGTGGAGTGAAGACATGAAGCAGGCTATGAAATACCCAACACATGGGCGTAGTGAGAATTGACAGTTTAACTACATGACAGTTTAACTACATGATGCCTATTTTAGCTTATGTTCCAACTTTGTCATGTTTTCCATCTCAGAATTGTAGGAAGCCTTCCATTGCAATCTCTGAGATTCAGTGAAATGATCAAAGAAGCCTTTGGGCATTCAGGCAGTTTAATGAGTGGTTAGTCCAAATACATTAACTGTACAGAGGCAATAACATATGCTTATTCTGCAGTTTATTTTGTTTTATTCACAAAAATTGTCTTTTGAAAAAAATTGCAGTTGTAGTAATGAATTTCGGTGACTGTCTATAGGGGTCTCTGGGACCAAAAAAATAAAAGGGCTGGAGGTTGCATATGACCTGTGGTAATTCATTCCTGCTATGGAACACTGTTGGAACACCTGAAGGACCAGGTTAGGCACAGATCATCATGGAGAAAATCTGTCTACCACTAAGAGTTGATACCAACTTGATGGCACATAATCAATCAAGGCAGCATTCCATATTAACCGCCCAGAGTCTACTGCTGTAGAGATGGGCGGTGATAAATCTGAATAATAGTAAATAAATAAATAAATAAATAAATATTATACTTGAAGGAAGCAAGGAGAGATGTTCAGGTACCCTTCAGTTTATCATCTTATCTTTTCTTTTTCAAATTTTATTGTGGGCACAGTGGGCTTCCTTGGGGAAGTTTATTAGGATATCTCCAACAAGGAGCGGAGAAACGAGAGAGCAGCTTGTCTCCCCTGATCAGTCCTTGCAATATCCAGACGTTGGAGTAGATATCACGTATTGCACATTGGGTTTTTGGTCCACCTGCTGTGATATGCCACGGCTTAGTAATCTTCCCCAAAGTGACATATACAGATGCGGAGTTCTTGGTGCTGACATTTCATTACCCAACTAGGTAATGTCATCAGTATGAGTGAGTGTGGGGTTTGCTGCCTGTTTATATGCTAGCCGTGCCAGTTTTGGTACGGGTGTAGTTTCTTCCTTTGTAGTTTCCTTGGTGGTATAGCAGGAAACCACCCCCACCAAAACTGGCATGTTACCTAGTTGAGTAATAAAACGTCTGCAAGCAAACAACCAAGCTCAGAGAGCACCAAGAACTCCATACAGGTGATCCTCGCTTAACAACCACAATTGGGACTGGAATTTCAGTTGCTAAGTGAAGTGGTCATTAAGCGAATCTGACCTGATTTTATGACCTTTTTTGCAGCAGTCGTTAAGCGAATCACACAGTTCCCCATTGATTTTGCTTGCCAGAAGCTGGCCAGGAAGGTCAAAAATGGTGATCATGTGACTATGGGATGCTGCAACAGTCATAAATGCGAACTGTTTGCCAAGTGCCCAAATTGTGATCACGTGACTGTGGGGACGCTGTGATGGTCGTAAGTATGACTGGCTGTAAGTCCTTTTTTTCAGCACTGTCGTAAGTCTGAACCATCACTAAGCAAATGGTTGTTAAGCGAGGACTACCTGTAGTTCAACCCTGAGCTACAGATATTCTCTTCTATTGGATCTACAGATGGGCTGGGTTTACAATTCTAAGGATCTCCCAGCTCATATGTCCTTGTCAGGAGTTTTGTTATAAATGCAGGGAAGGAACCAATGAATGGCACTTCTCCAGAATCCACTGCAACGTTCTGGCATTCCTCCACCATCTTGTTTATGCAGAAGGTTCTGTAAAGGTAGAAAAGTTCACTGCCAACTGTATGCATGCATTCATTCATTCATTCAAACATAATTGACAGAGTTAATCGCTCCATTATAATTTTGCAAGGCAGTATGTCTTCCATTCATCATTCAAGAATTATATAGTTTTGTTGTTTCTGGGGGACACTTGCAACCAGAAAAAAGAAGTAGTGCGGTAACTCTTGATGCTTCTGTGTGTTTAAATGCAAAAGCTTTAAAAGAAAGTCAGATGGAGGTTCAGTCATTGCTGGAAAACAAATTGGTGTGGGAGGATCTCCCTGTGGTCTGGTGTATAATTAATGCAGGGGAATAGATTAATAGAATGCTCACCCAGCTCCTGAAAATTAATGAAACTATAACTTTTTTTTTAATGCTGGCATGCAGCTGACATATGTGTATGTTACTGTAACTTGTGTTCCTAGATCATGACTGTGCAAGAGTGCCCAGCAATGTCCTCATGATAGATCTCTCCTCCTTGTATTAAATCAACAAAATTAATGTGAAATGCATTCTCCTACTTTTCTGAATTATTTTTGTGCCTCTTACAGGTTGACATATCATGAGTTCTCATATCTTTATTTTCCTTTTCCTTGCCTTTCGTAAAAGTTTATTTGGCACTGCAGATAATTTGCACTGCCTGTATGAACCCTCACACAATAACCGGCTTTCATAACTGTTTGGCTTACATCTGTACGACACCTTTATCCTCCAATGATCCCAGCAAGGTTTATTGATTTTAAAGGCTTAAGTGTCTGGTAGTTTCCTAGAGTTTTGAAGGGAAAAGCAAGAGAAATGGTCTAATATATATATATTCTTCTTCTTCTGCCCACTTAATCCTTTGGGTTCAGTATGTATGTATGTATGTATGTATGTATGTATGTGCATGTATGTATGTGTGTGTGTGTGTGTGTGTGTGTATGTATGTGTGTGTATGTATGTATGTATGTATGTGTATGTATGTATGTGTGTGTATGTATGTGTGTGTGTGTATGTATGTGTATATATATATACACACACACACATACACACATACATACATACATATATATATATATGTATACATACACACACACACTATATATATATATATATATATATATATATATATATATATATACACATACATACATACACATACACGTACATACATACATACATACATACATACAGTACATACTGAACCCAAAGGATTAAGTGGGCAGAAGAAGCTGGCTTACCCTGTGCCATTTCTAGGAGATAATTGCAATCCTCATTAATCAGGAGACATTTGCAAGAGATACACTTTTCTCATATGGGATTTGATTCTGCCTTGATCTCCTCCTGTAGTAAAGAGACGATTTCCTGGCAGGCACTGAGCTAGAAGTAGCATTTGAAGTGATTTAATTTGCCATTGATGGTCCCACCAAATTTCAGGATATGGTAAAACTATATATGACAAAAAAGGGGAATTTTCTTTTTCCAACCTGTAAGAAATATAGAAATGACACATTTGACTGCCGTCTTTCACCAATTTATGTGTAATACGGAACAGTGATGCAGTGATTTAGCCATTTCAGTTAATTGATTGTAATTTTCCCTGTGGGGCAAAGGTTGTGAGAAAGTGGTGGTCAGTCAGTCCTAGACATTTGTGGAAGAAACAGACTGTCTGAACCCTTTCCAGCCAGGTTTGAAGCCAGGATTTAGTTCCCAGAAATTTGCATTAAGGAATTAAATTTGTCCTACAGAGTACCACCAGCTTGGATTTGTCCTTGTGCTGTGTCATTGGCGATCACTCGTAGCCGAGTAAGATTGTCTTCCAAGGGTAAACTTTTAACAGTGGATCCGTAAGTGGCTGTAAAGGCCAATTCTGGATCTGCACAACCTCCCACAATGAGGGCATAGGTTTCCGGGTGGGAGACGGTCATGATGAGGGTTTGCTTGACGTGCCTTCCTTTTAGCTCTTTTCTCCCTTTCGCCCTGTACTTGTGCTTCTTCAAAGTCCATAGCGCATTTAAAAAAGGCTGACCTCCAATTGAAACGCTCATGAGTTAGGGCTTCCCAGTTCTCAATGCTGATATTACATTTTTTTAAATTAGCTTTGAGAGTGTCTTTGAATCTCTTTTGCTGTCCACCAATATTCCGTTTTCCATTCTTAAGTTGGGAGTAAAGTAGCTGCTTTGGAAGACGATGGTCAGGCATTCGAACAACATGGCCGGTCCAGCGAAGTTGATGTTGGATGATCATTGTTTCAATGCTGGTGGTTTTCGCTTCTTCTAATACGCTAACATTAGTCCGCCTATCTTCCCAAGTAATTTGCAGAATTTTTCGGAGGCAGCGTTGATGGAATCTTTCAAGAAGTTGGAGGTGGCGTTTGTAGAGGGTCCATGTTTCACAGGCATACAGAAGGGTTGGTAGTACAATGGCTTTGTAAACAAGCATTTTGGTCTCCCTGCGAATGTCCCAATCCTCAAACACTCTACGCTTCATTTGGGAGAAAGCTACACTCGCAGAGCTCAGGCGATGCTGAATTTCAGCGTCGATGTCGGCTTTTGTAGATAGATGGCTGCCGAGATAAGAAAAGTGGTCGACATTTTCTAGTGACACACCTTTAAGCTGGATTGATGGCGCTGCAGAGGGATCGGTTCGAACTTGCTGGTAAAGCACTTTGGTTTTTTTTTAATGTTAATTGAGAGGCCGAGCTTTTCATATGCTTCTGCAAAGATGTTTAGGATAGTTTGAAGATCTTCCTCGGAGTGTGCACAGACTACGTTATCATCAGCATATTGAAGTTCTATAACAGAAGTTGTAATTACCTTATTTTTTGCTTTCAGCCTACTAAGATTAAAAAGCTTTCCATCTGTTCGATATATAATTTCTACACCAGTAGGAAGTTTCTCTTCAACAAGGTGTATAATCATAGTGATGAAGATAGCGAATAAGGTTGGAGCAATAACACATCCCTGTTTAACGCCGGATTCCACTTTAAATGGATCGCTTTGAGAGCCATTGTTATCCAGGATTGTTGCCATCATGTCATCATGGAGTAGCCGCAAGATTTTCACAAATTTATCAGGGGATCAGATTTTCAGAAGGATGGTCCAGAGAGCAGTACGATTTACAGTATCAAAAGCTTTAGTCAGGTCAATAAACGCCATGTACAGAGGGCGGTTTTGCTCCTTGCATTTTTCTTGAAGCTGTCGTGCAGTGAAGATCATATCCACTGTTCCCCTGGAAGGGAGGAAGCCATTTTGCGTTTCAGGGAGGATGTCTTCTGATATAGATAGGAGACGGTTTGCGATGATCTTTGCCAGGATTTTGCCTGCTGTAGCTAGAAGGGAGATGCCTCGATAGTTTCCACAGCCTGTTCTATCACCCTTTTTAAAGAGAGTGATAATTATGGCATCCCTAAAGTCTGCTGGAATCTCCTCCCTCATCCAGATTTTTTCGATGAGCTTATGAAGTTGTTGTGTAAGTTCAGGGCCGCCTTCTTTAAAGACTTCAGCAGGAATCCCATCAGGTCCACTAGCTTTGTTATTTTTCATTTGTTTAGTGGCTTTACTGACTTCCTCCAAACTAGGGGGTACTGCAAGCTCATCTCTTACTTGTTTTTGCGGGATTTGCAAGAAGACTTCATCAGCCACAGTAGAGTGACGATTAAGGAGATTGTAGTAATGCTCTTTCCAGTGCAGTGCAATAGACTCTTTGTCCTTTAGAAGTTTAGCACCATCTATTGAGCGAAAGGTTTGTTGGTCCATAGATGGCCTTTGTCCTTTAGAAGTTTAGCACCATCTATTGAGCGAAAAGTTTGTTGGTCCATAGATGGCCTTTATGACATTAAAAAAGCCATACCAAAGGAGGATAAAATTATCCTCCTGGGCGATTTCAATGCAAGAGTTGGGCGTGACTTTGATTTGTGGCCGGGGATCATAGAGAAAGATGGAGTTGACAATAGCAACATGAATGGAATCTTACTTCTGACTAAATGTGCAGAGCATAACCTTGTCATTACTAACACACTATTTCGCCAGAAAAATAAATTTAAAACATCATGGAAGCACCCACGGTCGAAGCACTGGCATCTTTTAGATTATGTAATTGTCCATGCTAGAGATCGCCGTGATGTACTTCTCAGCAGAGCCATGACGAGCGCCGAAGACTGCTGGACAGACCATCGATTAATTCGATCCACTATGGCCATAAAGATTGTCCCTCATCGTAGGCTCCAAGGAAGAAAACCAAGGCGTAAAATGAATACACTGGCCCTTCAAGATCCTATTAAACGAGCTTGCTTTCAATCAACTCTCAAGGAACATCTGCCTATGGAACTTCCTGAAAATGTTGAGGAACACTGGATTAAATTGAAGACTTCTATTATCTCAGCCTGTGAACAAACTATTGGATACCAGACATCAGGACTGGTTTGATGAGAACGATAGTGAGATTGAACATATTATTGACAAGAAAAGGAAAGCCTTCCAGATATGGCAAAAAGATATTAACTGTGCCGTTAAGAAAAAAATCTACGCCAGTGCAAAGGCAGAAGTCCAAAGAAGAACTAGAGAACTTAAGAACATATGGTGGATAAAAAAAGCCCAAGAAACCCAACATTTTGCAGATGCTCATGATGCACGGTGCTGTGTAACATCTGTATGAAGCCACAAGATAACAGGATATCATTTGGAGTTGGGCATCACCAGTATGGAGAGATATCAATGCTGTAAATAAATTTGTTAAAAATAAATAGATAAGGGTATGTTCATTGGAAGGGGATTTGCTGACTGGGTGGAACTTTGAAAAAAGGTTCCATCTTTGGTTTATTGTCACCCTTATGGACATATATATCGGTCTACCTAAAATTATAGAAATTTTTCCAGTTTTGGAACCATCAGTTGCATTTTGAAGCCTGGCAATTTATGCAAGGAACAGTTTATATGATAAACACCCTCCTTAAAAGTGTGGATCCCAGTTCCATGTTGAGATAGTTGATCAGATATAAAGGAGGGATAAAAATCTAACAACAACAACGATTGATTATATGTGATGATATGCGGGAATGACCTTGGGAGACGGGGAAGAACTACAGCCGGGGAACGGTGGGACAAGAGGTAGCTTAGCCAGCAAAAGGAATGGGGACTTGGCAAACATCTCAGAAGAGACCCTTCCTAGTTTCTTGGACTGTAAAGGTGAGGGGGGAGAGATGGAGATGTATTTTCAGACTAGCAAGATTGATGTCAGCTATGTGAGGTACTCCAGACAAGAAGCACACCCAGATGAACTAATTCTACTTTATTATAAGGTTACATTAACAGAACCTTGCAAATCTGAAAGTACTTTTCCCTCCATCACCTTTACAGCCCAAGAAACTGATACCTTTGCCATGCCCATATTCCTTTTGTGGTCTAAGCTGCCTCTTCTCTGACCGTTCCCCTGGCTGTGGCTCTTTCCCTTGTCTCCTGAGGTCATTCCCACATACCATTCATTAGGTGTCGTCAAATCGTTTTCGACTCCTAGCAGCCACATAGATAGATTTTCTCTATGATGATCTATTCCTAACCTGGTCTTTTAGGTCTCCCAGTGGTGCACCCATCACCACTGTAACTGAGTCCATCCACCTTGCTGCTGGTCATCCTCTTCTTCTCTTTCCTTCCACCTTTCCTAGCATTAGAGCCTTTTCCAGACAGCTAGATAATAGTAATGATGGTTCCCCATATTTTATACCATGTAGCAGGGTGGTTTTTCCTGAAACAACTATGTAATTTATGAAGGACAGGTTTATATCCTTCCACCCATCTTCCAGTGGTGGATGTAAAGGAGCTCAGATGTTATTTCCTTATACTTACTGTATTTGGTGCAATGCTTGTTGAGATGTGTGTGTGCAAGACAATTGCCACATAAGATACAGATTTTCTTTCAGGTTATGAAATGCATATTGAAGATCAGTTTGATCACAAGAACCAAATGGTATATAGCCTTTCTGGAGCATCCTGCGTTAGCATAATATTTTAATTATTTGCAGAGCAACCATGTTGGTTAGAAATTCTAAGAATTGTAATCGAAGGTATCCATTACAAGCCACAATGCCATTTGTTCTCCTTACCTCCCTCTGCAGACATCTGATGTTATAATCCCTGAAGTTTTGGAAGGCAGCAGTCAGAGAAGATAGGAGTCCAAAACAACCTCCTGGATTAAAAAGTTAAATTGCTGTAAATAGAAAGCTAGAGTATCAGAGATAAGATTTTTAACATGGTTTTCAAATCTGATTTTTTCAAGTGATGCTTGCTGATTTTCCTGGATTTCCCTCCTCCCCCCCCCTCCCCATGTTGAGGAAGAGTGAGAAAATTCAGCAACTCCTTTCTGAAAAGTAGGATGCCTTATAAAATCTCAGAGGAGAACAGCAGGGTCTGTATTCAAAGCAAGATCCAAGCCATGTTGATGGAAATGACATGTCTGGTCAGATCTGGTACATTTTTATGTCTGCTTTAATGCCGTTCAGTGAGGGAACAGCATTTATGGAATCTCTTGAGAAATTCCATTTCCTAACATTTTGCAGTTATCTGGAAGTCTCTATCCTATCAGAGCATTAACAAGCACCTTATAACGTTCTGAGTTGGAAGGATTTGTCAAAGAAAGAAAAAGGAAAGGAGAATTAGTGTTTACTGCTTTAGGGCAAGAATTAATGACCAACTGTAATGGAGCCATGCTGTCGTACATGCCAGAACTGGCAGGATAAATCCTGTGGGGGATTTCTCAGTATGCCCCTCTTCCAAGACTTCAAGCACTTCAAGTAAATGCCAAAAGTTGTAATTTGTGCACATGCTCCCAATGAACCTTTGGCCCAGATAACAAATGTTCTAGATTAGAGGGGAAATAAGGGAACTACAAATTGTCTTAACCCCATGTAGCAATTAATCCAATTTATTCAAGCTGACATCAACACACCTCATTATCTAAACCCTTTCAATAGCAATCCTTCTGTACTTTTAAGGTTTATGGCCTTTGGCAAATGCTGCTTAGTTAACCTTGTAAGTTTGATATTTATTTTGAGGGTTTGAAAGAAAGTGAAGGGGAAGGCGTGATTCTTTTTCCCTTTACTTCTTAATGAACCCTGGGGAGCTGCAAAGTTTATTCCCTTACCTCACCCCATATCAAAGAAAATGGGGAAGGAAGGAAACTTACAAAACATGAACCATAGTACTTCAAGGCATGCAACACTTCAAAGTCGTAAAAAATGGGGCATCCATGTTGATTTATTCCTTGTTATAAAAATGAGAACAAGGACTTTTTTAAAAATAAGTATTTTTCCTGGGTTGCATGCTTTTTTACAGAGGCATTTTTAAGGGATGAACTTTTGTTTGCACAGAATATTCTTCTCTGACATTTTTATAGTGAAATCAAGCAAATAATTGCAGAACAAGATTAGCCATTTTTAAAAAAATTGTTCAAACCTTGAGATGGGTAGCTGGATAATTATAATATATGCTTAGCCAATAAACTCCTTCAGAGTTCAGATGACTTAGGATTTTGGATCTATTATGTTAGGAACATTCATGGATAGAGGCCATTTTCTCATTTAGAGTTCAGTTTTTGTACTTGGCAAATGGAAACCTGTAGGATGGGAATTGCATTACAAATTATTACAGAGATATCTTTGTTAATTAGGTAAGTAGTGGGGAACTGTAAAGAGGATAATAACAAGAATACTAGTAATTATTAGTTACAGTACTCTATTATTACAATTTAGTGTAGTAAGTTTCTAAACTGCCCAATAAATTAAATTTACATCCACCTGTTTCACCCTCCCACCACCCAGTTTTCTTTTTGGAGATGAAGACTTTTTTCAAAAACTGACCCACAAGCCAACAAAAATTACTACGCTGTCTCAACTAGTAGGGCTAATATTGTACATGTATGATAGTACATGTTGTCAATGTGATCAATCACTTGGAACAATTTTTCAGAAGAACAGTGTCCTGCTGACTGGCAGCATGGTTGGGTTCATCCATCACACTCATAGTTTGTTTGACTAAGGTTCATTGAACAAAACACAGCTGTTGGGTTCATACAACATGCTGAGCCAAAACCGAAACTTGTCCATCATTCAGTCTTACCCATTCTACTCCAACCTGGCGCTCTCCACATGTGCTGGTTAGAAATTGGGGTATAATCCAACCCATCTGAAAAAATAAAAGATGTTTCTACATCCAGCTTCTAACACAAGCATTGTAGGCCTAATGTTTCGGGAAACAAGGTAGAAAAACCACAGCCTTAATGTCTTACTTGCCTCTGCCTCTCCAACTCTTTCCTCTGATCATAAAGGCTTCATATAGCTTTAATTGGCTAACAACCATTGATAGTTTCTGCCATTTTGAAATTGGAAACAGATGAAAACTATTTTGTCATTTACAAAAGAGGAGGATTACAATAAAAAAAAGAACTCTCCCAAACCTAATTCCATATGAGTGTGTGAAGAGCCTGCATTCAACTCAACTCAACTCAACTCAAAATCTTTATTATGATCAAGGATTAGCATAAGTACCCCCACTCACTTTGAGGCTTTCATCACCATTCCCAAGATAAGTCTTTGCCATCAAAAGGTTGCCTATCCCTGCTTTAGTTAGTTTAGTTTAGTTTAGATATACAGTATATTTATAGATATATATTATTTATTTATTAATCAAATTTATATACTTATATAAGTGACTTATATAAGTGACTGAGCAGCCTACAATAAAAATATTATCAAGCTTCCTTTGAAATATGGGTTAGTCATTCTGGCAGGGTTCATACACTGTACTAAGACATAAACCTGTTATGTTGATTTTGACATAATGCTATGAACCCTAACCTGCGGCTTTATAACTTACCGTATTGTACAAGAGAATTATGCAAAGGACTGTGACAAATTCAGTGAAGCATATTGAAGTCACCATGCTATATCACAATGTGCAAAGCGTGTCTTTATCCCAGCCTAATGTTTTTAACAAAATAATATGTCAAGTGCCTTGATTTGCTGCAGGAAAAGTGGAATATAAATGTAGTACACTGAAATAGCTGTTCTTCGTTGTTCAATATGGCGTGTCAATTCACTCCAGTTGTGAAACAGGATCGCCTGGACGGTCATGGCCCACTGTGTCTGCAGTTGTAGTCAGGCACCAAAACTAAAACGCTGTTCAAGAATGTCATCTTCAGCGTGGAAGCTCATAGGTTCAAGCTGTGTAATGCATGGCTATTCCATGCAAAAAACTAAATAGTATTTTTAAAATAATATCCAAGCCAGCAGACCCACACCACATAGCCTTTTAATTTGTTCAGTTTCTCTCCCTGATTTAGTATCATTGCCCTGAAAATAATTTAAACATAGACTGTTAATATTCATTAATTTAACCCCTGTGTGCCTTCAGTAGCTTTCATCCATTAATGGCATCTTCTTCCAGACGAGCATTTTAAATTGACTTTATTCTTATGGAAATGTGATCTCCCATTAATCCAAGAAGATAGATTGGAGTCTGGTGTAAACTCAGCTGTTCTGTCAATGAATTTGCTGAATGTTTTCTATTTTTATTTTATTGCTGATGGGTCAAATTGTATCCTGTCCTCCCCCATCTCTTACAGTGGTAAAAGAATGAGATAGAAAACAAGTAATTTTTTTTAAAAAAAAATCACTGTAGGAAATTCCTTTTCTAGGTTTTGCACTAGCAATGTAAAGGTCCCCCCCCCTTGGGTTTGCTCTTTTTGTTTTCATACTCATAGAAAAAGAGAGAAAAGATCAAATGTCCGCAGATGATAAATTCATTGAATCTAAGATTCTGAGCAGACAAGGTGTGCTTAAAACTGACACCTGGGTTACTTTTGGTAGTCATGCAGACTATTATGGCCATTCCATTGCATGAACAGAGGCAGTGGGAGTGTTGGCCTGAGGTGTGAAGCCAGGTTGCACAACAAAGTGTGCATTCTGGAAAATCAAATGCCGATTTAGTTACTGGATTTGCTGATCCCTCCTGCTTCAAAGAGGCTGCCTGTTTTGTTTTGTTTTTTTCAATATTTGATTTTGAAACAGCTTCATACATTTATGTCTGGGCGTGCGTGCGTGCGTACTTTATTTCATGAACTTCAATTCTACTTTTCAACCAGCATCCTCAAAGTGTCATCAAAGAAAACCATATGATAAAAATAAAAAGCAGTGGTCCCAATTTAAAGAACAGTACTCATTATTATATATTATGTATATTATAATTATATATTATATTTATTATTATATATTATATTATAATTATCATTATATATTATATTATAATTATTATTATACATTATATTATATATTATTATTATATATTATATTATAATTATTATTATATATTAGGGGCGTGGTGGCTCAGCGGGTAAGACGCCAGGCTTGTCGATCGGAAGATCGCAAGTTTGGAGGTTCGAATCCCTAGCCCTGCGTGCTGAGTGAGCTCCCGCACTAGCTCCAACTCTTGCCAACCTAGCAATTTGAAAGCATGCAAATGCAAGTAGATGAATAGGTACCACTTCGGTGGGTAGGTAACAGCGTTCCGCGTGCGTCATGTGGCCACATGACCGCAGAAGCGTCTTCGGACAACGCTGGCTCTTTGGCTAACAAATGGAGATGAGCACCGCCCCCTAGAGTCGGACACGACTGCACAAATGTGTGGGGGGAACCTTTACCTTTTTACTCATATTATTTGCCTGCTTTCTCTTCTTGGGTTCTTTTTAACATCCCTGTTGGTGGTGTGATGACACAACGGAGAAAGGATTATAGGATCAGGAGAGTTCCATTCCACTTAATTGTTAGGTTTGGAGAACAAATTCCAGGTCTAATATGTTTCGTTCCAATATTTTATTAAAAATGCAGGTGAGATCTGGGGGAAGATGGAGCTTGAGTTTTATAAACTGTACAAAGTGTCTGAGAAATGCCTTATCCTTTAATAAAACTTCTTCAAGAGCCCATTGTACTTACAAATAGTGTGGGAATTCTTGGGGGGAAAAAATCAGCTTGTTTCCAGGAGCGTTCTGGAATGCCAGTTGACCACAAAATGTTGCCTGGTGTAAGATGGGTGGAAGAGGCATGAATTCTTCAATATTGTACGTCCATATAGACCAACTCTCTGAGACTCACGAGGCTATGTAGAATGGATATGCAGAGTACATTTTAGATCATAGAGTAATATTAAAGAATTTCGTATCTGTCCTGGGGTCCCTCCTTAATGGAAGAATGGGAGATGCCTTTGGATGTAGAGCCTGGAGTCTGGGATTTGATTAAGAGCTTACATCAGGAGTGAAGGCTGAAACAGATCCAATTCCTGTGGTATCTATGGACTCTGCAGCTCCAATCTCTGATCCTGTTCCATAGTTTCTGGGCTATGAACAAGATAATTGACATTGAATAGAGAAATATGAAGCTGAAGTCCTGCTCTTAAACCCTTGCTAGGCTTCCAAAGATTCTTGAAGACATGGTTCTTCAAGGAAGCACTTGAGGACAGTGAGATTGCCCTGTCCCCATTTGGTGTCACCGTTAGGATGTGTTATTGTTTTGACTATTATGATTTGTTTTTAATGCTTTTGTTGCTTGATGTAAGCCCTTCAGAATGGTTTGGAACTGAACGGTGTACAAGCCATTGTACATGAGTAAATAAATGAATAAATAAATGTCAGATGACTAGTTTTTCCCTGGAAAGATAATTCCCTTAGGAGGCAGAATCATAAAGCGCACCAGTCCCTGGAAGATATTAGCTCCTGGGAGGTTTATAAGATGGTATCAGAGGCCAAGACAATTACTGGAGGTAATCTTTCATTCTGTGTTGTGTTGGGCACTTGGAGTTCAGGTAACATCAATATTTGCAAGAAGAAAACGAAGCTCAGAGAACACCAAAAGCCACAATAATTCAATCCTGAGCTACTTACAGTATATTCTCCACTAAAAAGTAAAGGTAAAGGTTCCCCCCGCACATTTGTGCAGTCGTGTCCGACTCTAGGGGCCGGTGCTCATCTCCGTTTGTTAGCCGAAGAGCCAGCGTTGTCCGAAGACGCTTCCACGGTCATGTGGCTGGCATGACGCACGTGGAACGCTGTTATTATATTCATATGAATATATGAATATATTTATGAATGGAGAATATGTTATATTCTCCACTATTGCACCTTAATTTGTGCATTAACACTCAGAACCTTCAACTGTGAATCTCTTATCTAGGTGTCTTGACCCTCACCTGAATCATGACTATGCTTTTAGTTCAACTCTTCATAAATAGCATAAAATCATAAGGTTGGAAGGGACCTTGGAGGTCTTCTAGTCCAACCCAGGTGTTCTAGTCCAACAATCAAGTCTTTCTTATTTACAGAGTAGCTTTGGATACATTTTTGTAGCTAGTGGCTCTGCTCAACTAGTGATTAGCTTTGGCCATCTGATTATTTTCCCCTTCATCTCTGGGTGGGACTGGTCAGTGAAGGTATAGCATTCCTTCATCCTAGAAATAGTTGTGTCTATTGAACTTGGCCAATGCAGTTGAGTTGACTACATTGCCTGTTTCCCCTTTTTGATAAAAACTTATGAAAAAGTCAGAAGAACTTGAGAGAGGGCAAAATTAAATGTGAGAGAAAGGATTGTTTATAGATACCTACATCTATAGAGCAAAGAAGAAAGGGTCAATCACTTTTGGAATTCAACTTGGCCAATGCAGTTGAGTTGAGTTTTATTGTGAACCTCCCAGGGTCCCCCAATTGGGGGAGATGGGTGGTAATATACGTTTGAATAATAAATAAATAAAATAAATAAATGTCCTGAAAGCCTCAAGTCAGATCATTAATTTGTGAGAAGATACAGAGATAGTAGGATACTTGGATGCTGTTGCCCTATTCAGGTGTGACATTATTGGTCATTTGGGTATTTATACTTAAACGCTGGGTCCATTTTTGAAATTTTCTGCCAAATTTGTGGCCAGAGAAATGGCGGCGGGGGGGGGGGATTTCTCTGACCGTTACCAGGAGAAAGAAATTCTCCAGCAATTTCTAAGAGCAGGACTTCCTGTTAGTACTCACAGAAGCAACACTTCTGAAAAATTCCCATGGGAGGCAGATTTCTAAAGGAACTAATCTTTCGTGAAATTGAAGATCTGGTAGAAAAAACCGAAGGGGAATTTCTTTCCTTGGCACTAAGCTAGTTCTCAGAGCAAATGCTTCCAAATATGTTGGTTAACATATTCTGGTTTCTCTTCAGATCGTATAAATCTTTCTTCTTTTACATATTCTGTGTCTGTGAATAGTTGGTTTTACACAGAGCTGTTGCAATTTCAGCATGTTTAGTTGAACCTCAGATGGAGGCACCATCCCTTACACACGGCGATACCGTACGAACAGAGCTTGGCCAAAGGCCTGGTGGACTTCCTCAGTTTAAACAATCTCTCAGCGGTCTCTTTCATCAAGGCTAGAACCATTAAGTTAAACAATGAGTACCCAGGATTGGATTGTGTACAACTGACCAGCCAGATGAGTTACTACCATTGTTCCTCTTTGCTGCAGTTTCTTTTCATTACTGTTGTTGAATCATTAGTCTTCCTTTTCCTGCAGTGGAAACCGAGGTAGCGCTCTTAGCAGCTAGAGATTATTTTACTGGAACTGTGGTGTGTGTGTGTGGGTGGGGGGGTTTTGCTTAATCCAGGGATGCTAAAACACAGTTTATTTTTAAATCAATCATGCACTGAGCAGTCAGCAAAGCAGTGTGTTAATTGGGTCCAGTGGAATTCCCATCCCCTTGGGCTCCGGAGCGCTTCATTGAACCGCCAGGTTAGGAGGTGCAGGCAAAAGAGGGAAGGAAAATGCATGCAAGCGAAGCTTCATAAATCCAAAGTGCATGTAATGTGGAAGCTTCAGTGTGTGATAATGAGTGAAATAAAGGAAGGCAATGTTTCTGCCCCTCCTTTCCTCCCATGCAAGTTGGTGAAATTCTTTAACCCTCTCCGGTCGTTCGTTCAAATACGAGGACCAATTTTTATCATCAGAGGAAGAGACAAACAAAAGGGTTGTTTGTAATTTGCACAATGCACGCTTCAAGGTGACTCTTTCTTGCAAACTCCTACCCTGGAGTAGAAATTGCTGCACCTGCCCTTGCAAGCATTGTTCTGATTCTGTACCTACTTCACATAGGAGATCTCTCTCCCTTCTCCCCCCCCCATCCCAGATCCATCCCTGCATCCATCGGTCCCTCCCTCCTCCAAGATTATTCTCATCCCCATCTCTTCCTTCATGGACGTCCTGGAGACAAGGAATGTTAAACTTGAACAAGTCCCTACGTTGCCTTGAGTTACTTGGCAAAAAGAAGTCTTACTTTGTGATTATCCCATCATCTCAGCCCTCCTCCTTGCTTTTCTCGTCTCTCCCTCCTTCTCTATTTATAACCCAACGCTTCTCAGCGAAAACTAAGGCCGGGCCATTCCCTTTTTTGCTTTCGCTGGTTACCGTGGCAGCGTGCACATCTCCTAGCTTGCTGAAGAATGAAGGAAGCTGGGAGCAGTTGTTTCTGGCTGTTGCTTTTGAGATTATGAGAGGGAAGAGTCCTCTGAGATCTGCTTCACAGCAAGGGGAACCAAGGGGAACCGGCTGAGTTTAGAAGGCTTTGTTATGTGTTACTTATTTGAGCTCAAAGGTGAGAGAGTTTGTCTAAACGTTCCCTCCCCTCTCCAGCAAAAGTCTGCGGGCATTGTTCTGTTGCTAGTGCTTGCTTGTTGTGAATTTGCTCCTGAGAGAGAGACAGTATGCAATGGGTGGGGTAGATATGGAAATAGGTGCTTTAGATTCCGACTCTGTTAAAGAAGGAGTTGATTAAACCACTGCATGGGTGGAAATTGTCTGTAAGTCAGTCAAACAGGAACGTAAGTGGCTTCCCTCCTCCCAACTATCAACAGTAGAGGAGTATCCCTGCTCCCTCTTGATCACAATCCTAAGGCACATGCACCTGTGTTTTATCACACTGTAGAGGTATCATTGTGTAAGAACCGAGACAGGGCTGTGTTAGAGGGCAGATATGTTTCATAGAGCCATATGATTTCAAAGGAAACAAAGCATGAAGAAGACCAGATCATTTTCATCCTGTTTGTGGTAAAGTTGGATGCCCTCTACACTTCTTGCAAGGTAAGATCTCGCCTTAGTTCTGCAGACTCAAAGTTTTAGAATTTACCGTGTATGGTGTAAACCAGTGTTCCTCAACCTTAGCAACTTGAAGATGTGTGGACTTCTGTGGTTTTCTCCTTGATAGAGGAGGAGGAACTATCAAGAAGATCAAGGAACTAATCAAGGAACTACCAAGGAGAAAACCACACTCCCACCAACACTGGCAGGGCAAGCTACTGTATATAAACAGGGAGAAAACCCCACACTCACTAGCACTGATGATGTTATCTAGTCGGGTAATGAAACGTCTGCAAGCAAGCAACCAACCAACCTCAGAAAGCACCAAGGATTACAATGAAATGCTTCTCTGAGTGTGTTGGAATAGGGAGACTGTATAGATTTGCTAATCATGTCCACGTGGAAATATATTCCTTTCAAATAATCTCCTTTAAGATGACAAGGAAATCCAGATGAGAACACTCTTCCCCTAATCTGGCTTTGCCTTTGCCTTAAGCCTTGCCTGTTACATTCTTTAAGTTAAGTGGAAAGTCTACAGAAGCTCAGAGATGATGGGGAAGCTCTAATTTGTGATACTATCAAATTCATATTTTGAATTTCTTTATATCGGTTTCAGTATGTAAGACTAATGTGTTTTTCCTTTTCCTTTTAAAATCTTGTGAATTCTTATACATATTTTTTATATTTTATAAATCCTTAATATATTAATTTTAATTTGTTTCTCCTCTTTTCCCTTCTGTTTCTTTTTTTTCTTACAATAAAAGAATTAAAGAAAAAAATGAAATGTATAGTCGAAGGCTTTCATGGCCAGAATCCGATGGTGGTTGTGGGTTTTCCGGGCTGTGTGGCCAGGAACACACACCCTCCACTTGGACACAGAGAGAATCTTCTAGCTGTGCTCCTGTCCTCTGAAGATGCCAGCCACAGCGACTGGCGAAACGTTAGGAACAAAAACTGCCAGAACACGGCCACACAGCCCGGAAAACCCACAACAACCAAAAAAAAAAATAATAATGAAAATTTCTAAAGTATGAAAGAAAAGATTTTCTGTGAAGAGAATGGATCTCTTCAGTGCCACAGTTACTAATCCTTGTACCAACCTAGGACTTACCAGTGCACTTGTATTAAATCGAGGTTGCGCTGTTGTCAATGTCACTTGCCAAATTTGTGGCATCATTCCATTGATGTAATCCATGTGTGCTTAACTCTTCTGCAGTTTGATGAGTGATGGTAGCAAAGGAAGTGTATTGTAGAGAAGAGGGTCTGGTTAAATGTGTTTTGAAACTAAGGTATCTTGAACCATGGCCAGGATAACAAATCAACACTCCAGGCTGGGCCACATACCCCAGGAATTTGCTGTGGATAAAATGGGGAGAGTGTAATACTGGAGATATATCGGTAGCATTAGCAAGATTTGGAACTGTCTGAGAGAGATGACATGAGTTAGAAAAAAGTCTAGCAGTGACCCATCTAGGAAACACAGAGCTGTGTTATTCATTAAAAGAAGTGCATGGTGGTCATGCTTTACGTTGTCAAAGCACTTTGCAACAGAGAGACAATATAATTTTCTTATCAAAGTGCTTGAGTTGCCTTGAAGCTCATCCAGCAATTCTAGGAGCCAGAATAGGCAACTCTTTGGGCTAGCAGAACTGTTGGGTGAAGCTTCAAAGCAAAGCCATGCAGCTCTACCATATTGCTTTTAGAATCAGGGAGACCATGTCACTTCACAAAGAACTTCAGTAGGATGTCAATGCAAAGCATCCTTTGGAAACTTTGCATAACTCTGTTAGCAGCCTTTGAAAACGGGGCAATTTGCCAATTTTGATATTACTCAGTCTTTCAGTTTAACTGACAGCACGTTTGATTCATCCTTGGGTTTGCATCCTTTATGAATTCAGGGCTGGGAAGGGGGTGGGATGGGATTTGTATGAACTTCACGCCACTCTTTTTTGGATATCCCACTTTGATATACAGTTTCTGTAGCATGTGCGCTTTTTGCAATTTTAAAAAAAATATATTTTGAAATGTATTTTGCCCTGGTGCCTGCAATTAAATGAACGCTTTCTCTTAACATACTCATGTATCCATGGTGTTATGAATCATCTGAAATGCATACGTATTGCAGTTCATCTTTAATGTCTAGGATGTACTTTTAGGAGGCTTTTATAACATGGCCTATTCAGGACGGCGATACAACAGTGGTGAAAATCTCTACAAAGGAGCTGTCGTTTTGATGGTTGACTGATCAGATCATGTATATCTCTTGCTCATTTCACAGGGTCAAGGTTAAGGATGGAGGCAGGTGAATCTCTGAGTAGCTGAAGGAGGATTTAGTCCTTTTCTATTTCTATATGTCAGCTTTACTCAGCGTAGTGTCTGGAATTGCAGCTCTCGGAATACCCAGTCAACATGCTCAGAAGAAGTCTTGCTAGGCTAATCAACCTTTCTTGGAATGAAATGTGGATTTGAACTGGGTTACCTGGATTTTAAATCATGTACTGGCACAATTTAAATGTATTGAACAATGCTTACATAGGCATTTTGAAGTGCAAATCTATCTATCTATCTATCTATCTATCTATCTATCTATCTATCTATCTATCATCTATCTATCTCTCTATATATCTACTATCTTCTATATCGCTATCTATCTCTATATCTCTCTATATCTCTCTATCTATCTATCATCTATCTATCTATCTATCTATCTATCTATCTATCTATCTATCTATCATCTATCTCTATATATCTACTATCTTCTATATCGCTATCTATCTCTCTATCTCTCTATCTATCTATCTATCTATCTATCTATCTATCTATCTATCTATCATCTATCTCTCTATATATCTACTATCTTCTATATCGCTATCTCTCTATCTATCTATCATCTATCTATCTATCTATCTATCTATCTATCTATCTATCTATCTATCATCTATCTCTCTATATATCTACTATCTTCTATATCGCTATCTCTATATCTATCTATCTATCTATCTATCTATCTATCTATCTATCATCTATCTATCATCTATCTATCTATCTATCTATCTATCTATCTATCTATCTATCATCTTCTATATCGCTATCTATCTCTATATCTCTGTCTGTCTGTCTGTCTGTCTGTCTGTCTGTCTGTCTGTCTGTCTGTCTATCTATCTATCTATCTATCTATCTATCTATCTATCATCTTCTATATCGCTATCTATCTCTATATGTCTGTCTGTCTGTCTGTCTGTCTGTCTGTCTGTCTGTCTGTCTATCTATCTATCTATCTATCTATCTATCTATCTATCTATCTATCTTCTATATCGCTATCTATCTCTATATCTCTGTCTGTCTGTCTGTCTGTCTGTCTGTCTGTCTGTCTGTCTGTCTGTCTGTCTATCTATCTATCTATCTATCTATCTATCTATCTATCTATCATCTTCTATATCGCTATCTATCTCTATATGTCTGTCTGTCTGTCTGTCTGTCTGTCTGTCTGTCTGTCTATCTATCTATCTATCTATCTATCTATCTATCTATCTATCTATCTATCTATCTATCTATCTTCTATATCTCTATCTATCTATCTGATAAATTATAGATTTATCCATACCAAGTAAAGGCGCCAAGTGTTTCTAAAGTCCTGTGCTACTTTGAGGACAGTCTTTTCCTCCTCCTCCACCAGCTTGAAAGAATGTCAAGGAATTATTTTTGCTGATTGTTGATCCCTGCAAGCTTTAAAGTGTTTCTAGAAAAATATTTTCCTCAAATTTCTAATAGCTGAAATAGGTGTTTGGTCTTGGACCATAAATAAAATTTGATGATAATAGCTGAAAAGTTTCTCCTCTGTTCCACCAAATTAAAAACATAGGTACATTTCACTTATGGGCCACTTGTAGTTTACCATTACAGCATTAGAATTACATATCCTAAAAAAAAATAAAAAACCCTGTATGCATGAGTTTCTGTTTCAGGTATGTTTCCTGAATGCAGAAATGCAACAGAATGTCTCCTCCACTCTTAGGTATTTTGCTGTATCCCTAGATATGGAATAACACAATTATCCAATCATACTTGATGCGGAGATGGGACACGTAACATTCCTTCCTTTTCTGGGCTGGACTGAGAGTAGCAGAAGGACAGAACTATTAATCACCCAGAAGTGCAGTAGAAACATTCTGCTTTGATGCAGAAAGAGGGAAAATTCCTCTTCCTCTTCAGAGGCTGATTTAAAGAAAGCAAGAGCTAGAACAGTAGTCATAAAGATGTTGTTTTAAGAAATGTTCCTTATGGTGAGTGACTGAAAATCATTCAGTTTTCTCCCAGTTGATTATTTGCTAATGCTATCCTGCTCTAGCAATTTCTGTTCTAGAAGATGATGGGTCAAATGCATCAGATTGGCATTTGGTCGACTATCGTAACGGTAGGAGATGGACAATTTGGTTTTTTGGTCTGATCCATCGTTATTAGCACTGTCGTTGACAAGGAAGGGAGATTCTTTCATAAACTGGTTTTCTAAATCTCAGTGCTGGCAAGATGCACTGATTGAACCTCACCTGTAATAAAGTATGCAAGTGTTTTACAGTCTTCTGAACAATTTTTTTAAAGAAAACCCAGTGAAGTTTTCATGAGTGAGCTGTAGGGGACTTTCCCTTACCTTAGTTATAATGTAGCTGAAGGATGTGTGTAAATACCCTCTTTTTCATTGTACATCTACCTCTCTAACACTCAGCACTCTCCCTGGCTTTCCGCTCATCTGTTAAATTTAAGGAAACTCTTCCCAGGAGATGTCTATGAAGGTTCTCAGTCATCCAGGTGGAATTGTCTGTAGCTTGAATCCAGTTGAATCCAGTTGAATCCAGTTGACATGATTCTTCCCAGGAGACTTTTTCAGACAGGGAGCAGGGCCAGCCAAAAAAGACTGCAAACTGATGGAGAGATGTGGGACAGAAAAACACTACCAGTAGCACTTCTTTGAAGCGGAAAATATGTTTAAAAAACACCCCAGAAGAAATTGAAAAGCATCATGGTTTGTTGACCAGTACATACCTGTGATGAACCTTCAATACTGAATACAGCATTTGTCTGTGACATTCCTGAGAATTTAAAGAAGGGCAGAACCTAATTTATTGATCACCTCCTGCTTCGCTCCACGTGAGTTAAACCCATGAACCCAAAGAATAAGCCTCGTCCCCAATACAGTATATCCACCCGTCCCACCCGATCATGCAGAGAGGGCATGCTACGGACCCCATCTATAAGAGAGTTCCATCTGGCGGGGTCCAGGAGGCGTGCCTTCTCTGCAGTAGCTCCCGCCCTGTGGAACAACTTGCCCCCGGAGGTGAGATTAGCCCCTTCGCTCCTGACCTTCCGGAAGAACCTGAAAACCTGGCTCTGCCGCCTTGCTTGGGACCAAGGAAGGAATAGTCACTCTTGGGGATGGCTAATACCTTAGAGAGCTCCTCTCCTACATTGGATTAAGTTAGATCGTTTTACCACTCTTGCCTCTTGGATTTTAATCTTGTTTTATAATTTGTATTTTTATATTCTATGTATATTTTATGTTTTTTGTTTTTATTATTTTGTTGTAAACCGCCCAGAGTCCCTCCAGTGGAGGGAGATGGGCGGTGATATAAATTTTATAAACAAATAAATAAATAAATAAAATAATTATTGAGAAAATTGGCTGGAAACGAGATGGGAGATGGGAGTAATAGTGAACAGCAATAGTGCATCAAGCTCTTTAGGAAATGCATTACAATTTTGTGGCTGCATATTCTCTCCCCCACCCCCTTGCTTTAGTTCTATTTTCCTTCGCTTTCCCACCTCCCCCAATAAATGAATAAATCAAGATTCACCACCACCACCACCATGGAAATGACAAAGAGGAGGATCAGTGATTCTAAAAACAGGCTTACCACCCAAAGGAGAGAAAATACAGGGCTCACTTGTTTGAAAGCTATTAGCATTTGAATGAAGTCCCACATGATGTGTTGGTTAAGGTGGCCATGCAGAACAAGGAGGAGACGGGGAAGGGGGAAGTAGGACAGTTATTCTTTGCAAAGTTTGCAAACCATTGAGGCTCTGACATGGGCGCACCCATTCTCCTGCAAATTGTCGCTAGCATGCTTCTGCATTTTTCCCCCCTCTCTTGCAAAATTGCATAGGGAAGCTATAAGCAATTTCATCTGCCTTCTAAAGTATCAGCTAAAGAAGAGAAAGACATATGCACAATAGCTACCTATTGTGAACCCTTGGTGCCCATTTTCTCAGGCACTTTCTTTTTTCCTGGAAAATGTCAGTTTAGTGACTACTTCTCACCGAGCTAATCAACAAGAGCAAATGAACTGTAGCAGTTAATACATCATATGGGAAGCGTGAGCTGCTGGAGTTCTTCCCGTATAGTTTCCTGTCATGGAGCTAGGGAGAACAGAGGCTAAGACAGCAAGTTGGCAAAGCAAAACAGTTGGCTGGCAAACTGCAGAAAGTGAGATCTGATCACAAAGTAGGCCGATTGGTAGAATCAGCCATTTCTATGGCTGTAGGGAACTCTGACCTTTCTGTCTACGTCCCTCTGTGCCATATTTGAGGGACCACCTCTCCATGGTTACATCTACCCCACCAGGTCTGGCAGGAGAGGAATGTTGCGGGTCCCATCAGCCAGGGAGTTTCATCAGGCAGGACCTAGGAGGAAACCTTTTCTGTCATGGCAGAAAATGTATTTTAAATGTATTTGGATTGTTTTCTTATGTACGCCGCCCAGAGTCCCTACGCAAGATGGGTGGTTATTTTAAACGTGATAAATAAATACATAAAAAATAAATAGATGTTTCTTCTTCAGCAGTCCTCAGGTTCTTTTCTGCAATGCATCTTCAGACTTGACCTCAGTTCTGAAACCTCTCGTCACATTTTGCAGCTTTCTCTGTCCAAAAGGTTTTCTTATCCAGAACTAGTAAAAGGTAAAGGTTCCCCCCGCACATTTGTACAGTCGTGTCCGACTCTAGGGGCCGGTGCTCATCTCCGTTTGTTAGCCGAAGAGCCAGCGTTGTCCGAAGATGCTTCCACGGTCATGTGGCCGCATGACGCGCGCGGAACGCTGTTACCGACCCACCGAAGTGGTACCTATTAATCTACTTGCATTTGCATGCTTTCAAATTGCTAGGTTGGCAAGAGCTGGAGCTAGTGTGGGAGCTCACTCCGCACGCAGGGCTAGGGATTCGAACCTCCAAACTTGCGATCTTCCGATCAACAAGCCTGGCGTCTTACCCGCTGAGCCACCACGTACCAGTACACGTACTAGTACTAGTACTGCTAAGTGTATTTTGCTGGAACAGTTTGTTATGTGAGGTTGTTGGGGTTTTTTTTAAAATAGTGTTTAGCTTTGAGTTTGAAATGGAAGCTGATGTGAGTAGCCAAATGTGACAGGGAAGTAGAATAAATGAATTGTAAACTAATACTATTTGGTGGCTCTGATAACTCCCTACGTGGGATGGAAAAATAACCATCCAGAAAAGGATTAATAAAAATTTAACCCTCTCCCTGCCTTCTCAATAAATTCTAGCCTGAATTATCTTCTGTTAATCTTTGACATAATAATTTGTGATTCTTCTTTTTCTGTTCTTCCTTTCAACTTCCTTAAATTAAAAAAAGAATCTTCAAATATACACTCAGAAAAATATAGCTTGAACTTTATTTATTTGCTTGCTACATTTATATTCCACTTTTCCTCTAGGTGACATAGATGTTCTCCCCGTAGTAATGCTGAGAAAAGACACCGGTGCTTTAAAAAGTTCCAGGCAGGGGCTGCATTTTTGGTCTTGTGCTGAGAATCATCTTTTGAAACTGAATCTTAAATCTGTTACTTACTTCATGTTTACTGAAAAGAATATTAGATTTTGTTTTTCATGAACTTTTTGCTTTTAGTATGGAGGTCTCAATCTATTAGCTTTGCCAACAATTCAGAGTAGAACTCCCCCTCCCAAACCAGTGAGGTTATATCATATGTAGTTTTGTAATCAATCAAAATTTATTTACAGTCCAAAGCCAAAAATGTAATTTTGTAATTGTTTGCGATTGTTGCAATATAACCTGACTTTTCACCCAAGCCTATGGGGGTGGCGGAGGGAGACCCCTCGCTTCATTCCATCTGGTCTGTTGTGCTTGCCATCTTGTGTCTTTTATCGATTTTGTTGTAATTTTGTAATCTCTTTGTTCAATTGTTGTGAGCTGCCGAGAGTTGTTGGGAGGCATGCAAATTTAATAAATTATTATTGATGTTATAGCATGCCACATGTCATTAGCAATAACTTATTCATATAGTGGATCCATTTTGGGGAGAAAGAATAGGCCTCTTTTAAGACTTCATTCATTCATTCATTCATTCATTCATTCATTCATTCATTCATTCATTCATCACATTTCTTTACCGCCCCTACTCATACTATGATGACCCTTAATAGCTTCTTAAATTATCCCTGTTATCACAACTGTCTTGTTGCAAGAAATACTTACAATGAGGGGATAAAATGCATACATTTCTAAATATGTAATATTTAAAATGTAAATGTAAAATACGTTTTTAAATATTTACCTTGAGGGGAGATGCAATCTTAGCCTAAGAGGTTAAGGAAATAGACAATTAGTCTGGCTAATCTGGACTAAAGTCTGCCTTGGAGGCATTTACTGGAGATTATTTAACCCAGGGTAGAGGACTTCCTTGTGAACAGGCACTCTGCTTCAATGTTTTTGGCTTTCCGGGGGCTTCAAGAGTCAAGGCTGATGAAGGTATGAGAGTCCAATGTTCTAAAACTTTGCTGTATGCTAAGCATAGTTTGAAAATGATGCTGCTGCTTATTCCCAAGGCTGCCCACAAGGTACTTTGGTGAACATAATTTTCCTGGGGTGGGGTTTATCTAGTCATTACCTACTTTTTAATTAAATTTTAATTTAAATAATTACGACTTTTCTTTTCAAACTCTTCTCCATTTGCAATCCCAGATTGATAAATGGCATATTTGCAGTTAAGTAAGAGAGAGAGGCTTACATTTGTTTAACTTGCATCTACTGTGGACTTACCTATTTGGTGCACTTGATCCTAGTTTTTATATCCTTAAAGCATATCTAATAGAGCGAGTTTGGTGTAGTGGTTTAAGACATCAGGCTAGAAACCGGGAGACTGTGAGTTCTAGTCCCGCCTTAGGCATGAAGGCAGCTGGGTGACCTCGGGCCAGTCACTCTTTCTCAGCCCTTGGAAGGAGGCAATGGCAAACCACTTCCGAAAAACCTTGCCAAGAAAACTGAAGGGACTTGTCCAGGCAGTCTCCAAGAATTGGACACGATTGAATGGATTAAAAAAAAAAGCATATCCAAGGACTTACTTGTTATAGATGGCAAATCTTGATTGGCAGAGAATGTACAGCTTGAACGTTGAACCTAAGATCCTGCGTGCTACATCACATGCTCTTGACTTCTAATCCCGCCAAGCCACTTGCATTTCTAGGAAATTATATTCTACAGCAACTACAGAAAGTGAGAAAAACTTTTCCTTTGCTTTCAGACTTGGCTTCAGGAATGCAGCACTATGGAAGTTTGGTTCAACTGATCATAAAAAGTCTTGAGTTTAAAAAAACAACAACCAAAACCAGCAGTACTTCTTAGAATTGAAAAGTTTGCTACGGTCATGAATGGGTGCCCATTGTGAGCTGTGGGGAAACTAAAACATGTCACTTTTTTTTCCCTGCTGCTTTCTGTGGATTGTAATTACTTATGGAAATGAAACATTTTTAAAAATAGGGGAGAAGGAGAAAACACTGTAAAAATGGCAGTAACTTACATATTTGTTGTTGTTGTTCAGTCGTTTAGTCGTGTCCGACTCTTCGTGACCTCATGGACCATAGCACGCCAGGCCTTCCTGTCCTCCACTGTCTCTCGGAGTTTACTCAAATTCATGTTCATTTCATCGGTGATGCTATCTAACCATCTCATCCTCTGCTGTCCCCTTCTCCTTTTGCCTTCAGTCTTTCCCAGCATCAGGGTCTTTTCCAGTGAGTCCTCTCTTCGCATTAGGTGGCCAAAGTATTTGAGCTTCAGCTTCAGCATCTGTCCTTCCAATGAGCAGTCAGGGTTGATTTCCTTTAGGATTGACTGGTTTGACCTCCTTGCAGTCCAAGGGACTCTCAAGAGTCTTCTCCAGCACCACAGCTCAAAAGCATCAATTCTTCGGCGCTCAGCCTTCCTTATGGTCCAACTCTCACAGCCATACATTACTACTGGAAAAACCATAGCTTTAACTATAAGGACCTTTGTCGGCAATGTGATGTCTCTGCTTTTTAATATGCTGTCTAGGTTTGCCATAGCTTTCCTTCCAAGGAGCAAGCGTCTTTTAATTTCATGGCTGCAGTCACCGTCGGTGGTGATCTTGGAGCCCAAGAAAATAAAATCTGTCCCTGCTTCCATTTCTTCCCCTTCTATTTGCCAGGAAGTGATGGGACCAGATGCCATGATCTGGGTTTTTTTAATGTTGAGTTTCAAGCCAGCTTTTGCACTCTCCTCTTTCACCCTCATCAAGAGGCTCTTTAGTTCCTCTTCACTTTCTGCCATTAGGGTGGTATCGTCTGCATATCTGAGGTTGTTGATATTTCTCCCGGCAATCTTAACTCCAATGTGATATTTTCTGTCCTTACTCCATAACAAGATATTAAGAGGGGAGAGTTCTACATTATAAGCTGTAAGATCAGTCTTGCAAAGCCCCTTGTTATCATTTCTCTTACATCTCCTGTTTTCCTAGGCTCTAACCTGTTTAAGATATCACAGCATCAGTGACATTGACAGTTTTCACAGTGATAAATGGTCCAGAAGCTTTAGAAATTCATGGTGGTAGTCTAAGAGTTACAGGGAATATCATGCTTTCTAATTTCACCATTAGTTTCCTTGGCTACAGAACATTTTTGCATACCGGCACAAGATGCTTTCTTGCTATAATTATTCCAGTAATTTGGGGTTTTAGAAGAGGAAAACTTGGGAGCAAAGGCTGATAAATCCTTTGTATATTCATTACCAAAGAGGGTAACAAGAGGAGGAGAATCTTACCTTCGTCAATTAACCCGTAGAATTTGATTTAAATTGAGAGCAGGCTGCAGTTTTGAGTTTCTGTCGAAATATTGCACTTGCTTGGAGTAGTCCATGTGCCCTGAGTAATGTTACTGAGTTGACATTGATGCAGCCAACATTGGTGGCATTAAATACTTCTGAAAGTCTGGGCTTCGACCTGTATTAATTGCATGTTTGTTTTTAAGAGAAACAAGTTAAAACATGTGAGGGAAGGTGAAATAATATGTAAACTATCCTGGAAGGAGCTACAGTACTGGAATGACTGGGGATGTTCAGAACCTCTGAGAAAAATTTCATTACTTTTTTTTTTTTTTTTTGCTGAGTTCACACTTTGCGCTCACTTGTGATGTGGCTGGTTTGGTTTTGGCTTAAACCAGTATGGAAACCTAGCCATTATTGGTTGCACATCATATGTGAAGTTTCACCCAGATTGTTACTCATATTTGAAAACTATCAGGCAGAGATTGAAAAACCCAGCTCTTTAATAAGCTAGCTCTGTTACTAACCGTAAAGGTAGAATAAAGGTTTCCCCGCACAATCATGTCCGACTCTAGGGGCCGGTGCTCATCTCCGTCTGTTAGCCGAAGAGCCAGCGCTGTTTGAAGACGCTTCCACGGTCATGCGGCTAGCATGACGTGCGCGGAACACTGTTACCTTCCCACCGAAGTGGTACCTATTTATCTACTTGCATTTGCATGCTTTCAAATTGCTAGGTTGGGAAGAGCTGGGGCGAGTGCGGGAGCTCACTCCGTCACGCGGGTCTCGGGTCTCGAACTGCCGACCTTCTGATCAACAAGCCTGGCGTCTTAACCGCTGAGCCATCGCGCCCCGCTTAATAAGTGTGTGTTTGTTTGTGTGTGTGTATATAAAATTATTAAATTAAAATATAAATAAAAATAATTAGAGCAGAAAACCAACAACTGCCAACACTATAGGTAGTCCTTGCTTAACGACCACAATTGGGACTGGAATTTTGGTTGCTAAGCAAAGCGGTCATTAAGCGAATCCGATCCAATTTTATAACCTGGTTGGAATTCGAACGGGGACTGGAGTCTATTTGTATTAATTTTTAATTAATTTTTAAGATCATACTAACAACAGCTATCGTTATCTGAAATTAACAACTTTTTAACATCTTTTCCCGACTACTCGAAATCTCTGTCAAACTGTCTGAGGTGGTTAAGATCCCTCCAGAGTGAATGTATTACCCCCTTACTATTGTGAGAGAATGGGAGGGAGTAAGGTATGAATGGGATGTAAGAAATTGAGTATGGAAGAGCACCCCCTGAGTGAGAGGCAGGTGGGACAGGAGTGATTGTGGTGAATGTTGGTACCTCTCCCTGACCAGTGAGAGAAGTTGTGGGAGAGGTACAGGGTGTGAGTTGGGTGGTGCTAGACCCTACCAGTGCCGAGAGCGGAAGCTGGTGCACTGGGGGGTCTTACCACCGCCCAAGAGTGTATGGGAATGTGTGTTGGATAGTTTGGAGAAGGGATTCTTGATTAACCCTGAGAATTCCGGAGGCCTGGGAGTGGAGGCTACTGGGCCAGAACTGGGAATCTCCGGGGGCTATATGGCGGGCCATCTGATTCGGGTGGTGACGGGCAGGGGACGGTATGACGGGAACCGGAGGGCATGCCATCTGTGGGGAAGGCGCCCCCGGTGTTTGTTACCGGTGGTGCGTTCCGGCCCCCCGTGTTCATACCCAGGCCCTGGTAGGCAGATCCTCGGGGGCTCCGGTCTCCGGCTGCTGCTATTGAATGCCAGGTCGGTGAACAACAAAGCCCCCCTTATAAGTGACTTGATCACGGATGAGGGGGCCGACCTGGTATGTATTACCGAGACCTGGCTGGCACCTGAGGGGGGAGTGGCCCTCTCGGAAATGTGTCCAGCCGGGTTTCAGGTCTGGCATCAGCCGAGACACCGGGGCAGGGGAGGTGGGGTGGCAGTGGTCATTCGAGAGTCTCTTGTGGCCTTCAGGGGCGCTGCTCCACAAGTGGCCGGGTGTGAGACCCTGTTTTTCAAGTTGGGTTCACGAGAACAGTTGGGAGTGTTGCTGCTGTACCAGCCTCCCTGCTGCGTAGCAACCTCCCTGCCTGAGCTGCTCGAGGCTGTCTCGGGGCTGGCAGTGGAGTTCCCCAGACTTATGGTTCTGGGGGACTTTAATCTGCCATCTCTGGGACGGGACTCGGAGGCGGCTCGGGAGTTCATGGCTACCATGGCAGCTATGGGCCTGTCTCAGATTATTCGTGACCCGACTCGGGACAGTGGTCTCACCCCGGACTTAGTTTTCTTGTCTGAGCAGTGGCAATGTGATCTGAGGGGAGAGCTACATCTTTCCCCATTGTCATGGTCAGACCACGCCCTGGTGACCCTTAGACTCTCTTGTGCTGCCCCACTCCGCAGGGAGGCGGGACCTATTCGATTGGTCCGCTCCCGGCGACTGATGGACCCAGTGAGGTTTCAGAAGGAGCTGGGAGTTGTTCCCGAGGACTTGCTTCACGGTCCAGTGGAGCTCCTGGCCGCGGCCTGGAACAGGGCCGCGGCTGGAGCCCTGGACAAGATCGCGCCTATGCGACCTCTCCGGCCCTACTTGGCCCGCCGCTCTCCGTGGTTTACCGAAGAGTTAAGGGCCTTGAAGAGGGTTAAGAGACGTCTAGAGCGCCGCTGGAGAAAGACGAAGAATGAATCTGACCGAACACAATCTAGAGCCGCAGTTAAGGCCTACCTTGTGGCGGTAAGAGCGGCGAAACGTGAATATTTCTCCGTTCTTATTGCATCCGCAGAATGCCGCCCGACGGCCCTTTTTAAAATTACAAGATCACTGTTGGGTCGGGAGCAGGGGGAGACCCACTTACAGGGCCGATCGGAAGAGTTTGCTGAGCATCTGCAGGATAAAATCGCCCAGATTCATTCCAAGTTGGACTCCAAGCATGAGACAGGATCTGTGGAGATGCCAGGGGCTCGTACTTACCATGTTATCTGGGAACAGTTTGATCCTGTTGCGCCTGAGGAAGTGGACAGGATCCTCCGGACTGTGAACGCCACCACATGCCAGCTTGACCCTTGTCCCTCCTGGCTGGTGAAATCGGCCAGTGAGGTGACATGTGGATGGGTCCAGGCGATGATTAATCTGTCCTTGAGTGAGGGGGTGTTCCCAGAGGTCTTTAAGGAGGCGCTGGTGCACCCCCTCCTCAAGAAGCCGTCCCTGGATCCTACTATCCTGGGCAATTTTCGCCCAGTCTCCCACCTTCCCTTTTTGGGAAAGGTGGTTGAGAAGGTGGTGGCTTGGCAACTCCAGAGGATTCTGGAGGAAACGGATTATCTAGACCCCTTCCAGTCAGGTTTCAGGCCGGGATATGGGACGGAGACCGCATTGGTCGCGCTTATGGATGATCTTTGGCGAGAGCGGGATGGAGGGAGTGCGTCCATCCTAGCTCTCTTAGATCTCTCTGCGGCTTTCGATACCGTCGACCACGGTATACTATTGGGACGGCTCAGGGAGTTGGGGGTGGGCGGCGTAGTTTTGCGCTGGTTCACCTCCTTCCTCCGGGGCCGTTCCCAGTCGGTGTTGGTAGGGGAGGAGAGGGCTGACCCCCGCCCCCTGACTTGTGGGGTGCCGCAGGGGTCGGTTCTCTCTCCTCTCCTGTTCAACATCTACATGAAACCGCTGGGCGAGATCATCCGTCACCATGGGATGAGGTATCACCAATATGCTGATGATACCCAGGTGTACATCTCCATCCCAGGTGAAGTAAGTGATGCGGTCGATGCCTTATCTCAGTGTCTGGAGGCTGTGGGGGCCTGGATGGGGAACAACAGGCTTCAGCTGAACCCTGGTAAGACGGAGTGGCTGTGGATTGATGGCCCCCCTAGATCCGGGAAGTTGTCATCTTTGGTTCTGGGTGAGGTGGCACTACCTCGCTCGGATCCAGTGCGGAACCTGGGGGTCCTCCTGGACTCGCGACTCTTGCTCGAAGAGCAGGTGGCAGTCACGGCCAGGAGGGCCTTTGCACAACTTCGTGTTGTGCGCCAGTTACGCCCTTTCCTGGATCGGGAGGCCCTCCGAACAGTCACTCACGCCCTTGTCATCTCCCGTATAGATTACTGTAATGCGCTCTACATGGGGCTACCCCTGAAGAGTATCCGGAAGCTTCAGCTGGTTCAGAATGCTGCGGCGCGAGCAGTTATGGGTGCCATGAGATCGGCACATGTAACACCTCTGCTACGCGAGCTGCATTGGCTACCAGTTTGCTTCCGGGTCCAATTCAAGGTGTTGGTGATTACCTTTAAAGCCCTATATGGCATAGGGCCAGGGTACCTGAGGGACCGTCTCGTCCCGATAACGTCGGCCCGCCCCACCCGTGCATGCAGGGAGGGCATGCTTCGGACCCCCTCAACAAGAGAATTCCATCTGGCGGGGTCCAGGAGACGTGCCTTCTCTGCGATAGCGCCCGCCTTATGGAACATCTTGCCCCCGGAGGTGAGACTCGCCCCCTCACTCCTGGCCTTCCGGAAGGCCCTCAAGACCTGGCTCTGCCATCGAGCCTGGGATGACAGAGGTGGCAGTGCCTCCTGGGGTTGGCTGGCCCCGTAGGAATACAATCTACACCACGGTCTCCAATCCATCTTGGATTTAGATAATTTATTACTGTATAGTATTATTTATTATTGTATTTTTAGAGGATATTTTTATAGTTTTTAAACTTTCAATTGTTGTAACCCGCCCAGAGTCCCTTGCAAGGGAGATGGGCGGGGAATAAATTGAAATAATAAATAAATAAATAAATAAATAACCTTTTTTTTACGGTGGCTGTTAAGTGAAGCACATGGTTGTTAAGCGAATCACACAGTTCCCCATTGATTTTGCTTGCCAGAAGCAGGCCGGGAAGGAAAAAATGGCGATCACGTGACCACGGGACACTGTGATGGTCATAAATGTGAACCGGTTGCCAAGTGCCCAAAATGTGATCATGTGACCACGGAGACACTGCAATGGTCATAAGTGGTTTATGACTAAACCCAGTCATTCATCTAATTGGTTGTAGACCTCAAGGTCTTTAAGAGAAGAATTTTTTTCAGCTCAATTTGGAAATATGTTAGATTGAATTAATTAGTGACCATTGAACTATTTTCCTTCCTTGATGGTTTTCCTTAGCTATTGGACCCAAGCATGAATTTCTGCTTTTGCCTTGAAATTTAGGTGAACTTCAGCAGCTGAGTTCAGACATCCTGCTAATGTGGTTCGCTTGTTTTCGCTTAGCGTAATGGGTAGGCTATGAAACCTGATACATGGCTGAGCATTACCTGTGAACCTAGCCATAGTGGAATATTCATCAAACTATGGTAGAATATTCATCAGAGCAGTAAAATATTACTTGGTAGAGCAGAGGCTGCTAGAATCCCAGATACCTCCAGAAGTTCTTACAAAATTAAAATTTCTGAGGTGAAATTAGTTATTTATTCAATAGACTCAATAGATGTTATGACTTTAAAACAAATTTATTTGTTTTTAAAAATATTTAATATCCTGTCAGTAAAATATGAATTAGACCCTAAAAAGGAAGACAATGTTAGAAAGAAACTGATTGATTGATTGATTGATTGATTGATTGATTGATTGATTTGTTCAATTTATATCACTGCCCATCTCCCCCCACAAGGGGACAACTTAAAAGTGACTCTGTGTTAGCTCTCTTTGGTATAAGAGAAAGGGAAAGGAAAAGGTCAGGCTTTCAAGATTTATGGAATCTGTTTCCTGATCTGACCTACCCTGAAGGGCTGACATCCTGTGAGGTTCTCTGGCTGAGGGCGGACTAGGCCCTGGGTCTTCCTGCTATCAGTCCAACCCCTTAACCACACATGACTGGACAGTCATCGTATGAACTATGATGACTTATTTATATTTATATTTATATTTATATTTATATTTATATTTATATTTATTCTTTTATATTTATTTTTGGTAATTGTATATTTTTATTTGTTTGTTTGTTTGTTTATTAGATTTATCACCTCCCAACTCCCACAAGGGGACTCTGGGCGGTTTACAATAAAACAAAACTAAGCAATACAATATAAAATCACACAATAAATAATTGTATATTTATATTTTAGATGCTTTTATACTCATTGTTTTAATGTATTTCCTATTGTAAACCGCCCAGAATCCCTTTCTTGGGGGAAATGGGCAGTGGCAAAATTTGAAAAATAAATAAATAAATAAATAAATAAACAAACAAACAAACAAACAAACAAACTATATTTAAGTTTTGTTAAATGTGTGTTCATCTTCATCCAACCCACTGCTTTTCTTAAAGAAGTGATTAATATTACTACCATTCTTTTTTGAGTGTGGGCCTTAAATGATACATGAATTGAGAATTATCATATTATGATATAAGATCTAACATACCTACCTACCTACATACATACCTACCTACATACATACATACATTCAAGATGGTAGCTTGACAAAGATGATTGAGAAGCATAGTTCCATTTTGCTTTAATGCCTAGGAAGTCTTCTTGTGTCTCCTTTTATCCATCCCCCCTTTTTAAAGACAAGTAATATAATTCTGAGTTAATTTACTAAAATAAAGTCTATGGCTCAGAGGCACACAAACCACAGATAATACTTCCATAAATTCCTGGAACAGGTGCAAAATGGAGCGTTGCCTTTATTGAAATTCTGCTCATTTGAGCTTTGGGATGACAAAAGCTGTTTCAAGCTCTTTTTTTTTACAAAATGACATATAGAACTGTATTCTGCCCAGAGCAGTTATTCTTTTCAGGCACAAGAGATGCCCTTTGTAAGGAAGCAGTGACACTTTGTGGAGGTATAATATGGCCAGCTTGATTTTTTTTTAAAAAAAATTACAGTTATTATGTGTTTCTATTTCAGTGACAAACGTAGCTTCCCAGCAGGAACTACATCTTGAAAGATGACAATGTCTAGCTTCGGTATGCTGCAAAAAAGAGAAGATGTATGGTTGGTGTGTCTGCTTTTGTTGAAGTCAGCTTGATATTCTCAAACTTGCTATGTGTCCAAAATGCCCATCATACTCATCACCACCAGATTATTCTTTTGGTTGCTGTTATTATTTGTGGGTTTGTAAGCCACTTTAGTCAAGGCTGTGTTAAGCAGTACATAAAATCAACAGCTGCAGCCAATGTAATAATAACTATAAAATATGATAGCATGCAATAACTGAAATACAATATAAAAATTATAATTAATACAATTAATGTTCCTGGCACCAGGAGCTATATAGTATTCAAGTCCCAAAGGCCATCCAGAACAACCAAGTGTTTTGACCTTCAGGAAGATCAGGAGCCACCTTTATTTGGTGGGAAGCAAGCTGTCCCAGAGAATATGGATACATTACTAGTGTGCAAAACTCTTGTATTTTGAGGATGGATATTTTTGTTCCAGAATATCCCAGTCTGTCTGTTCCCACAGTGGTTTTCTGGAAGTAAACTTTCCAGAAAAGGAAATTGTTTATAGAAAACTACCAAACCACCATTGAAACAGCCAGATCAGTGCATTCCAGGAGAAAAACAGACCATTCCAGGTAACACCATAATGCTTTTCCTCTGGAATGGTGAGTTTTGCAAATATCTCTTAGTAAGCTTTCATCCAAGTTTCTAAAGCACTGAATAAAATAAGATGTGCACACGGCTATATAATCCTGAAATGTAATAAAAACAGAGTGGTTATTTAAACCATTTACAAGACAACACAATATAAAAGAAGAAATTGGCCAGCTAAAATTCTCCAAAAAGGCAAGGGTTTTCATTTGGCTCCAATCACATTTCTTGGGGGAGGGAATTTTGCAATTTAGACCCTGTTACAGAGAAGACTGTCTTCATTGTTGTTTTTATTAGACTTTCTACACCATTTCCTACTGAAGTCTTAGTAGTTTACAATATATGAAATCTGGGTGCCTCCCATTGTACTGAAGCATGATTTCTTTTCTTGGATTATGCAACAGAGTAAAAACATTTGGGCTTGGAGGCCACGTCTAGGAATGGACTTGGCCTGTGATGAGTCACCATTCCTCACATGTAATCTCTTAGGGCAGGGCTTTCTAAAGTGCCGCCGTTGGCGACACACCAATGGCGGCGGCGGTGCGCGCGGGGGCGGGGGTGTGCACGGCGGCAGCGCGGGGGCGCGCATGGCGGCAGGGGTGTTCATGGTGGCGGCAGCCTCCGCTAAAACACGGAAGCACTGATGGTGCGCCGCTGCCGTGCACACCCCCGCTGCCGCTTCCGGGTTGTGTGGCGACACACCAGACTGTGTGTTGCGACACACTAAAGTGTCATGACACACAGTTTGGAAAGCTGTGTCTTAGGGACTTCATAGAATCAAAACCAAAGTAAACAATTGATGGAGTCAGACCTAACAGTGGGTGCAGACACTAGTGTTCTTTCTCTCTGTATAATCTTTCCCCCCCTCTTTCTGCTACTCTTCTTCTCTTTCTCTCACTTGTTTTTCCTCTGACATCCTGCATGCTCTCATTCTCTCCCTCCAAAGGAGGAAGCAATGAGCAAAAGAAAGGTATGAGAACTGAAATGATTTCTTACAAGGGGGTTTTGAAATTTGGCTAAAGACAGCATGAAGCCCCACGTCTGTAGGTTGGCCACCTCTGTCTTAGTATGTGATTTTAAGGGTGATTAGCCACTTTCCTCTTTCCTTTTCATCTCAAGTCTTGTGAGGTCATTATTGCTCCCTTCCTTTTACCACATTTTGGGATTCTTTTACTTTATGGAACAGTGGGTCAGTTCCTTTTTTTTTTTTTAAATCCTCCAGAAAGTTTTTTTTTAAAAAAATAGACACGCACACAGACACGTTTTTCTTTTCTGCATTGATGCTGGAAATAGCCATAATACTTTATCAGTACCCTATTTGTAGAGATAAGTTTCTCAAATAGGTAGCAAGCTTGTAAGCATCTTTATTATGTGCATAATAAAGCCAATTACGGATGTGATGGAAAATCTTTTTTGGGAAGGAACTAGATATTTTTTTAATAAGAATTTTATTAAATTTCAGAAAAAGATAAAAAATACAGAAAAACAAAAAACTACAAAAAAGAACTAAAGAAGTGTGAAAACACAAGAGAAATTTTTTTAGATTAATTACAAAAAGAAGTGACTTCCAACTTTAAACATCAAGGATATACAACAATTTCCCATAATCAATCCCTTACTCTATATTAAACCCAAAATCACATTATTTCTACAAGTCAACCCCTTAGCACGTTATAAAAATCACTAAATACCATTGCTCCCTCCCTTTATATTAAAAAAAGTATAAATCATCTAATCAACTTCCCCCCCTAAAATAACAATTACTTAATTATTCCCTTCCTACTACTCCTCTATACATTCCTGTCTACTTTAATAAAGATAAAAAATAGAAAAGCATAGAAATTGTCTACCATTATAATTAATATTACAAAAAGCATGAATACAGAAAACATGAATATAATCCCAATAATTAACAATAAGTAAAATCATCCAAAGCCAAAAGTCCATCCAGATAAATATTTTTAGTCTCTTAACTTAACCCACTTCAAAATAGACCAAGACATTTACAGATCCCCATAATAGGCACAGAGCTATTTTCTTAAAGAAATCAAACAGCCCAACTGCTCCCCTCACAATCACAGACTTCTCTTCAAAAACCTCCCATACATAATAACCCCTTCTTTTCTATAACATTCCATCAGAAAGTCAAATTCACTTATATCTTGCAGCTCAATTTCTCCGTTTAAGTTCTTCAATTCAGCATTGCCAATTTCATCCAGGATTTCAACAGAAGCCCAAATCTCACTCTTGGGAGAGACATTTCCATCGCTGTTAGATTCTTCAGGTGTGTCACCCACATCATCCCCAATCAGATGGCACATTTTAGACATATTTTCCACAATGCTCTGAATGTCTTGCACAATAGCTTGACAGGAATCAGAAAAAATCTGCTTAATATCTGCTTTAATATCTCAGCGAAATTCAGAGGAAGCCTGGTTAAGATCCTCCATTTCTGAAGCAGTAAATTATGGCACCCCCTGGATACTTAATTGGCAGAAGTAAATGGTAATGGAAAATTTCTGAACTGAGTTAAGATAAGATCATAGACAGTTCCCAGAGAAAGTAGCGGCATGAAAGTGAAAGTTCAGAACAGCAGATTCAATATGTAGGAAAAATGCTAAAATCTTCAAAATCAGCACAAAAATAGCAACAGGGAGACGATAACATACTCTCAACCCTCCTTAGTATTGGTTGGAAAGCAAAATCCAAAGCTTTAAAAAAAAATTTTTTTAATTATTCACAAAAATAATGATAAGCACCAAGAGAGATTGTTTCTCCTTAATTTAGAAAGCCTCTCTTAGGGTACAAATACGTAAAAAAAAATTGGGTGCTTTAGAAATGGGGTGGCTGGACTTAATGTCCCTTTAAGGCTGCAGCGCGGCTTGGAAATGGTGATGCCCCAGCCTCCCGGCAAAGTCTTACCCGTCGATCGTGCACACTGTTTACGATCTCCTGGCTGCAACTCACCGTCTGGAGGACAAATGGATCAATTCCGAGAGTTTTCCTTGGTCTGGAAAAACGCTCCTGGGCTTCAGGAGAAACCAGCCTAAGCCCGAAAAAACTGCCATGATGCCAGTTTTGCCTGCGGAGCTCATGAGCAAAGCTGTTCAGGCCGCCATGTTTCCACTGAACGTCTCCGGGAAGGAACTATATTCTTAAACTGTGACTAATACCTTTGTTAGAGAGCTCTATAAGATTAGCATGTAGACATGTCGAATTTAGAACTCTGGGCGTTCTTCTGAGTTCTATGGGGTCTCCATTTTGCTTTGACTTATTCATGTTCCAGCATTGGACCAGGACTTAAAATTCTATAGATTTTCTTCATTCTCTCAGTAGACTTTATAGGACAGTAAAGTGAAGTTCCCAGGTGTTCTGTTTTAAATTATTGATTGTGAGAGCCTGGTCTCAGAAGTTAAAGATTACTTTGGGAATGTTAATGAGTGAAGAATGAGTGCCTTGAAATCCTAATGGCAAAATAATAAGGTTTTCTCCAAAGACAGATGCTCAGTATATTCGCCCCAACTCTTGAAAATACCTACATACTTTAGGAATCTTGTTGCAAGTAACAGTTGGTTAAAACTATTTTTCCTCATATAAGGCTTTATACTTAATCAAGACTGTCTTGCCTGGTGTGGTTTGTCCTGATTACCAGTTATCCTATCAGAACTGCAGGCTGCAATTTGGCCCCCCAAATTCCACTACCTCCCAAGTTATGTTAATAAAATTTGGTGGCAGCGAAGCAGCTATTTCTGCCAACATCCCCTCTCCCCATTTTTGTTAGCAAATCAAGGCTTAAAATAGGTTTGCGATGCTTCTGAACATTTTCTTTATTAACCCCGCTACACCCCAGAATTAAAGAGCTGAAAATGTCACTGCTGCCCACTGTATTGGCACTGTTAGACAGAGATGACCTTGGAGAAGGAATGCAGTGGCAACGAAACATGAATTAAACCAGGGAAAGGAAGAGAACATTAGAAACTTAAACTGACCCCACCTTGATGCTCATTAGTTTAAGAGGAAGGGAATGGAAAACATTGTCACACTTCCAAGTTTCTGTTACTATAGCCTGTATCAGTAAAGTAGAGTTTCAGGATTTCTTGTTGAGTCTGTTTCTTGACCTGGCCTACCTTGAAGGTCATACCTTCTATGGAGGTTGAAAAACCTAATTAAAAGATATGCTCTCTCTGAGGAAAAAGAGGCCACTCATCTCTGACTCAATGATTCAGAAACCAATACTGGCCAATGAAGTGAAACCTTAATTTCACATGGCCCCATTTAGGGAACTTGAGATGTAGCGGACCAGATTTCTGTCTGGAGATTCTCCCAAAATTATAGACAGATCTCCTGTATCTGAAGTAATACACATGAGGCAGTTACATTTATGTTAATTTTTTGAGGTTTGCATTGATTTGAGTCATTCATGTAATGATGCCATTATGTAAAAGATGAAAATTCATCATTTGTGCCAATTCGCATTGCTTGTGTACGCAGTATGCTTAGGCGTCATTTCCAAATGATGGAAATGGCTGCAAATAACATCATTGATGACATTTGCACAATGATTTGACTACGTGAATGAGGTAAATCGCCACAAGTGACATCATTTGCAATTTAACAGACAGGCAGACAAACAGAACCCCCTAACAAAACTGGTCTGTAAAAATATAGACGTCACTGTGCATGATTTGGTAAACTGTGGTCTGCTACAGAAAATAAAAAAGGAGAAAAAAAGAATGGGGAACACCTTAATCTGAGATCTGTTGCTGTTGCTTCTTCTCAAACCATTAAACCGTAATTGAGACAATCGATTTGGGCAGGCTGTCCCCATCATCTGAACTGGCTTGTGTTTACTTCTCTTGAGTGTCAAACTGCTCCTTGATGTTCTTTCCTCTTTTGTCTGTGTGCATTTCTTGTAACCATTGGTAAAGTTGCATGCGGCTGCTCTGCCAAGACAAGAAGAAAGTCCTAAATTTCATCAATATGGTAATGAAGTATTTGTCTTGGGCTCAGGGAATTTGCATTTACAAGGTGAATGAAGGCAGAGTTTACTTAATCCTCCAAGAGTGCTAGTAGTATCTATTGTCAGGGAACTACTATGTGTAATTAAAAGTCACCTTGACTAGTGGATTTAGAGATGAGTTCCATTTTCAGTTGACACTGAACAGAACAGATCCTCCTTCTCTTCTCTTCCGCCTCTTGCTTCTGTATGCAAAGCCACTGCAGTCCTATGTAGTGTCCTCCTTGAATGTTTCCAAACCGCACACAAGTAATCACACACTTAATCTTCCACGTGAAACCATAATATTCATTTGAGTTCTTTGGTTCTGAATGAGACATATTTACTGAGTGGATTTTGTTCATTTACACTCAGTCCTTTTATGACTGGTTACCTCTAATCTCATTAAATTTCCTACCTGCTAAGCATGAAGAAAACAAAACTGGTTCTTGTTACATCCAAGAATCCCAGTTGACCAGCTGCTAAGCCAAGAATTCAGAGGGGGGGGGGGGGAAGAAGGCTATCCAAGAACAGTTTCTAATCTAAATCTTGTTTGCAAAGCATATGCAATGTTATGCTAATGTTTGGCTAGTTCAAGAATTTTTTTTCTTCCCCTACTTTGAACTCACCTTTTCCCCACAGGAAAGGTGTTCCTATGGCAGATGATCAACCACAGGGGTATTTGGAAGAAAATGAATTGAAGACCATTATATTGTGAAATTTCATATCCTCAGTTCATATTCCTAGAACTTCAGGGAAGGTTATGTAAAGATCTGTGGTCTGTGTGTTCCATGGCAAGATAACAAATAGATTTATAGGATATTTTCATCAGTGTTCCTTGGGCACATCTAATGTGTAATCTTATCCTGAGACTAATGTATTCATCACAGTATTTTGGGCTGTAGCATTTGACATGTATGTATTGGCATGATTGGTTCTAAACTTGTGACCATACACTGACGGATGTGACTCTAAAACAGAGCTTTCCAAACTGTGTGTCGGGACACGTTAGTGTGTCGGCTGCAGTGTCTGGGTGTGTCGCGGCTGCTGCTGCCTCTTGACTTCCACGCAGGTCCTAGTGCCTGCCTTGTGCCTTGCTGCTTCCAAACCAGCTGTGATTCCGCGCAGGTCCTAGTGCCTGCCTTGTGCCCTGCTGTAAGAGTGTGTCGCGAAATGATGCATGTCTAAAAAGTGTGTCACCAACATTAAAAGTTTGGAAAGCTCTGCTCTAAAGCATGATCAGATGCTGAACTGCAGCAACTCAGCTGGAATATCTCTTCAGTTGGGATATTGTGCTTCGGTGTGTCCGTTGTGATTTGAAATTATGGACTGTGTAGGCCCAGCTTGAAGACAGACAAGGTAGAATGGAAGGGCAGCATCAGAAATACAGTAGAAACAGGAACACTCAAGTCAGATATTCCAGAACTGAATTGTTGACTGACCTAAGGAAAGCATTTATAATTTCTTTATCCTCCTCCTTTTGAGTCTCGGTATGTGGGGCCAGCATCAGACTGATTGAAAACTGCAGGACCCAGAAAGTCACTTAAGAAAGCATCTATATATTACAGGTGAAGGCAAAACACTTCAGTCACAGGTCAATCTGATTCAGGAAATGTTTTTCCTTAATGGTAGATATAGCAGTCAATAGGCTACAGAACAAAACCCATCTATATCCAGACAGCTGTTTTGCTGTTCTCCCCTCCCAACCCAAAGTCAGTGGGCCTCCTGGCCTTCCGGAAAAATCTGAAAACCTGGTTCTGCCGCCCAGCGTGGGAAGGAAAAGGTAATAGCTCCTCCTGGGGGTGGTTAGTATCATAATAGCCTCCCTCCCTATTGTTTGAGATTAATTCGCCAGATTGGATTTTATATTTATATTTATTTACTGTATGTCATATTGTATTTATATTGTATTTTAATCTTATTTTTATTGTAAGCCGCTCAGAGTCCCCCATTGGGGGAGATGGGCGGATATATATATATATATATATATATATATATATATATATATATAAGATGGGCGGATCTATCTATCTATCTATCTATCTATCTATCTATCTATCTATCTATCTATCTATCTATCTATCTTATCCTACCCCAAATTGTGTTGCCCCCACAGTGTGCCCTTACCAAGCACCTGGAATGAGTCTGTGCTGTGTTGCTGTCCATACAGCTTTAACACACAACATTCCGGCTTCCATGATTTGAAATTCCAGCTCTACCCAACATCATCAATCAGACGAAAAAGTTTCTGATTGGCATGCACAATGCTCTGGTAACTCTGTGCACCGCAGTTTTTTTTCCTTTGTTCTTTCCTGTTGTATCACTGATTGATTGATTTTACCAATTACCAATGGTAATTGGGATCAGGAACTCCGTTGCTAAGTGACACAATTGTAAGGGGCAATGTCACGTGACCACGCTGACTTACTGGGGCAGTTCCAGCAGTCCCAGTTGCCGTTATTAGGTGAATCCTGCACGGTCACAGCGTCCCGCAGTCACATGATCACCATTTGCGACCTCCATGGCGATCACTTGACTGTGGGACACTGCAGCGTCATAATTGCGAGCTGGTTGCTGAGTGCCGAACTCACGTGACCGTGGGGACGATGCAATGGCCACAACTACAATGACCCATTGTAAGTACCCCTCGTCCAGCAACGTCGTAACTTCGAATAGTCACTGAACAAGTGGACAGTAAGCGAGGACTACCTGTATAACTGTGGGTTGATTGTTCATTCTTTCACTAGGTGACAATAAAGAGTTAGCGTTTTTGTCTGTTTGCTGCCATCTAGGGGTCATCTGGATTTTTTCAATTACACTTTCAGTTACATGCTTTAAGTCAGGCATGGTCTTGTCAATTTCCAGTTCTGCCCACTCTAGGTCAACCAGCCCATTTTTAAAAAAGAGAATTGGCCATGGGAGCCAGAATTATGGTCTCCGTTGTAGCCAAAATAGCTAAGGGTCTGGCAAAGAGTTTGGGGACCAGACTGAAAGGGATAGTCCCTCAGGAAACTGGCAGAACTAACTGGAGGCACAAAATTGTCCAGGTCACATAATTTCAGGCCACCTCTCGAATGCACCTTGTTAATTTATTTGCCTGCACACGAATAAGTGTCTTTGGGTGATGCATTAGGAAAATGCCACTTCCAGAGTATAACAGTATAAGCTGTCCTTGCGGTCTCCACTGTGGGGAGACGCAAGAGGAGACATGCAAATACATGCTCAGAAAACAGTTATAGGGCCCTCCTCATGCAGGTGAAGGAAGCTGTGTGTATTGGCTCTGTTCCACACTAGTCTTTGTTTTCTGCCAAATGTGCAGGCATGAATGATTTCTACAGTTACTTGTTCAGAAAACACTAATAATGCATGAGACTTGCTAACTGCTTTTATCTTAAATGGGCTTGATAGCTGTTGCGATACATGTTTTTACCATATTTTGTATGTTTGCACATGTGCAAATATATAGCAGGCATGAGTGTTTAATTTGTAAGGTTATAATTATTTTATTTTATTGTGGAGTCCTTGGTGCTCTCTGAGGCTTGTTGTTTTCTTGCAGACGTTTCATTGCCAGGCTAGGCAACATCTTCAGTGCGAAAAAAAGTTTTTTCGCACTGAAGTTGTTGCCTAGCCTGGCAATGAAATGTCTGCAAGAAAACAACAAGGCTCAGAGAGCACCAAGGACTCCACAGTTCAACCCTGAGCTACAAATATTCTCTTCGATTTTATTTTATTTATTTTATTTTATTCAATTTGGATGCCACCTGACTCCAGCTGTCTTTGAAAGCTGCAGTGAGGATTTTATTTAAAAGTTAACTTGAAGTAAATCAACAGAACTGTATATTACCGAATTATTACGAATTCTGAGCAGTTCTCCATTCAGTTTAGGTTGGTTTTCAATCCATGTTTCTTACATTTAATTGACAAAATCTGCTAGATCTTAATTTTGTCCAAATTTCAGGCCAGACTTCATTGCAAACGGGTTTTTTTTTGGGGGGGGATCAAATTTGGAAAATATTGGCTGCTTCTCCTGAAAATGAGTATTTCCTCTTATCAGTAAAGTAGGCTTTCTTGTGTATGGGTATGATTTGGGGCATGAAAAATCCCCAAGTGGACATTCTGCTTTAGCAAACACCCCTATCCCAGCTATTATTCTATTAAATTAAGGCTTTACTCTGTTGTAGTAGGCTGAATGTTACACCAACTCTTAAAGCCTTCCTTTAACAAATCTCACTTCAGACTTAGATAAAATATGGAAATGGTTTGCTGCTGGCTCCTTCTGGGATTTTTAAACAAAAAATCTAGCTACAATTTTGGTATTCCCTAGTGGTATCCCATCCAAGTAGCAATGAGGCTTATCTTCCAGTCTTAGAGAATGTCAGATAGGTGCTATAACTGAAGTCCTTGGAGCAGGGTGTATTTGTAAATGAAATAACGGGGGGGGGGGGGAACTGTCTTGACAAAATGTTGGCTCTGCTTTAGAAAATAAATAAAATGAAAACAAGTTATTTTGTTTTGCAGACTTTAAAGATGCTACTTTCCCAGTATTATTCACTAGATATTGAAGATGGGCAATATGCTAGTGCTCTGATGTGATGTTTGGCCCCCTCCCTTTTCGACCTCTGTATTAACTCATTGGTGGACTTACTGTAGTACATAACCCAGATTTCCATGCACCCATATTAGCACAGCCGAAACTCCCAATACTTCTGTGCACTGACGATGCCGCTATAATTTCACAAACACCTGTTGGATTGAAAAGAGCAATTGCAGCAACATTAAGATACTGCAGACAAAACCATCTGGTTCTCATATGTCTATGAAGGTTCTCAGTCATCCAGGTGGAATTGTCTGTAGCTTGAATCATGTCAACTGGATTTCTATTTTCTTAGTGGAAAAAATAAGAAAATAGAAATCCAGTTGACATGATTCAAGCTACAGACATCTGGTTCTCAATTTTAATAAATAGAAAATCCTGGTTCTTACTGAGAGAGCTATTCAACATTCTTGGAGAGTAGAAGGGCATAATCTAGAGCAGGTCAGCACATTTAAATATTTGGAGGTGGGTTTTCACTCGAAAGGTATTTGGAATGCTAAGTATATCCATAGCATCCATGGCATTGTTTAACCAATGCCAGGTTAGTAGGTAGAATTTACCAACATTAAATGTTTGCCATTCATTTACAATAGTGTGCTTAAAGGTTGCATTTGGGGTGTGACCTGTTGGTTGATCAAATTCTTACAGACCTCTTTAACATTATCCATTTTAGACCATTAGCAGGCAATCCATAACTCTTTAATATTGCTCTAGAACTTGGTGAAATGCTAAAACAGGTTGGAATCTTACCTACCTTACTGATTATAGGCTACCAGTTGTATTTGTCCACCTATCAGGCACTCTGATGTATATTTACCACTGGTCTGAGGCTATAAAAAGAAATTTATTTATTTATTTTTCAATTTTTTTTATAGCTGCCCAATTCATATATATGACTTACAAACAATTGTAATTTGAGAATTGTAAAGCTTCTTTCTGGCTGACAGGTAACTTTCAGCTTGGTGGAATATAGCTTTGGAAAGCAGAACTGATTCCATGTATACAATTTTTAAAATAATTTCATAGGTCAAACCATATTTCTTGCTAATGAATGCCATCTTTTTGCTTATTTTTAAAGGATGAAAGAATGATGTGATGGAGAAGAATATGGGCCACTGGTCATATCCTTTGGCCCCTGCATCTGGCCTCGTCTTCCTGCTTGTTCAGCTTTTGGCTAACATCTGTCATGGCCTTCAAGGGAATTTACCACTGGGCTTCCACTTTACACATTCCATTTACAACACCACGGTGTACGAAAACTCAGCGGCACGGACTTACTTGAACAGTCAAAGCAGAATGGGCATCGCTACGGCTGACTTTTCTTGGGACATCAAATACAGGATAGTATCTGGTGATGATGAAGGTTTTTTCAAAGCAGAGGAAGTTGCAATAGCTGATTTCTGTTTCCTTAGGATAAGAACTAAAGGGGGAAATTCTGCCATACTGAATCGAGAAATCCAGGACAATTATTTATTGATAATAAAAGGTTCTGTCCGGGGAGAAGACTTGGAAGCATGGACAAAAGTGAACATACAGGTTTTGGACATGAATGATTTACGGCCTTTATTTTCACCTACCACCTATTCCGTAACAATAGCTGAAAGCACACCGTTGAGGACTAGTATCGCACAGGTTACCGCAACAGATGCTGATATCGGTTCTAATGGTGAATTCTATTACTACTTTAAAAATAAAGTTGACCTCTTCTCAGTCCATCCCACTAGTGGGGTTATCTCCTTAAGTGGCAGGCTAAACTATGATGAGAAAAACCGGTATGACCTTGAAGTTCTGGCTGTGGACCGCGGGATGAAGCTGTATGGTAACAATGGAGTAAGCAGCACTGCCAAACTTTATATACACATTGAACGTATAAATGAGCACGCCCCAACTATTAATGTAGTAACGCATGTTCCCTTCCCTTTGGATAAAGAGTCTACATATGCTGTTGTTCATGTTGATGATCAAGATGAAGGTGCTAATGGTGAAATTGAATCTGTTTCTATTGTTGCTGGAGATCCCTTGGAGCAGTTTCAGCTGGTCAAGGAGGGGAGATGGATGAACGAGTACAAAGTCAAAGAGAAAAAGGCCACTGATTGGGACAGTTTTCCATATGGTTACAATCTTACTTTGCAAGCCAAAGACAAGGGGTCTCCTCAAAAAGTTTCAGCTATGAAATTGGTCCATATTGCCAGTCCCAAGAGAGAGAGCAATCCGGTCAAGTTTGAAAAGGAAACGTATGATGTAGCAATCAATGAATTCTCTCCTCCTGGAGTAGTTGTTGCCATAGTTAAATTAACACCAGAAACCCAGAGAGAAGAATATAAATTAACTCCCAGTGAAGATGCTGAATATTTTAAGATAAATCCCAGGACAGGTCTACTTGCCACAGCACATCCTTTAAAAATTGTTGACAAGGAATTGTATGACTTAGAAGTAACAAATAAAGAAGGGGACTTGAAAGCACCTGTTACTGTGAGGATTGAAGATGCCAATGATCATATTCCAGAGTTCACCCAGCCTTCGTACAGCTCCTATATCAATGAAAGTGTCCCTGTGGGGACTAATATTCTATCAATTTCTGCCTTTGATAAGGACCGGGGGGAAAATGGCTATATCACATACAGCATCGCTAGTTTAAATTCACTCCCCTTTTCCATCAACCAGTTTACTGGGGTTATTAGCACATCTGAAGAACTGGATTTTGAGTCATCCCCAGAGAGCTACCGGTTTATTGTGAGGGCTTCAGATTGGGGCTCACCTTACCGCCATGAAAGTGAGGTTAATGTTACAATCATCATAGGCAACGTGAACGACAACAAGCCACTCTTTGAAAAGGTGGCTTGTCAAGGAGTCATCTCATCAGATTTTCCCATCGGTGGGCATATCACCGCTGTGTCTGCTATAGATATTGACGAGTTGGAGCTTGTGAAGTACAAAATCATTTCAGGTAACGAATTGGGCTTTTTTTACCTGAATCCAGACTCAGGAGTTCTACAACTTAAAAAGTCTCTAGTTGGCGCTGGCATCAAGAGCAGTAATTTTGGACTTCGGATAACGGCAACCGATGGGGAGTATTTTGCTGACTCTATGTTTGTCAACATTTCGGTAGTTCATGGCAAAGTCTCTTCCAAGACCTTTAGCTGTAGAGAGACCAGGGTTGCTCAGAGGCTGGCAGAGAAGCTGCTGAAAAAGGCCAAAGCCAACGTGAAACTTAATTCAGAAGATGGCTTCCTTGATTTTTATTCTGTGAACAGGCAGGCCCCACATTTTGATAAATCCTTTCCCTCTGACATATCAGTCAGAGAAGATCTTCCTGTTGGTGCTACCATATATCGAATCAAGGCCTACGATGCTGATTCTGGCTTTAATGGGAAGGTACTCTATACCATATCAGCCGGCAATACTGACAGCTGTTTTAATCTTGAAATGGAGACTGGTCTGCTTAAGGTCCTTATGGCCATGGACCGTGAGAAGACAGAGCTATATCTTCTTAATATTACCATTTACGACTTAGGCAACCCTCAGAAAGCCACATGGAGATTACTTACCATAACCGTTGAAGATGCAAATGATAACAAGCCTGTATTTTTGCAGGAAAGTTACACAGTTAATATTTTGGAAAGTACAAGTATTGGTGTCGAGATTATCCAGGTCGAGGCCAGGGACCGAGATCTGGGAGCAAACGGAGAAGTGGTCTACTCTATCTTGACAGACACACAACAATTTGTAATCAATAGCTCCACAGGGATAATTTACGTAGGCGATAATTTGGACAGGGAAGCCAAGGCAAATTTTACATTAAAGATAGAGGCAAGAGATAGAGCAGAGAATGGGCACCAGCAATTTTCTGTTGTTCCCTTGAAGGTTTTTTTGGATGATGTTAATGATTGTGCTCCAGTTTTCATACCACCCAGCTATAGTGTGAAAGTCTTGGAAGATTTACCTGTTGGTACAGTCATTGCTTGGCTTGAAACTCAAGATCCGGATCTTGGTCTTGGAGGACAAGTGCGTTATTCTCTGGTGAATGATTACAATGGGAGATTTGAAATAGACAAATCCAGTGGTGCCATCCGTCTCAGTAAAGAACTTGATTACGAGAAGCAGCAGTTCTACAACTTAACAGTACGAGCCAAGGATAAGGGACGTCCAGTTTCCTTATCCTCAGTTTCCTTTGTGGAAGTCGAAGTGGTGGATGTGAATGAAAATCTCTACACTCCTTATTTTTCTGACTTTGTAGTCATTGGATCTGTGAAGGAGAATTCACGTATTGGTACAAGCGTTTTGCAAGTTAATGCTAGGGATGATGACACCGGCAGAGATGGTGAGATTCAGTATTCCATCAGAGATGGCAGTGGACTTGGACGTTTTAACATAGATGAAGAAACTGGTAGGTGGATCCTTCTTCTCTCTGCAGTGTATAAGTAAAGGTGTTCCATCTGAGTCAAAGTCATGATTTCTGTCCACCCTGCAGAATGACAGAAGTGGCATTGTCACCCTTAAAAGGCAGTTAATATGGGAGCCCTGTGATGTAATTGAATTGGAAATATCCTTAGGGGGCAAGTATGTGTTTTAATCTAGCCTGCATGTAGGGAACTGATACATAGACATCTTCCAGTGTGTTTGTCTCTCTCTCTTGGTTATAGCATGAAAACTAGGTGTTGGTTGATGAAAGTATTGTTTATGTTTCTGCCTGCACATATTTCCCAATTGTAATGACAGTGATTGACATCTGCCCAGTAGAGACGCAAAATTGCGAACTTCCCTTTGCCACTGCTCTGTTCTGAGTAAAAAGCAAATGGTGCCTCTGTGTGACTCCATTACTGTGGGGTATTATGGGGTGACAACTGTAAATTATGCAGCCCAGTCTGTTAGACAGTCTGTACACTCTTGACCCCATCAAAAACATGAAGTCTGATACAGCAAAATTAGAAGTGCAAAGTGGATTGTCGGACTGATGGAGCAAAGATGGATTACCTTGGTGGATGCATTGTTCTTTATTGTATTTATTTATCTATCAAATTTATATGATAAATAAAAACAAAATTTATATGATAAATTTGATAAATATACAGTATATTACTAGAGGAGCTTTTCTAAATAACCAATAAAATATGCAGAATAGGAATATAGTAATTCAGAATCAGCACTGATTAATTTAGAATTATGTTAAGTATAGAAAGACATTTGAACTTCATGCTTGTTTCATTTTTTTAATGCAAAAAGCATTAAACATTCTCATTTTCCAGAGGTGATTAAGGGTCGGAAGGCTTTCAGATATTTAAATTATGATTCTTCCCCACTGTCATTACTGAACATTATCAAAATCAGGGAAGGGAAAGGCAGAAGATGCATCCATATGATAAAATTGCAGCTAAACAAGCTGGTTGTTAAGTATATAATAGGTGGTGGCATTAATGGAGTAGCTGTAACATTAAATTAAGTGAGGAAATTAGAAGTCGTTACTTTGCATTTTGAAGAAATTTCATTAAGGACTAGCTTTGCATTAAGCTCTGCCCTAAGTCTGGGAGGGAACAGAGGACACAAATTCACTATACTGTATCTCCTTCCTCTTACTGTCTTCTTTTATGCCAAAGAAATGATTGAAAGCTTTTAAAATAGGAAGCCATATCACATGTTGTTTCTCAATGGAAAATGCAGTTGTGTTTCTTGGGGCCTAGGGAAAATTCACAGGCTCGGCCTTTCCCCAGGCACCAAGAAGAAAAGTTTTACTCTGTATTTCTGGTGTCGTGATTTTCACCTACAAAAAAGGCAGGACTTCGATTGTGATGCTTTGCCTACCATCTTGCAGATGTTGACATCTCCACCACTGACTAATACCCATCTGCACAACTGCTAGAATTTTACTGATCAGCCTTTCTGTGCCATTTGATACTGAAGAATTCTACCATCCTTCGGTGGTGCTGTTAGGAAATCTGCATTGCCAAAAAACTTTCAACCACATTTTAATTTCCTATCCTTTTCTATAGCAATTAGGCAAGCTGACATCTCAGGTTATATGTAGTCTCTAAACTAGGGTGGGTTTTTTTTTTCCTTTTGGCTGCTGGAACCCTTCCAACCTTTTTAAAAATGAGTTTTTCTATCCCAAAATGGCTCTTCAGCATTTTGTGATAGAAAACATGCAGCACAGTAGGCTAACAGAGTTCAGAAATTAAGAAAACCTCCAAAAATCCATCACCCCAAAATTGGGGGGGGGGGGGGGAAGAGAAGTCCCAACCCTATTCAGATATGTAATATGGCTATATCGGTTACAAAGTTGCATTGTTGTTGTTATTGTTATTGCTTTGGTTGCCTACTGGAGTAGTAGTATTTGGTGGCTTACAAAATCCAAATAAAGAGTTAAAACAATTAAAACACATACAGTAAAACAAAACAGACAGCCCAGGCTAAAAACAGCCATAATAATAAAAACACAACAAGGCCCCCATGAAAACGTCTTCCTATATTTTTTTACATTGTATTTTAACTATATATGTTGAAATTGAATAAAGTTCTTATTAGACTTTAAAAAACAACATTAACCCCAAACCTGGGAACAGAGACAGGTCTTAAGGGTTTTCTGGGAGCCCAGGAGAGTGGATGCTGTCCATATCTCGGGGGGCATGCTGTTCCAAAGAGTGGGGGCAGTGACGAGAAGGCACACTTCCTTGGTCCCACAAGATGACAGTGTTTAACTGAGGGGACCTGGAGTGTACCCACTTTGCCCGAACATACCGGATGGGCAGAAGCAATTGGAGATAGGCAGTCCCTCAGATAACCAGGCTCTATGCCATGTACAAAACTTTCCTCTCTGCAAAGTAACAATAGCATAATTATCTACAATGTAACTATCAGATTTGTTGTCTTTTTGAAAAAAAAGGTCTTATGTATTCTGCATAGAGGACCATTTTCAAGCAACATAGAACAAATATAGAAGCTTTCAGGAATTACACCATTAAAAAAGGTCCTGTGTATTGTTTGTAACACAGTGGTTAATATGGCCTAGGACATGTTTCTTAAAGAGAGAAGTAAATGACGCGGTCAGTATGGTTGATGATGAAGATGCATTTTGTTCTCTGAAGGCCTATAATTTTTCTGTTTGGTCTAAAAGTACGAGAAGTCTCTCTTTTGACCATCTCAAGCTGTTTAATCAGACACCAATATTCAAAGCTGATCATGAAAGCTAGACAGCTGTATACACTCTGGGGTCTGGTTTATTAAAAAAACAGTGAAAACAGTGAAAACATATAAAACATACAAAAATATAACCATGACCTAGCCCCAAGTGTAAGGTCACACAGCTACCTAGAAACATATTTAGGATTCCCTTACTAACTTTGCTCAGACTGAAGAAGCTCCTTGGATAAGGAGCGAAACATTTCCACTGAGAAAATAGAAATCCAGTTGACATGATTCAAGCTACAGACAATTCCACCTGGATGACTGAGAACCTTCATAGACATATAAAACGTCTTTTGAGGGACTGTGTTGACACTTGGATTGTGTAATGGCAGCAGAGTCCAAAGATGTAGCTGTTGGATGACAAAGCCTTTCAAAGGCTTCTGCATCTGAAACCCAGTGATGGTCAGAATGGAAATGTGTTTCTCTGTTACATCTTGAGAATGTTTTCAAGAAGTATGTACGTATACATAATGCACGTACATACACATATATATCATGTGAACCTGGAAAAGGAGTAGAAAAGGGCAGCCAGAATGCCTTAGGAGATTTAACAATATGTGGAACTCTTTGAGTTTAAGGGAAAGGTCAGTACACGCCCTCAGAGCCATTATTTTCTCAATTATCCCAAACCAGGGGGGCCTTTTTCATAAGTCTCATAAATGTACTTCTGGTGATGGAGAAATGCCAACGAAATTGCATTTAGGAAGTGGAGGATAAACTCTTCCTGCCTATAAATTGGGATCATAATAAAAATGGACTTCCTCGATTGAGAACAAAAGACACACACAGAGAGACACACACGTAGCTTGTTTCTCAGAAAGAATATGGTAGAGGTTTATAGAGTGATACATAGTGGGAGATGGTGGGTAATGTATTATTCCCTCTATTAATACTGGAACCTGGGATCCCCCAAAGAAACTGCATGGTGAGAGATTTAGGAAAGGGAAGAGGAAATGCTTCTTCACACAGGGCATCATGAAAAATAAGGCTATCAATGGCTAGTAATCATAATGGATATAAATGACCTCTATGGTCAGAGACAGTATGTCTTTGGAAGAAGGTTACTGGCAAGCACCAGTGGGAGAAAGCTAATGCTCTCATGCGCCACTACCTCTTGGTAGATACCTGATGGACCATTGTGAAGACACACTTTTAAATTGCTCTTTGACTTATCTCTCAAGAGATCTCCTTACATTATTATTATTATTATTATTATTATTATTATTATTATTATTATTATTATTTTACTTACTTATTTACTTACTTACTTACTTATTTATTTATTTATTTATTTTATATGGCCGCCCATCTCCCCCAGCGGGGAACTCTGGGCGGTTCACAATAAAATAGATTAAAATGAAATATAAAAGATAAACAACAATTTATACAATCAATAAGATAAATAAATAGTTATAAAATCCAGATGGGAGGTAGTATTAATAACAGAAAGGACATTATAGACTTAAGGGATTAACCACCCCCAGGAGGAACTATCATTTCCTCCTTCCCATGCTTATTTTTTTATGCTTATAAATTATGCTTATTTATAGTCCATAAACATGCCTTTCCCCCCCTGAATTAATCTTTTAGGATGCGTTGCTGTGAATCAAGATCTCTGAAGGACAGCCTCCTTATGCAGTCCTGCCCATTGGCTGACTGGAGAGATCTTGCTGCTGTACTGCCTTTTGAGGTGTGGCTGGTGGGATCATCAGACAGGGCTTTGCAACATCTGTAATAGTAGAGAATGAGGAAGATGACAATTGACGGAGGTATGCAGGAACCATTGCCTAGGCAAAATGAGCTGAAGCATTTATTAAGTCCAGAACAATGAGATAACATTTGGAAGTATCTCAGGCAGATGCCTCCCTCAGTCACTGAACTGTAAGGAGGAGGAGGAGGTCCAGCACAATCAGACTTGCAAGATGCTGTTATTATATCCAATTTCAGTAATAGTTCTCTTGGCTTTTCTGCGGAGTTGATTTCTTGGTCTGGTCTACCTAGTGGGGTTGACATCAAGTCTTGCAAGTATAATCCTTTCCCATCCCTGTTGCTCTGCATCAGAGCTTTCCAAACTTTTCATGTTGGTGACACTTTTTAGACATGCATCATTTTGCGACACACTCTTACAGCAGGGCATCATTTTGCGACACACTCTTACAGCAGGGCCCAAGGCAGGCACTAGGACCTGCGTGGAATCCTGGCAGGGCTCAAAGGCAGCAGCAGCCACGACACACCCAGACACTGCAGCCGACACACTAATGTGTCCCGACACACAGTTTGGAAAGCTCTGCTCTACATCATGTTTTAATGCAGAGGCTCTCAGATAGGAGATAGCTTTACATAAAATAGGAGATAGGATTAGAGATTAAACAGGATTGCACCAGAGAATATCTCCTCCAGTTCAATCCTGCAGAGGCCTTTCTGCTCTACAGTCTTTTAAATTGCAGTTAATTGGAGCATGACACACAACTTTGTTGTACGCATCCAACATCTGAACCATTCTTCCACATCCCTGTAGCTCAATGTTTAGACACAAAGATCCTCAGGTTCAATCTCTGACATCTTCTGATAGGGTAAAAGAAACTCTTAGAGAAACATTGTCAGTTGGTTCTGAACTACATGGATTGGGGGGGGGGGAAAGTATCTTGGAGAAGTTGGTTTTGAAAACCTTGTGCATCACTGAGAATTCTGGACAATGTTTCCTACATGTGGGGCACTATCTAGGTTTTCACACATTACTTGAGCAAATTGAGAGTGAATTCTAGAATATATCTAGCACTCCTGTAATTGCACATTCCAAGGGAAGATAACTCTGCTTAATGGGCAGAAATGATGGGAGAACTTCTTTTAAGATAGTGGCAGACTTAAAACCCTATTGAGCAATAAATCAGCTGTAAAAGTCACTGGCTTGAATTAATTGTTAAGAAGCGAGATCTATTTATTTTATGTGTTGCTCTTTGGAACTACTTGGAACTGACCTTGGCTGTGGCTTGTTTATAAGATTCCAGGAAACTTGTGGAGCTAAGCAAAAATGGGGAAATAAATAAAAAAGTAAAAGCAATCTTTTACTGTTCTTACTGTTACAAAAAGAGGGCTGCAATGACCATTTCTGTTAAACATATTATCTTATATTGAGGTCCTCTTTAATTTGTTACTTGCATAAAGCCATACAGTATCTCTGGATTCTATCAAGGCAATTTCTTCACATACTATATCAGTCTTCTGAAGCCTGGTCAATTCCAGGTAGGAATTTAGCTATCATAATTTGGGCAAGCTATTCGGAAATAATGGGAGTCCCATGCGTCTTGATTGTACTAGATAAGGGAATAAGGCAGTTTTTCCTCAATCCTTGTGCACCGCTAAACATTCAGAAAATGCCAGGGCCACCTACTTAAGCAAATGTTCCCTTCCTCTGTTTCATCCTTAAGAATATGGGAGTTCAATTTTTGGCAGATAAGTTAAATGATTACAACTGCATTTGTGTATACCTTCCTATCCCCTCCATTTTTAAAGGCATTTTAAAAATAACTTTGTCCCCACAATTTTAATCCCAAATTGACTATTTATTTACCACTTTAATTTTGTGTCCCCTCTGATTTTAATAATAACAGCTCTTAGTACAAGCCTGCTAGTGAAGAATATTCTTCAGTAGAAATCTCTTAAGTACTAAGGAGCTGGGGAGAGTGGATTTCAAGGCCCAAAGAAGTCCTGTTTTTCAATAGTCATTGCCATATTTTCGATTCCTTTGGGGTGGTTTGTGTGAGATCATGGTTAAGCATAGCACATAGAGACGCATAGTGATGAACTGCTCTTGAAACCCATTCATATTGCTACTTGTATTGGATGTGTAAGTGAACCAGTTTTCAGTAATTGATCTGTGTTTTCCAAAGCAGTGATTAGGGATGAATGTGGAGAGGTTGCTAGCAAGTGACTCTGGTTTGGCCAACTGACTGGTAGTGAACATAGGGAAGGGGTGGGCTGAATGGGTATGCAGGCTCTGGCAAGGGAAAAGGGGTGGGAGTGGTCCATCACTGATTCACAATCCACTAGATTAGGATATCACTTCTAGGGAATAAACTCCGTGCATGGAAGTATAAGTCAGTTTGCTTCCAGTCCATGTCAGTTCCACATAATTATTTTAAAAAACCCTCTCTTTTTTTGCAAATAGCATTTTTGCATTTGTTTTATCCCGAATCTGTTGTTTTCTCCTTATACAGATTTTGTTTTACACCAAGAATTATATCATGATATTTAAAGGGATGCAGCTGCTAAAGCAGAGCTTTCCAAACTTTTCATGTTGGTGACACACTTTTGAGACATGCATCATTTTGCGACACACTCTTACAGCAGGGCACAAGGCGGGCAATAGGACCTGCGCGGAATCACAGCAGGTTTGGAGGCAGCAGGGCACAAGGCAGGCACTAGGACCTGTGCGGAATCACAGCAGGTTTGGAGGCAGCAAGGCACAAGGCAGGCACTAGGACCTGCGTGGAATCCTGGCAGGGCTCGGAGGCAGCAGCAGCCGCGACACACCCAGACACTGCAGCCGACACACTAACATGTCCCGACACACAGTTTGGAAAGCTCTGTGCTAAGGAATAACTGTAATGCAATTCACATCCGAGGCTGAAAAGTGTTCATTAGGGCTGTTCACTCCCAAATTTGAGTCAGAGCACATTACTCGAGCAAGTGAATTTCAACACTGTGGTTGAACAAGGGTCCCAATGAATGGCCCGTCTCTCCATCTGCAACTCGTGTTAGGGTTAACGACTGCATCATTATAACAGGGCACCCTTAAATATATATTTATGTTACTGTTTCTTAAAATAATGGGTAGAGAAGAGCAGTTACCAAGCTTTTGGTCTTTGTTGAGTAGATTATTGTGGAGATGTGAGATAAGTAGTATGGACTGTTTCACAGAGGAGTTTGCAGATATGATTGCAGTGCTTCAGATTTGAGGGTGAAGAGGTCCTTTAGAATGGGGGGGGGGGGGGATGCAGCACCTGTCTGTGACTCGGCACCCGTGTACTTTTCCAGAATTGCATGGCTACTGCAGAGAGGTGTTTGCAGCCTCCCTGCTATTTTGGAAAACAGGTGCAGCTGTTCTAATGAGCCAAGTGCCACTTTTGTATTCCTGCATCTTCTGAATCATCTGTTTCCAATTAAATCCGAGCATTTCAAAACTGTATATATTATATATTACGGGTTAAATGCTTGAAATTAGTTCAGATTTTTTTCCAGGCTTTTAATTTAGTAGAATATGGGACATTTAAATAATTGGCAAAATGCATCAAATTTTAAAAAGCATCAGCTATTTGTTAATTAGCAGACCCCTTTCTTAACCTACTTGAAAGATGACATCAAAGTGAAAATGCTAATGGAATGCATGTAAAACAAAACTGTTCATTCTTCCTGTGACTTTCACCTGCCATATAAATTACTTCCCTTGGAGAAGTCAGCTTGGATCTTGCATTGTTGGAGACAGCTTTTGGAAACCGATTGAAATGTTTTATTTAGTAAAATGTTTGTGCTGGCAGATGACTGATGCTACATTCAGAAGTGAACATTGCTTTATAATTAAGCACTCTTGTCATTTGTTTTTAGGTATGTTGTAAATATCATTCCATGTTTTATCATTATTGTTTTGCAGTTTTCCGTTTATCGGTTTGTCGGTCACAGGATCCTGTGTTGACTGGGAGGTAGGAGAATAGGTTTAGGTAAAGGTAAAGGTTCCCCCCGCACATTTGTGCAGTCGTGTCCAACTCTAGGGGCCGGTGCTCATCTCCATTTCTTAGCCGAAGAGCCAGCGTTGTCTGAAGACACTTCCACGGTCATGTGGCCAGCATGACACGCGCGGAATGCTGTTACCTACCCACCGAAGTGGTACCTACTTGCATTTGCATGTTTTTGAATTGCTAGGTTGTCAAGAGCTGGGGGGAGTGCGGGAGCTCACTCCGTCATGTGGGGCTAGGGATTTGAACCTCTGAACTTGCGATCTTCCGATCGTCAAACCTGGCGTCTTACCCGCTGAGCCACCACGCCCCTAGGAGAATAGGTTTAAAGGATCCTAACTAAAACTTGCAGGGAGCTGGGTCCTAATGTCTTTTAAATACATCCCTGAAGGGGCAGGATATTTATTATTACAGTGTTAAAAATGATAAGCTATATCCTTAGTACCATCTTTAAGAAGGTAAATCTGTTTTTCTATGAAAACTCTTCTAAATATTTTAATACGATAATGTAGTCATGGACTCATTGATCAGTGCTGTATCCACCTCTGATTGTAACTGAAAAAAGATGTTTGGTAGGAGATACGGTGGTTGATCTCTGCTTTATTTCCCCACTTTTCCTTGTTTTCCTTCTCAAAGAGCCTTCACTGCACAGTCTTTTGCTATATAAGGAAAACACGTTTATTTCCATTCTTGTAGAAATAGTGAAGACTGTGTGAAGTTAAAATGCAGAGGAACAAGAAATGAAATGCATGTGCTGTTAGTTTATTGTCATGAGATCTTCCAATTGTATTAACAAGAACAACAGTAAGAGTAGCTAGGGCATCTTTGGACAGACTGAATAAATAAAAAGCTCAAATATCCAAGATATGCAGATGATTATTCATAACCCTGAAATTCTTCTGGAGTTAGAGAGAACAGACATTTTTCTGGACTTCTTGTAAAATATAGGGTGATTTTCAGCTCCATGGCACATTTTATTCCCTGCACATATTTCTAAACATTGTCCTGAGGAGGATCCATTTTAAACAAATTGCAACCAGTCCACTTGAGGAAGTGTGTGACACCCCCTGCCAACCTGAAGAGGTTCCTCTTCCTTTTTCAGATTCAGCACATGATTCCCCTGTAGCCTTTCCTGCTTCATTGTCATGTGTGAACACAAGGCTGAAGAATCCATGCCAGCCCTTTAATATTGCAGCAGTTTTTCCAAGGGAGATAAGCCGCTTGAAAGTCAAGCCCAGCCGATCTTCTTAATAGGGCTATGCAGCAATCCAAACACAAAGGGAAAAGGTGGCGTGGAATATCTGTGGGTGCAGTTGAAGCACCCGTCAACACCCCTTAAAAGCAGACGCTTCTTTTGGGGGGATTGGATAAGGTGGCTTCTCAGACTGACAAAGATTCAAGCAACTGCTGTGGGAATAATTCACAGCAGCCGGCTCTTGCATTATCAGATAAAAGATCTACCTCCTCTCCAAAGCGCTATGAGGCTGTGAGAAAAGACCTCAGAAAGTCAAATCCTTTATTTCACTAGGTGTGTACACTGCTTAGAGTCATTTATGATTGGAGCAGCATGGAAATAAAATAAAATAAAATAAAATAAAATAAAATAAAATAAAATACTCCCCCATTTACACCTAAATATGTTGGCCCTAAACTGGAAATAGTTCACTTGGTGGAATTATTGTTAATCATAACTGCTTTTATCTTAGTAAAGCTTGATAAAGAGAGAGGTGGCGGTGAAAAAAATCACATTCAATTCAGGCAGCTACCAAAGGCCTGAGAGATCGAACTGTGGAAGGCAGCTGCACAAGCTCAGGAACGTGCAACTTCTGTAAGGAGTTGACAACAGGTGGAATGTGAGTGTCACACATGCCTGAAGCACTTTTCCCTCTTCTCATTGGAATCTTTCCTAAGTCATTAAACCACAGTCTTTCAGTGACAAGATTTTTTTAGAGGCTCAGCGTTCAGAATGGAGCTGGCGCTGGCGCTGTCCCTGGTGCTGATTCAATTTCCCCTGTTTCTATGCCACTAAGCTGTCTTGACCTGTCTAGTTGCATGTCTTGCTGCAACTGAGTCTGCCTATTTAACCTGGCTCACTTGTCTGGAACTGACATACTCTAGTGTGACCTATTCTGACTTGACTTGTTGGATCCTTGCAAATCTCCTGGCATACTCAGCTGATTTGACTTCCTTCAAACCGAATCTGCTCAGCTCCCTTTTTACCTTGTGTGCCTGAAGCCCAAAGAAAATGCACGTTTACACCCACTTTTCATGCTTCTGTGTGCTTCTGATATTCTTGGCTGTAAGTCACTGTTTTAAGAGTCAACACGCTGGCTTTAATAGAATAGACTTTCTTAAAAAGGGATATTTTGAAGATGTAAATGTAATGAAATAGGGAAAAGATCTAATAAACCAGATTGATTCTATTCAGGAGATTGCGTGAAAAGAAGTGATGCACATGATAGTGAGTGCTTTGCACACTTTATAGTCCTTGGTGGCTTCTCTTCAAAACCAGCTGGCTACCAAAGCCACATACGTTTTCTTCCTAGAGTTGGGGAAAGCCACCATAAATTAAATTAGCCCAGCATTCTGCAACCTGGTATACTCCAAATTTGTCTGTACTGTTGATCCCAGAATCCTCTGTATTGTAGTTGGGCTTGCTGGCTGCAAATGTTGAGAGTGACCACACCAGCAGAACTAGAGGGAGAACTTTGGAGAAAGCTGGATCAGATGCCTGACAACTAGAGGACAGCTTGATCTTTAGCCAGATAGCACATCATTGCATTCTCTTAAACAATTTTTCCAGCATTATTGCTAAAGCTTCATATTTCCAAGCTGGGGTTCATTTGAATCAGGATATTCCCAAGGGTATAATCTGGGGACCAAATAGTGGACAGGACTTGAGCAATCAGTGGATTCGACCTGATTCAGAAGTGCAGACTCTCGTTCTCTATCATTCTTTTTATTTTGGCATCTTGTTTGGACTCTCCCAGGAAAAAGGGGAAGGACAGATCGCTCTTGTCAGAAGCCTGAATGAAGCCCTTGTGTAGGCGTTTTGCAGTTAGGCTGAGGAATACATAAACTTAGCCTGAGGGCCAGAAGTTAACATGAACAGATGTAGAAAGAGGACAGGACTCTTATACCATGAAACAGGGATATTATTATTATTAGATCCTTCCTTCCTTCCTTCCTTCCTTCCTTCCTTTCTCTCCATCCATCCATCCATCCATCCATCCATCTCAAGGTGCCAAACATACCTAATACTCCTGCCTCGTTTTTTTACCACAACAACAGCCCAGTGAGGTGAGTTGGGCTGAAAGAGTGACTGGCCCAAAGTCACCCGGCCGGCTTTCATGCCTATGGGTGCCTAGAACTCACAGTCTCCTGGTTTCTAGGCCAGCTCCTTAACCACTACACCAGACTGGCTCTCTATGTTAGCATATATAGCTTGAACAATAAAGTAAGCTGCTCGTCTTGTTTCGTGTCAGAAATGCAGGAAATAAAAAAGGGGAAATATTAATTAAAATTTAAAAAGTTAAAACATTTAATAAAAATACAAAATTTATATAACTCTAGCCCAATGCCAGGCCACATTGATGGCAGAGGTGTTTCTGGCCAATAAGTCACTCTGTGTGCATGTCGGTCCCAAAGGGCACTGTAAAAGATGGGTGGTTGTTTGAATATTGCCACATTCGCAGCAAGTATCCTTGCCCTCAGGGAGAAACCCCCATTTTTCCATATTATCTTTCGTTCTGGCCAAACCAGTGTGCAATCTGTTTAAACATCTCCAAACCATCCACTCCTCCCCCGAACCTCCGGGCAGCTCCTCAAAACAGTTCTATCCAATTATGAAGATGTTTTGCTTGAGATTTCCATCTTTTTCATTGTTCTGTTTGAGGTGTAATAGCAATCTCCACAGCGCAGTCTAAGAAGCTCCTTCTTGACTTCAATCTTTTTGTAGGAAGTATTCGGTCAAATAATGGGTGTGCCGGATCGTGTAACACCTTTCCATATTCCACACCTTGTGCCATACTCCTTCTAATGCCTGGTGGGGCTATTCCCGCCAAGATATATAATTTATCAAGTGGAGTGAGGCGTAAACATCCGGTAATGAAGTGGCAAGTATCACTAAGCGCCCTATCCACCTGCGTAGAGTGTGCAGAGCGGCCCCAAATGGGGCAGGCATACTCTCCCGCCGAGTAGCACAATGTAAGGCGGCCGTGCGTAGAGTAGTAGGATGGGCACCCCGAGTAGTACCAGCCAACTTTCTGAGGAGATTATTACGGGTGGAAATCTTTTGTTTTAAGTTGCAACAGTGTCTTTTAAAGGTTAATGTTCGGTCCAACGTTACTCTGAGGTAGCATGGCATCTCACAATGTACGAGACTCGCTCCATCCCAGATAACAGAAAGCCTGTGTCTGGCCTGCCTATTTTTGAGATGAAATGCGCAGACATTAGTTTTTGATGGGTTAGGTTTTAGTCCATTCTCATTATAATATTCAGACATATTCTTAAGAGCCAAAGTGAGCTCATCTTCCATTTCCTCGAAGCTAATTCCCTGAGCGGTAAGTGCCAAATCGTCGGCATAGATGAAAGACAATGTATCAGGACCGACGGGTTGATCATTAGTATATATATTGAATAACGGGGGCAAGGACGCTCCCCTGTGGGAGACCATGCCGCTGAACTCTCCACCAACCCTTTTTTCCCTGGAATTCAATATTACATCATTAAACTATGTAACATGCACCTTAAGGTAAAGGTAAAGGTTCCCCCCGCACATTTGTGCAGTTGTGTCCGACTCTAGGGGCCGGTGCTCATCTCCGTTTGTTAGCCGAAGAGCCAGTGTTGTCCGAAGACGCTTCCACGGTCATGTGGCCGGCATGACGCACGCGGAACGTGTCGGAGCGGGAGCGGATGTGGAGCGGCCTGCTTCTCTCCTAGGCACCAGTGATCCAAGTACTATGCAGTAAATAGACTCCAAACAGAAGTTATATCAAATATCCTATTTACTTTATATACATACGTATTTACAGATCACTTCCACAGGTAACAAATGATACACCATCAACGATACAGCTTTCACGAGGTAAAAATGGGAATAAAATGGAATACAGAATATCTCTGCATTTATAGTCAAACTGACCTATCACATTATAGGTCAATCTTGTTAACTACCACACCCAACTTAACTCTAAGCACCTGTTGAATGAGTCACACATGACACATCATTCCTACAACAATGGCTGCTAATTGGGTGACTGTGCAGAATATTTCACCTTTTACCTAGAAATCAAGCCTCTCTGTATAATTTATATCTAGAAGTAAATTCCTGGGTTTATCAAACCCTAACACCCCTTCAATTTACAATAGATATTACATTCAATTGTACAGAATAGAAGACATACACATTTGAGATATACACATCCTATGTCTCTCTAAGCTTAGAGGCTTTGTCATCACATCTGCTACATTACACTCAGATGGACAATATTGCAAATCTATCAGAGACTCTTTAACAGCATTCCTAACATTATGATACTTGATATCAACATGCTTGCTTCGTGCTCTGACCTTATCACTCTTTGCAATCTGTATACATGCCTCACTATCATCGTATACACATATAGGCCCCTCAATTGTTATATTTACATCCATTAACAATTGCCTATACCAAATTAATTCTGAACACAAATCAGATAATGCTGCATACTCCGCCTCTGCAGTTGACACAGCTACTGAACTTTGTTTACGAGACCTCCACCCAACCAAGGTGTTACCAAACATTATTATCAACCCTGTCATTGATTTTCTGTCATGTACATCATTACCCCAATCACTATCTACATAGCATTTCAATTCCAATGGCTTACATGGTTTTATCAATAAACATTTATCAATAGTCCCCTTCAGATACCTGAACACACGTTTGATACCTTGCCAATGCCTCTGAGTAGGTTTGGTTACATATCTACTCAGAACATTTACTGCGTTCCCGATATCAGGACGCGACCATTGTGCTATATACAATAAACTTCCAATTATTGAATGATAGTGTTCTTGATCACATGAAGTTTGGTCATCATCTCCAGTCTCTAATTTAACAAAATCTGTTGTCATCGGGGTAGAAACTTCTTTACACTGTTCCATATTGTTCTCTCTTAGCAGTGCTTCAATTTTCTTCCGCTGCTCTAGAACATAACCCCCATTAACCTTCTGAATACCCATTCCTAGGTAATTCTTAATTTCTCCCAGATCTTTGACATCAAAGTGCTGTTTCAGATTTTCAGTAAATTCAGTTACCCTGCTTTGATCTTTCACTATAAGACACAAATCGTCTACAAATATCAAAAGCAAAATCTGTTCATCATTTTCACATTGCTTTACATACAGACATGGGTCAGCTATACTACACTTGAATCCCATTCTTTGTAATTCCTTATCTAAAGTTAGATTCCAGCAACGTGCTGACTGCTTGAGTCCATACAATGCCTTCTGCAACTTGTATACCCTTCCTGCAATCTTTGATTCATAACCTGGGGCTTCAGTCATATAGATCTCTTCATTCAAATCAGCATGCAAATATGCTGTTGTGATATCATAATGCTGTACTACACAATTCCCAGCTGCTGCCATTGCTAAGGCAAACCTAAATGTCTCCCCTCTTAGCGTTGGTGCAAAAACCTCATCATAAGTCTGATTCTTTATCTGGGAAAAACCTTGTGCTACCAACCTAGCCTTATACTGTATATCACCATTCACTAAGGTTTTCTTCTTATACACCCATCTACAGCCTACTGCTCTATGTCCCTCAGGCAGCCTAGTAGATTTGAAAACCTTATGAGAATTAATGGCTTTCATTTCCACATCCATAGCAGCTCTCCATCTACTCTGCTCGGTTGTGGCAACTTCAATACGTCCCTGTAATTACAAGGTTCATAATCAATAAAACTGTTGGAGGAAAATTCTGAGAGTGCCTTGGACTGCAAGAAGATCAAACCAGTCCATACTCCAGGAAATCAAGCCAGACTGCTCACTTGAGGGAATGATATTAAAAGCAAAACTGAAGTACTTTGGCCACATAATGAGAAGACAGGATACCCTGGAGAAGAAGCTGATGCTAGGGAAAGTGGAAGGCAAAAGGAAGAGGGGCCGACCAAGGGCAAGATGGATGGATGGTATTCTGGAGGTGACGGACTCAACCATTGGGGAGCTGAGGATGGTGATGGCCGACAGAGGGCTCTGGCGTGGACTGGTCCATGAAGTCACGAAGAGTCGGAAACGACTGAACGAATAAACAACAACAATCAATAAAACACACTTTTACATCACCTGGTGTATAACGCTGAGGTGGTATGCCCTTGTTAACTCTCTCAGATCTACGCAATACTGTAGCATCCTGCATCATTGGCACACTAGGAGTTAATTCCTCTTCCTTCTTAATCACATCAGTGGCCTCTGTCCGCTCTGAAAACTCAAAACTTCTCTGACTAGGAAGATAAACCTCACTACTCCCGTGTAATCTCTGCCAATTGCTGTGCTCACTAAAACTTGCTGACCTAGAGATAACAACTTTCCTGCCATCAGTGAACCTATATCCCTTGGTCCCTGGCTCATACCCCACAAACGTCAGCTTCTGTGCTTTTGCTTGTCCTTTCCTACATACCTCCTTATGCACGTGAACATAGGCAGTGCACCCAAACACCTTCAAATGAGCTAATGGTGGCTTCTTGCCATATAACATATAATATGGAGTTTGGTTTACAGATACACTCCATAACCTGTTAATTAAATAATTAGCAGTTAATATTGCCTCTCCCCAGTATCCTCTTGATAACCCTGAGTCAGCAATGAGTGAATCCTTCACTGTCTGCAATGCCAAATTCCTATGTTCAGCCACGCCATTCTCAGCTGAACTATGTGGGTTAGTTCTCCTATGCACAATGCCCCTTCTACGGAGCCATTGCTGAAAACTCCCACTCAGAAACTCTGTACCCCGGTCAGTTTGTAAACTACACACCTTTGTGCTATACCTACGTTCTACAAACTGCACCCAGTTTCTAAACTTTTCAAATGTTTGGCTTTTAGCTTTCAATAGGTAACAGAACCCAAATCTGGTATAATCATCTACAATGACTAAAACATATTTAGCACCCCCTATTGAAGCTGGTAATGGACCAATTAAGTCAGCGTGAACTAATTCAAAACATTTATGTGACTTCCTATCACTGAATTTGCTCACAGAAAACACCTTTGACTTTGCAACCTTACAAGCTGTGCAATCCAAATACACTTGGCACTTTTTCAATTCCATTCCAGAACTTGCTTCTGACATCTTTTCAATCACTTTGAAACTCGGATGTCCAAGCTTCCTATGCCACAGATGCGCACACGAATCATGTGTTGGCTTATTAATCGTAGCTAAACCATGATGGCTGCTGCTTGTCCTGGCTTGTACAATTTCATAAAGACAGTTTTGCAAAATACCTTTGCCACAAACATTGTTATCTTTCATAACAATACATTCATTATTACCAAACTGTACAGTATAACCCTGTTTATCCAATTGTGACACACTAATTATATTGTACTCCAGTTCAGGTACACACAACATTGATAATTCAATATTTAACCCTGGTACATATACAAATCCCTTACCAGTCACAGATGCAATGCTTCCGTTAGCTAGAGTAACATGATCTCTATCAGCCTGCCTAAAACTCTTAAACATCTGTCTGTTATTTCCTATATGCTGACAAGCCCCACTGTCAATTAGAAATGGTCCCTTTAAATTTTTTTCTTCACTTGAACTAATTAAAGACAGCTGTGCAGCTTCTCCCGGCTTGGAAATGTTCAGCTTAGCCTTCGGCTTCCGTTTCTTATCACAATGTTTCAACAAATGCCTTTGCGACCCACAGTTAAAACATTTTCGTACATACAAAACATTCTCAGAATATTCCTTAACACAAACACTGTTTTGCTTAGCACTAATTACATTAGAACACTGCTGCCTCCTTTGTTCTTCTTCTAAAAGCCTGCTAGATAAGTATCTTATGGATAAATCCTCCTCAGATAACGACCCGAAGCTCATTGCCAAAGTATCCCACGTTTCATTTAAAGAACTGAGAATTATATACACTTTGTTAGCTTCTGTAAATTGCATATCTCTCTGAGCCAATTCCTGGAACAACCCTGTCATAAAATGCAGGTGATCCCTTATATTATCAGATACCCCTAATCTAGCGTGATAAAGTTTTCTTGTTAGTAAAACCTTACATAACGGTGAGCTTCTTAGATAAACATTCTTTAAAGCTTCCCAACACTTATAGGCTAACTGACAGTCTCTAACATAACACAATTGGCTATCTTCCAGACATAAAATTATGCTTGCCAATGCTCTATCGTCCTTTAGAGCAACTTCCTCATCTTCCAGGTCTGGTTCAGGGCAAAGTACACTCCTCCAAAGCCCTTCACGCCGAAGATACATCTCCATTTTATATGACCATGACGAATAATTAGTGTCATTCAGTCTCTCCAGAGGAAATCCTCCCCCGACTGCAGGCAACATCTTCGCTGTGCTCATCTGTCTTCAGCCCCTTCTGGGCAGACACCGATGATTAAAGACACAGACCTTATCAAAACGTCCTCCAGCTGCAAAACAAGCGTAGGAGAAAAAAATACACACGCAGACACGGAGCCTGGTAGAACTCCAAATCACTCCAAATAGCCACACGACTCCTGGATAGGCTTCCAAAGCTTCCAGCTCACAGACTGCACACGATCCACCGATCCACAGCCAGTGCAAAGCCTTCCGTCGTCTATGGCGTCTCTGCCGCCTCTGGGCCCGTAACCCTGTCGGAGGGAGCGCGCGGAGATGGAGCGGCCTGCTTCTCTCCTAGGCACCAGTGATCCAAGTACTATGCAGTAAATAGACTCCAAACAGAAGTTATATCAAATATCCTATTTACTTTATATACATACGTATTTACAGATCACTTCCACAGGTAACAAATGATACACCATCAACGATACAGCTTTCACGAGGTAAAAATGGGAATAAAATGGAATACAGAATATCTCTGCATTTATAGTCAAACTGACCTATCACATTATAGGTCAATCTTGTTAACTACCACACCCAACTTAACTCTAAGCACCTGTTGAATGAGTCACACATGACACATCATTCCTACAACAATGGCTGCTAATTGGGTGACTGTGCAGAATATTTCACCTTTTACCTAGAAATCAAGCCTCTCTGTATAATTTATATCTAGAAGTAAATTCCTGGGTTTATCAAACCCTAACAGAACGCTGTTAGCTACCCACCGAAGTGGTACCTATTCATCTACTTGCATTTGCATGCTTTTGAATTGCTAGGTTGGCAAGAGCTGGGGCGAGTGTGGGAGCTCACTCTCACGCGGGGCTAGGGATTCAAACATGCACCTTACACTGATCTTATTTTTGCCTGTTGCAACTCTAGAAGCAGGAAGAAGTCATGTTAGATAGGGTCCCTTAGATGGGTTAAATGGCACTTCAATAATATGAGGAGTTCTTGTTGAGATGGTGCACTTTACAACTCAGAGTGCAAAACATTTGTGCAAACAAATGTTCGTGCAAAACATTTCATGTATTAAGTGTTCCAGGCACAGAAGGTAAAGTTTAATGTCATCCATGTCTAGTCCCAAAAACATGTGTTACAGGTGTTTAGGTCCAAATACAGAAGGAAACAGACTCTTTCTTCAGTGTGTGGGCCGAAATATGATAATTCTGGTTTGAAGTGATCTGGGGGTCGGGGAGAGTGAAGAGTGGGAAAAAATCCAAATACTTTGGCAAAGGTGGCTGAAGCGAGACAGGAAAGGGAAGGTAAGAAGAACAGGAGAATCGGGGAGTCAGATGGAACTCTGGGACACACTGAGGTTGGTGTGGGAAGGAAATCTTACCTTCTTTAACTTTAAAATCATTCCAAGATCCCTCTGAATTTTATTTTGCCCAAAATCTGGAACAGCCAGAATGTTCCTGTTTTTCTCCCCTCCCAAACCACAGGCAATCTGAAACCGTTTGAAAGAACACCTGCGATGCAATTTTTTGTTCCAGAATTGAGACAAAACATATTTTTCATTTTATGCACAACCCTTTTAAACTAGCTATTGATCCAGTGTTGTCCATTCTGGTATTCCACTGAACAAACATTATTTATTTATTTATCAAATATTCTATTTAAGAATTATCTATATTCTTATGTGGGAGATCGTTTAACGGAATAGGATAGCAGTGTAACTAATAGTTTTATGCTTATCACTCTAAACCAGAGCTTTCCAAACTGTCGCGACACAAAAGTGTGTCACCTGCGGGGCCCAGATGTGTCGCGTCAAAACCCGGAAGCATCAAAACCTGGAAGCGCTGATGGCTTTTTCCGTGGTGACACACCAACAGCGGCGCACGAAAATCCGAAAGCGCCGCAGCCACGGCGGTGCGCAAAAACCAAAAGCGGCAGCAGCGCTTCCGGGTTTTTGCGTGCTGCCGCAATAGCGGCGCTTCCGGGTTTTCCCGCGGCGACACACCAAGTAACAACTGGATGGATGGAGGATGGATGGATGGATGGACGGATGGATGGATGGGTGGGTGAATAAGGACTTTGGAGTGAACAAGCTTGGTGAAATACCTCTGGAGGCAAAGACATTGCTGATAGATCATGGATAAATGATCCATTATTGTTAGCTAGGGACTGTTGTTGAGATTTGTGAACTCAAGGTCACATTAACAGAAATGCAGGACAGAAAATAAAACGTTTGTGTCAGCTGAAATGGGTTGAGGAAGACCATACTCGGCTTTCAGCTGTAAAAGTTGCATTGGTAAAACTGTGTGAACAAATGATCTATAGAACTGCTGCAAGTAGCCCTCACTAGTGCAATCTACATTGCATTGCAACAATTGCTTTGGTTGAGAATATAGCTTCAACAACTCTGACTGGGGCTGACGAATGAGGACTTTGCTAATGCAATGCAGTTATTCTCATTAGGCAATCCTCTTGTCCCTTATCACAGAATTATGGTCTTTAAAGTGTAAAGAAATTTAAATACATCCTAAATACAATAGCAGCTCTGTTTATTCTCCTTCATTTGTGTGGCTTTAGCATCCAGCTACTATATCTAGTGTAGGTTGTGACTGGACCAGACAGGAGATATTGAGGTTCACATTGCTGTTGAGTTATGAAGATGGCATGTGATGCAGTGCCAATCTCTCTATTTCTCTGTCTCTCTCACAAGTTATGATACATGGGAACAAAAGTGATGACCTGAATCCTTAGAAAATGTTGGTTAAGTAAATGAATTTTTTTGTAATTAGTAGCAAGCAACAGTAGATGAAAGCTCTTATTTATTTATTTTATTTATACTTATATTTATACCCCGCCCATTTCCTCCCGAACGGAGGACTCTGAGCGGCTTACATACATTGTATACATTGTTATATATTTTCCATTTATACATTATACTTAATCCGCGCGCAAGGGGAGGGGGAAAGGGAACCGACTCTTCCTGGCTTTTCCGGACTACATGTCCCAAGGTGCCTTGCGTCGGAGCCGGCTGCTGACATCCTGTAGGTATTGTTGCTTCTGGGATCTGCCGCCATTCGAAAGATCTTCCGTCCGATGGAACCTGACCCCCGACAGGACAGGACGCCAGCATATTTTCCCACTTAAGGTGGTACCCAATTTATCTACTTGCATGCTTTCGAACTGTTGGGTCGACAAAAAGCTCTTGATGAAAGCATGAGAATTAAAGTTCTAGAAGATGGGGCAACTGTCAAGATTCTTTTGGGTTGGCCACAAAGACCACAGACACAAAGTTTTGTTGGTTTTGACTGATAAGGTGATGTTTTATGTACAAAAAAAATAAAGATTTCCCTGACCTAGGGATGTCATGGGAACTTTGACTCCAATGTTTTTGTTGTCTATTTCTGTTCCTATTTATATTTATATCCACCATCCTAATTCTGAGTCCACCTGTCTCCTTGGTTTTGTGTCTCTGCTTCACCATGTCTAAGTTTTGAATGCAAGCATTACTCCCTGGATGGGTATCAGCGGGAAAAGCACTTGCAATGGCTCGCAGAGTTTGGGCTCCCTGATGACCCAGTTTTGCTTCTCTTAAATACCTTCTCCCTTCCTTTTCTCTCTTGTGAAGGGGAAGTTGGAAGAATTCTTGCTTATCTTATCTCTGCTTGGACAAACAGAACTACCTTGGGAGAACATTTTCTGTTTTTCTTTCACTGGAAAACATGTCCTTTTGGGAGTAACATTGCCTTGGCTAGTTTCTCTTCTCCTCAGCATCTCCCACCATCCAGTTGGTTTTCTTTGCTTCATTTAATCCTTCATAAAGCTGACAGTTATTCTCAACCATATCTGGTAAAAGAGTTTAGTATGCAGTCTAGAATCTTCGACAGTGGCAGACTTCAATTCATATCAAACACTGTTCAAAAACTTCAGTTGAACTTCAGTGGATTCTGAGTTGGCTCCTTGAGAGATGTCGGGAAGAAGTCTTAAGATTTCTGCCAGTAAAATATAGAGAAGCAGATTTAAACCACCAGGAAACGTTTTTACACTAATTGGCTAGGATGGATCAAGTAGCTTACCGTTTCTAGCTACCTCTGGGCCACTTTTGCTTTTGGGGATGGTTTTACTTCAGGAAGGTGTGTGTGTGTGCACATGTGTTTGAATAGTATAAGAGCCTTTCTAACTCCTTCCCTATCTAAATCCAGCAAAATCAGCCCTGCCAACCAATCCAAACTGCAATGAGTTAGAGATAACTGAGGGCTGAACCAGAGACTACAGGCATGTATGGCCTACAACATTCTCCAGTGATTTTACTGATCTTGAGGAAACAAGAAATAATGCTTGCTCTGTCTCTCTTGAGTTCCTCCATGCCAAGGCAAGCAATGTTCACATGAATGCTGTTTGTACTGAATGCAAATAGACTAAGAATATGGGGATTGATACTTAATGGTATCAGAGTAAACACGGAGAGGAAATTTACTTATTTTCTTCTTTCTCTTTTCTCCTTTCCTCACTGTCCCCAGGAAGCATGTATCCATTCAGTAGAATGTTTTACTTCAGGGTAATAGAACAGTAGAAAAAAGCTCTATGTAATTTTCTGCTCCAGTTAATATCTCCCTCCCCCACCCCCTGCAAATTTAATTGTCTCCTCCCTCAGCGTGTTAGTAGTAAAGACACATTTAATGTCTGTGGTACTTTGGGCATGAATGTTCCGTGCACAATGGGCTTTGCAAGCAAATGTCTGGAGAACACTTGTTTTGATACCTCCCAAGAGCTTCTAATAGGCCAGGAAGGATGTAGATCTGATAATTAAAAAGCTGAGAATGAAAAGAGTTGGAAATTACAGGAGCTTCCTTAAGTCTTATTTAACTCTCCTCTGTGCCCTCAAAGGGCTTTACACCCACTCTGGATTCACCACCATGGCAATTGGATGAAATGTTCATACTCTCCTGTGGAGTAGAGGAAAAGTTCTTGTCAGGTTCTTGTCATCACCTAATTCCTCTTGCGAACATCTGCAAAAAGATGTCCATGTTGACTCACTATTTCACTTGTATCAACAAATACTTCTTCAGCCAGTATCTGAATGTCTGGACAAACGCCGTGCCTGGGAATGCTAAGAATCCTTTTTAAATGCTACTTTTACTACTTCTATTTTAAAATGAAAGATTGACTTCATTGAAGTCAGTCTTTGGTCAATTAAAACCTGGTTCTTTCTTTGATATTTTGTTCAAGGGAAAATATTCATATTCATATTCCCCTTTCCCTGATGAGAATTAACACAAGTAACCAATTTCCTGTTTCAGGGCTTCATGCCAGTTCTTTCTCCCTCCTACCCCCCCCCCCCGAAAATGGTGACATTAGAGGAGTGGGATTAGCAAGGTCAGCACTGCTTGATGTTTTAGTCTGGAATTAGAAAAAGAAATCTAGCCTCCCTTCACTGGCATGTGCCCAGAAAGAAGAAATCGCTACAAAAAAATGTAAAATCATCTTGCAGTAAATCTGTTTTAAAAAGTTGCAGGTGCCATGATAGGAACAGGACCTGACTGAAATTTCACCGTACCAGTTTATAGACATAATAAAGTGACCTTAGGTCCGCCTTCTCCAGCAAGTGTGACCAAATAGCCCCACCACTGTCCTGAACAGATGGCCCTGCTGTTCTTCTCACAGGAGAGTTATCTTTGATGGCCTCTTTGAGAAATAGGGACAAAGTGAATTCTGCCAAGAATCCTCTTGAAATGAATGTATTTCAGTCCCAGTGGATCCATGGTGGGAAGAATACTAGTAGGAAGAAAGTTTGGCAAATATTTGTCACTTTTTTTTCCTTTTTCAAAACCTGCCTTACTTGTATAAAAGATTGAGGAGCTACCCTTGTTCTTTTAACACATCATACTCCCTCAGAAATTCATAATATACAGTTCTTTGCTTAATGGCTTTTTTATTTTTTGCTGCACTTCCTGAATGATCACATGACCATGCAGTGCTGCATAGTCACCTAGTAATTCCAAGAAGTGCTGCAAAGGAAAAAGGAATACTGTGAAAAGGCTGATCTTTATTTGAACAGGGGTCCTTCCCCCCCCCCCTCTGCATTCATATATTTTTTTTGGGGGGGGGGAATCTAACCCTCTCTCTGACCATAAATGATCTAACAATCTTTATCTGGGTATTAAAATTTAAAATTTATTTATTTTATTTATTATTTCAATTTATTCCCCGCCCATCTCCCTTGCAAAATTAGTGAGAAAATGCGAGACCAGAACTTTTCCTTGCAACGTAGGGGGTAAAATGGATTTCTACATTCTTTTAGTTGGGTTCTCTGGGCTTAGGGAGATCAATACCGAAGTAGAGATCACATTTTTTGCCAATGTTTTGCCTTGTATTCCAGTGAGGCATCCTCAGCTCAACGGTTCAAAAGTAGGGATTGTCTTGCAGACTTTGATTTACACTGATCTGCACATATTTACTGAGATGAGAGAAAACATGTCCATTCCAACTTGTCACTGCATGAGTGTAGTGAGTATAGGGGATGGCCTTGAAGGACAGAGGGAAGACCTTGAGATTTGCAAGTTTGATGTCAGCCCTCTAACATAAACCAGACTAAGAAACAGACACCGTGTAGACATAAAGCTACTTTGATTAGAACAGCTATAGTAACAGAATCTTGAAAATCTGAGTGTGCTTCCCTCCCCTCTTTTATCTTCCTGTGAATTGGGGGGGGGCTGTCTGAGTAGTTTTCCTAAACCACTTTCTGGCTCAAGCCTCACTTATCTGATTGTTGCCTTGGCAGCCAATCTTCCCTCTGTCCTTCAAGGCCATCCTCTATACTCACAATAATCAGTGAATGGAGATAATAGTTCCTCTCTATCTACTTCTCCTTCATAGGACTGATGGTATAGATGACCCACTTTCTTTCAGGCTGTAATTTACTTCTTAACTAGCAGTTAAATTCTGGGGATTTTAGTCAGAGTGGGAGGCAGTCTGGCTGCAGCATCTGTCATTCATTGATTGACAGATTTGATTCAGCTGATCTGGCTGACTCGATGTGTGTCTTCTTCATCACTCACTGGTTCATTCATGTCCCTCTCGAAGGAGCACACTCAGTGGAAGAGGTTGACTGTTCCAGATAGAAGGACTGGACTGTAAGAATCTTTTGAAATTTTAGTCTAACACATCTGGAGGTGACAGATTGGGGGACCTTATGATAGATTATAATGTTAATTACAATCATATAGAACACTTTCTATCGCAGAGACCTTGGTGCTCTCTGAGCTTGGTTGTTTGCTTGCAGACGTTTCATTACCCAACTAGGTAACATCATCAATGCGAGGGAGTGTGGGGTTTGCTCCCTGTTTATTTACAGTAGCTTTCTATTGCTATATTGGAACATACATTATTCTGGACTGGTGACAGTCATATCTTTCTGTTTCCAGTAAAGTTGGTACTCTTTCATATGACAGTGTGTCTAACTGTAGAAGCTGTAGTTTCTCTTCCTTATTATGTAGAGGTCATCCTCATGATTATTGTCAATTATATGCGTAGCATTAATGCATACATTTACACTTAGTAACAGTTTTGTTTGTAAGCTTTCTCCCCATCATTCTGTTCTTATTTTTCCATTTCAGTGGATTGAGTGTCTGATCCTTTGAATGTCAGAACAATTTAGGAAATTATTTTCTGTTTGGGATTTTGTGCTTAAATAAATAAACGAACCTAACTGGATTTTCCAATATTCTGAAATTAACCAATCTGTTTAGCCCAGCAATGTGGTAAATTCCAGTGCATACAATAATTTTATTTACAATGTGTATAAAAAAGCTTAGAGGGAATTAATTTAATTGAATGAATATATTTAGTAATATCTTCCCTTCTGTTACAGGCACTCAGTGCTACGTACAGTTGTTATACTTTCTTTTCCTTTTTTGATTAACCATCAATTTCCTTCAATCCTGACTTCTTCCCCCACTCCATTTCTCTTAGAAAAGTGTTTTAGCCACTGACACCTAGTCAGTAACCCTTTTATTCATCCTCTATAGCAGGGCTTTCCAAAGTTTTTACCGCGGCGACAGACCAACCTCCGTTGGTGTGCCGCCGCGGGAAAACCCGGAAGTGCCGTCCTTGTGGCAGCGCGCAAAAACCCAGAAGTGCTGCTGCCGCTTTTGGTTTTTGCGCGCCGGCGTTGGTGTGTCGCCGCGGGAAAACCCGGAAGCGCTGATGATCAGCGCTTCCGGGTTGTGTGGCAACACACCAGACTGTGTGTGGCGACACACTTTTGTGTCGCCACACACAGTTTGGAAAGCTCTGCTCTATAGTTTATATTCACCTCTTCTCTGCATGGTTGTTGTGGTGCATGGGCTCAGTCAATTTTGCTCAATATTATTTACTCCAGCAGTTATAATATTATTTTCATAGAAAGCAGCTTATTTCTGTATATGTTTATGCTTTTCTGAAGGCACACACATTTTCGCAGGGTAAGATTCAAATTTTTGCATTTCACATGCAGGTACTGTTGAATCGTCTTTATCTAACCCAATTCAGCATCGCTTGTATTCAGCCATTAGTTTATTCGGTCAGTGTTGTATTTCATCTGCAAAATTTAAAATACATGCACAAGAAAATCCATATTCATTTACGTATGCTGCATTCTTCAACCCACCCCATTTTCTAGGCATCTTACAGACATTTATATGTCTCTTTTTGTATGGCTATTTCCTTAATCTATACAATTCAGCATGTAACAGTCCCCAAAGTTGCACATTTCTCTTTGTACATAATATAGAGTCTTCGTTACATGAAAATTAGTATTGCGCACAGGCCACATAAGATCCAGTCTGGCTTAGATGTGGTTCAGATACTTACCTGAATGGAAGATTCTGCCCTATGTTAGGGAGAAGGGTACCTACAGTATAATGTCTGGTGGAATATCCTTATGCCAATATGTGGTTCTTCAATTGTTACTGGATTGCTACTCTTACTATCCCTTGTCACTTGACATGCTACCTAGGGCTTATAGGAGTTGTAGTTCAGTTTGGTCTAGTGGTTAAGGTTCTGGGCAAGAAACCAAGAGACTGTGAGATCTAGTCTCGCCTTAGGCATGAAAGCCAGCTGGGTGACCTTGGGCCAGTCACACTCTCTCAGCCCTAGGAAGGAGCCAATGGCAAACCAGGAGACGGAGAGTTCTAGTCCCGCCTTAGGCATGAAAGCCAGCTGGGTGACCTTGGGCCAGTCCCTGTCTCTCAGCCCTAGGAAGGAGCCAATGGCAAACCAGGAGAGAGAGAGAGTTCTCGTCCCGCCTCAGGCATGAAAGCCGGCTGGGTGACCTTGGGCCAGTCCCTGTCTCTCAGCTCTAGGAAGGAGCCAATGGCAAACCACGAGAGAGAGAGTTCTAGTCCCGCCTGAGGCATGAAAGCCGGCTGGGTGACCTTGGGCCAATCCCAGTCTCTCAGCCCTAGGAAGGAGCCAATGGCAAACCAGGAGACAGAGTTCTAGTCCTGCCTTAGGCATGAAAGCCTAATAATAATAATGGGCATGAAAGCTGGCTGGGTGACCTTGGGCCAGTCACTCTCTCTCAGCCCAACTCACCTCACAGGATTGTTGTTGTGGGGAAAATAGGAGGAGGAAGGAGTATTAGGAATGTTCGCTGACTTGAGTTATTTATAAAAATAAGGCAGGATAGAAAATAAATTAATAAATTAATAAAAAACAACTGGAGAGCAACATGTGGCCTATTCAAATATAGACACTAGAACCGGGCAGTGCTTTGGATTCAGTTTGGAAAAGATGGTTCGAAATGCACAGGTGAGCATAGCATCGGTGACCTGTTTCAACAGCCATATCTATTTCCATGATCAGCGATTCCAATTTTCAGGGATCAAAAATGGTCAAGCAGTGTTTAGAAGTACAGTAATGTTGAAGCCATGCCTGCAGCCTGCCACTAGTGTCCAGAATTGTTGTTGGGAGGTTGCTTTAAGCTAGCTTTTCTATATGAGCACTCTCTGTGTGAACCTGACTCTATGGCAGAGCTTTCCAAACTTTTCATGTTGGTGACACACATTTTAGACTTGCATAATTTCACGACACACTCTTACAGCAGGGCATCATTTCGCGACACATTCTTACAGCAGGGCACAAGGCAGGCACTAGGACCTGCGCGGAATCATAGCAGGTTTGTAGGCAGCAAGGCACAAGGCAGGCACTAGGACCTGCGCGGAATCCTGGCAGGGCAGGTTTGGAGGCAGCAAGGCACAAGGCAGTCACTAGGACCTGTGCAGAATCCTGGCAGGGCAGGTTTGGAGGCATCAAGGCACAAGGCAGGCACTAGGACCTGCTCGGAATCCTGGCAGGGCTCGGAGGCAGCAGCAGCCGCGACACACCGAGACACTGCAGCCGACACACTAATGTGTCCTGACACACAGTTTGGAAAGCTCTGCTCTATGGAGTAGAGTGGCAGCTGGATCAATTATCAGAGCAGAACTGTAGGTAAAAGTCAGTGAGGGAGCAGTATTCAAATGGTTGTAGACTCAAGGACCAGCTGTGTTGGTTTGGGGGAATTCATAAGGCCCTCCGAACAGTCACTCACGCCCTTGTCATCTCCCGTATAGACTATTGTAATGCGCTCTACATGGGGCTACCCTTGAAGAGTATCCGGAAGCTTCAGCTGGTGCAGAATGCGGCGGCGCGAGCAGTTATGGGTGTTAGGAGATCGGCACATGTGACACCTCTGCTACGCGAGCTGCATTGGGTGCCAGTTTGCTTCCGGGTCCAATTCAAGGTGTTGGTGATCACCTTTAAAGCCCTACATGGCATAGGACCAGGGTACCTGAGGGACCGTCTCGTCCCAATAACGTCAGCCCGCCCCACCCGTGCATGCAGAGAGGGCATGCTTCGGACCCCCTCAACAAGAGAATTCCATCTAGCGGGGTCCAGGAGGCGTGCCTTCTCTGCGATAGCGCCCGCCCTATGGAATATCTTGCCCCCGGAGGTGAGACTGGCCCCCTCCCTCCTGACCTTTCGGAAGGCCCTTAAGACCTGGCTCTGCCACCTGGCCTGGGACAACAGAGGCGGGAGTGCCTCTTGGGGTTGGCTAGCCCCGTAGCAACACTATGCTACGTTCCCTATGTCCCCCATCTTGTATTTTATTTATTTATATTGTATTTTTTAAAATTATTGTATTGTTTTTAACTTTGATTGTTGTAACCCGCCCAGAGTCCCTTGTATGGGAGATGGGCGGGGAATAAATTGAATAAATAAATAAATAAATAAATAAATAAATAAATAAATAAATAAATAATCTATAGCTGGTTGGTACTTTTCACCATTTACAGAGTACTTCGAATTCTCTGTTAAATAATGTGGATCAAGCCAGCCTTGAGGGTTACTTGGGGGGCTGCTTCTCCCCAGTTACATCTGCCTGTCCCATCAGGTCCGGCTGGAGGGGCATATTGTGGGTCTTGTCAGCCAGGGAGCGTCATCTGGCAGGACCCAGGAAGAGAGCCTTTTCTGCCGTGGGACCCGTTCTTTGGAACATCATCCAGAGATCCGATTGGCTCTGACTCTGTTGGCTTTTCTCAGGGCCCTAAAGACATAGTTTTGCCAAAGGGTGTGAGGACCCCGGAGTGTGGGGGAGCCAGTGCAGTGGCCGTACTGATTATTTTGATGAATGGGCCTTTCTCAGTTGTGAGTTTTATGTATTTCATGTTGCTTTTTCATATGCTTTTGTATTTTTTCTTGTTTTTAAATTGTTGCATTGTTCTTTTCTGTTGTTTTTATATTTGTTTTAATCCTTTGTAAGCCACCCAGAGTCATATATATGAGATGGGCGGCTATATAAATTTGAGTAACAAACAAACAATAGCTTGTATATCCAGCGCACAGCCCAAACAGCTCTGCGCTCAGAGCTGGATCACTGTCCGTATGTTCCTTCCATTCTGTGAAATGAATAATTTTTAGGAGGCCTTGGCACTGCAGAATTTGAAATCACCTGGTATAGGTACACGTACATATATGCGTACACAAGTGTGTCGTGCGCAGACCTTTATTGCAGAGGGAGAAATTTACAATAAGCAACTCTGAGTTGACAAAGTTGCAATAAATTGTAGTAATAAAGTTGTAATAAATTAGTTAACAAAAAAGGTACCAGGTTTTTGGTTGGCCCCTATGCTGTCTCTGGATGGAACACTACTCCCCTTGAAGGAATAGATTTGCAGCCTGGATGGTCTGATGTATTCCCAGCTCCTACTGGATCATCAGGTAGAGTAGGCGTCCAGGGAAGCCTTTGTCCACCTTTTGCTGGTCTGACGGTCCTGACTCTTTTTAGAATGGGGTGCCCAAGGACAGTTAGTCATGCCCTCCTTACCTCAAGATTTGATTACTGCAGTTCTTTTCTATTTGGGGCTGCCTTTGAAGACTACCCTGAAACGTCTGTTGGTATAGAATGTGGAGGACTGCATGCTAAAGCTTGAGAGCAGCCTTAGCAAGTTTATTCCCATATTGCGGTACTAAACTTGACTACCAGTATGCTTCTAAGTAAAAGGGGCATGGTGGCTCAGCGGGTAAGATGCCAGGCTTGTCGATCAGAAGATCGCAAGTTCGGAGGTTCGAATCCCTAGTCCCGCGTGTCGGAGTGAGCTCCCGCACTAGCCCCAGCTCTTGCCAACCTAGCAATTCGAAAGCATGCAAATGCAAGTAGATGAATAGGTACCACTTCGGTGGGAAGGTAACAGCGTTCCGCGTGCGTCATGCCGGCCACATGACCGTGGAAGCGTCTTCGGACAACGCTGGCTCTTCGGCTAAGAATCGGAGATGAGCACCGGCCCCTAGAGTCGGACACGACTGCACAAATGTGCGGGGGGAACCTTTACCTTTTTATGCTTCTAAGTAAAATTCACGGCCTAGTTCAGACCTGCAAAGCCCTATATAATGTGAGTGCAGGTTATTATGAAACCATCTCCAGGTAGAATCTGTGTATCCTGTCTGAGCAAAATAAGAAGGGATGCTTCCGGTACTCTCCCCTTAAGACATTAATGGGATTTGCACCTGAAAGGAGGCCTCCTTCTTGGTGGCCCCGTTTCTTGGGAACACACTATCCCTGGAGATCTGGATGGCTATCTTAATTTTAATTTCAACTTTCAACTACAGTTTTTGATTTTAAACATCATAGTTAATTATTGGATAGTTTACATTTATTGTTTTTGAGAATTTTTTAGTTTGATGTGAGCCTCCCGGAGTAATGGGATATAAATCATGAAAATAGATAGAGTAGTTGTTAGGTAGTAGGTAGGTAAGTAGGTAGAAAAACAGACAGAATTCTGTTAATCCAAATTACCACAATTATTTGAATGTTATTTGGAAGGCTCAAAAACGTCTGTTTTGTTTTGTTTTTTTCTGATATGGACTTGGCTCAAAGTCCATCTTAGCAGGATATATCCACAAAATCAGATTTAGAACCTCTTTGATAGATGCCAAGCCAATATACCATTTTCCTGTGCCAGTTTGGCAGATCCACTGTGGACATTTGCTATGCTGAACAAAAGTTCATTATTTGATATTTAGTCATAAAAACCCTGAGACTTTCCTTGCTGACATTCATAAAAACTTGGTGTTGTCAGATAAAAAGATTAAACTATTCAGATAATTTTCTTCATTTCCAGAAAATCATCTTACTTAGCAATTATGCTATCAGTATGCTGGTTGTTAGAGAGATAATGGGACATGAGACACAAAATTTTTGCAATCAAAAAATTGGATGTTATTCTGGGACTATTCAGCAATGTTATAACTATTTCAATTGAATGCAAATTTAAAAAGTGGTGGGAGGAAGTATGTAATAATGCACAGTTGCCCAACTAGGCACTTAAAACCCCAGAATACCCCAGCTACTGCTGACAACGTTCACACACTGAGAAAACACACAGGTTGGGGAACCTCACAACAACATTTTTGCAAGTACTTTTCTAATCTCACTCTTGATTGATTGATTGATTGATTGATTGATTGGATTTATATTACCACCCATCTTCTCCGCAAGGAGAACTCTGGGTGGTTCAGAACCAAACCAACATTAAAATACAAAACCTATCCTAATACAAATACACAACATATAAAATATCATTAAAATTCATAGACAATATAAATGGAATAATATGGAATAAAATCAAGTTCTTCTCAAATTCTGCGCATAAGGGCTGCTCTTCATTTGTGCTAGGGTGCTAGCCATCCCCAAGAATGGCTATTTCCCCTCCTGTCCCAGGCTTGGTGGCAAAACCAGGTTTTCAGTTTCTTTCTGAAGTCCAGGAGTGAGGGGGCCTGTCTCACCTCTGGGGGAAGGATGTTCCAGAGGGCGGGAGCAACTGCAGAGAAGGCATGCTTCCGAGACCCTGCTAGGTGGAATTATTTTACGGAAGGGATCCGTAACATGCCCTCTCTGTATGACCGGGTGGGACGGGTCGATGTAATAGGGACGAGATGGTCCCTCAGGTAGCCTGGCCCCATGCCATGTAGGGCTTTAAAGGTCATAACCAACACCTTGAATTGAACCCGGAAGCAAACTGGAACCCAGTGCAGCTCGCGGAGCAAAGGTGTTACATGTGCTGATCTTGGTGCACCTAAGATTGCCCGCGTGGCCGCGTTCTGGATCAGTTGTAGCTTCCGGATGTTCTTCAAGGGTAGCCCCATGTAGAGTGCATTACAGTAGTCTATATGTGAGATAACTAGGGCATGAGTGACTGTTCGAAGGGCCTCTCGGTCTAGGAAAGGACGTAACTGGCGCACAACACGAAGTTGGCTAAAGGCTCTCCTGGCCACGACTGTATGTGTTGAGCCAATAAAATGTGGCATCATCTCCAAAGTGACCAAGAAGTCCAAACTGCTCTGGGGTTGGAAATTGCAAGCAATGCAGAAAAGGATGAAACAAAGTTAAAGCAGGAAAAATTAGAAACCCTTATTACTATATTTGTGCATACCGAATGGGGTGTTTCATAACAGGATTGTCCCATGCAGCAGGTCAGTATTGAATTATCTACCTGCTTTTGATTTTGCTCTTTCGTTATTTAATTTTTTCATAAGCAGGGTTTTTTTTTCCTGTTCTGAATCATTCAGGAAACAGAATTAGGACTGCACAATAAAGGTGAAAGAGGAAAACTGTAAAGAAGGGACTTTCCTGCCTTTACATCTCCTTCCTCATTCAGAAGCCTTTGCAGTATGTTAGATCTTCAGTTGGTAGAACTCTCAGCCAGCATAGCTGAAGACAAATATACCCAACTACTTCTTGAAGCAGTTTCCCATAAAATTCTTCTAGTTTTTCATTTCCATATTATTTGATCTAGATTTTGATGGAGGATAAGATTTGCTAATATGTATCATAGCAGGAAGCAAGATTCCTCTATCTGCTAAGACATTACCTATTTTGGTCAATATTCTGTTGTCTTCCTTTTAAATTACTCCAACATTCTATTGTAGGAGAAATCTTGAAAATCAGTGGGGAAAAATGCTTTAGTAGAACACATGATCAATCATACCTGGCATCAATCATACCAGGTGTCTTCACAGCTGAACCCTGGTGTGTAAATGGATGACCACCATACACACTCTAGAGTGGAATTTAGGATTAGTGATGCCTTTTCTCTCTTTGGCACTGGAACTTTTTCATAATTTTTCTTGGTGGAAATGTTTCCATCCCATCAGCCTGCAGCACATAGGGAAAGAAGAGAAGCAGGGATGTTCCAGTGTGTCTGTTGGGAATCCAGCAGCTTTTGGGTTCTATTCAACTATCACTTTTCTGGCAGCTTTTCCATCAGGCTACCTGAATTGTTTTGTAGTACCTGATCATAATAGTACCAGTTAGTTTAAACACTGTTATCTGAGCCTGTATTTTTCCTCTTCCGTCCTCTTTTTCCCCTTTTAAATTGTAAGGTTGAGTCAGGGACTATTACTGTTATTTAAATAATACAATAATTTAATGATATTGTTATTTAATAAATAATATTTATTAAATAATAGTAACAATAACCTCCACTCTATGAAATAATAATAATAATAATAATAATAATAATAATAATAATAATAATATGATGATGATGATGATGATGATGATGATTCAGTATTTATGTGTGTCTTCGAGTCAGACTTGACTCCTGGCGATTGCCTGGACTAGTCCCTGTAGTTTTCTTGGCAAGATTTCAGAAGTGGTTTGCCATTGCCTGCTTCCTGGGGCTGAGAAAGAGGGACTGGCCCAAGGTCACCCAGCTGGCTTTGTGTCTAGCACGGGACTAGAATTCATGTTCTCCCGGTTTCTAGCCTGATGCTTTACACCAAACCGGCCCTTTTAGTTTCAGAGCAGAGTAAAAATAACTCAGCAGGGTACAAATAAGTGTAAGCATATACATTAAAAATAAACCTTGTTCTGTGTGATCACTACTCTCAGGAACATACACAAATACCTGATAATAAGTTAAGATTTTCCCCCCAATAATTTTATGAAGAATTATATTAAACAAATAAAACTAATACAGGAACCTAATACAAAAATACATTTTTTAAAATGTATTTTCTGAGAAAAAAAGAAAAAAAATATTAAAGAGGTGCAGAACCCCCCCCCCAAAAAAAAAAGAAAAAGAGAAAGGAAGAATACGAAACTTCTGTCCTGACTAAGAGTGAAAGAACCACGCTGAGACGAAGTGTAGAAGCTCTAGTGTTTATTGTTCTTCTCTGCTAGACAGAATCCAGCTAAACTGAAATGAATTTGCAAACGCTAAGGGAAAAGGCCCATAAAACTAAGGCGGTGCTTTCTTGACTCTCTTAGGAGGGAACCAAAGAGACTCCGTACTGCGCATGCGTTTGTCTCCCTGGAGAGGGCCCCCTCCTTCACCACCAGTTATCTCCCTGACAACTTCCCCCTTCATCCCCAGCAAGTATATTCAACGTTAACAATTTCATCCGATCCCTTAGCATTTAAAAATTTTCCCAAAACAACACACTATGGTCACCCTTTGGCTGTATATTGCAAAAATAAATCAATAAAAAATAGGAACTTAAAAAGCTGAAAACATGTAATTTTCTTCCTTTTTAAATCGATTGAAGAGAGACTCACCTAGCGAATGCTAAACTTGTGATTCTGAAGGTTTTTCAATCTTAAGAAACAATTAAAAAAAAATCCAAATGATTTAAAATATGAGGTTTGGTCGAGCTTTCAATGTATAAAAAGGCTGCATTAACACCTCAGAGCATGATGGAACCCTTGGCTCCCAGCTGATCACAAGTGGCTGCAAAAACATTGGTTTTTGCAAAAAGCAGCTGTCCAGAGTACATATGGGTAATCTCAAGATCTCCCTTTGATCCAGAGAGAATTTCGGCAGTCTGGATCCCGCATCCAGCTGCCTTTTCAGCTGTAATGCCCCCGCAATCCAGGGAGCGGAGAAAATGCGGGGCATTAGTTCTCCAATCCTCACCAGGAGTCCGATAATAAGTTAAGATTGTAATACAACCAGCCAAGTATTGTCTGCAGTTGCAGTTCTCTTGCAGATGCATTGTCCTGGTTTGCTGAGACAGAAGCCATTTCTCATTATCTGCTCCCTGCTCCTTATTTTAATTAGAGGTTCCAGGGATTCAATCATGTGCTCTACCTCTGAGCAAGCATCTCTTCCCCGCCCATAGTTCATCTTTCAGAGCTTTGGCTGGAAAGAAAAGCTGTTCACCATAAGGTAAATGTAATAAAATGATGAGAAAATGTAACCATGCTACAAACTAATTTAATGAAAAAAATCACCCAAATGAGAAAGTGTGTAATTATGCTAAATTTCATGACACATGGGGTCACAAATGGATTTCTTCCACATGCTCAGAATGACATCAATTAATACCAGTTCTAGCTGTCTGTTAAGCAATAGATTTGATAATGTTTTATATTAAGTGGATATTAATTCTTACTGAATTGTTATGGAAGTCTGATGAATTAATTTTATGGCTATGCACAGCTTTAAAAAAGTCTACTTTGTTACTTAAGTTGCAATATTGAACAATAGACTTTGAAAAATTACAGAAATCTATTAAGGAGGAATGTTGACTGCATATCTTTTTTTAAAAAAAGAGAAACTCAATGTTATGTAGGCTCATATTTCTATCTATCTATCTATCTATCTATCTATCTATCTATCTATCTATCTGTATTATAATTTGAAGTTGCTTTTGTTTTTCGTTTGTTGCATGCAAGAAAAAATACGCTAAAGACTGGGTGATTTGTACAATGTCACCATCTCTCCTGAATAAACACATTGTCCTGACTTCGAGTGAAGGAAAACACGCTGAGACTTGAAGTTGAAGCTCTAATGTTTATTGTCCTACTCTCCTAGACAGAATCCAGCTAAACTAAAATGAACTGGTAATACTCAGACAAAAGGTCCAAGAAATCAGGGCGGGGCCTTCTTTAGCCTCTTGGGAGGAAAGCAAAGCGTTTCAGTACTACGCATGCATTTCTCCCCCTGGAGGGAGCCCCCTCCTTCTCCGCCAGTTATCTCCCTGACACCCATACTGTATGAGATTTTGAATGGAGAATGCAAGACATCCCAATTTTAGTGATTACTGATTACAGACTAAGAGTGATAATACAATTTATTGGAAGGCCAGAGTACATATGTCCTGTTTATTTGGGCAAGCCAAAGAGGCGATAGCAAGGTTTTCAAATTTCACAAATATTTGTGACAGTTTAGCACAAAAAATTAGCAAGTACATATTCATTTTCTTTGATCAGGTTCCAACTTTACTGTAACAGTATGTTACAATCCTGCCTTTCAAGTTGATTTTAATTTAAAATTTTGCATGTCAGCTGGTTGAAAATCTTAGTATGTTTTCAAGTTGAACCTCCGCAGTCTGAACTGGGCCCACTGAAGCTGATCCTTCCCTTATACTTAATTATATTAGCACTTTGGGTTTTTTTAAAATGTTTGCCCCTTACGATGGAGTTGCTGACCAACTCCTTGAATAAAAAGCAAGATGTATAGTGGCTGGATGCTTCCGGGGAGCTACAAAATTGCCTGTAGGGAAATCATGATGACCTCTACCTCAAAACGTTAATAGCATCTTTTTTGTAATGTGTAACAGGTATTTATAAACAGGATTATAAATGCCTACTTTTAGTATTCCATTTGCTGATTAATTGGAAAAAGATGATTGTTTCATATCCACTTTGATGAGCATAATTAGATTCATGAAAGAATCCTGGATTTTTATTGTATTTCTTACTTTTAAAAGTTATTGGCTTTGATGATAGCTTCAGCAGTTGGAATTGTAAAGTCATGCCTCTTCCACACATTTTTTAAAGATTTTTTTAATCCCGCCTTTGTTAATTTTATAAATAACTCAGGGTGGGGAACATACCTAATACTCCTTCCTCCTCCTATTTTCCCCACAACAACCACCCTGTGAGGTGAGTTGGGCTGAGAGACAGTGACTGGCCCAAGGTCACACAGCCGGCTTTCATGCCTGAGGCAGGACCAGAACTCTCAGTCTCCTGGTTTGCCATTGGCTCCTTCCTAGGGCTGAGAGAGACAGGGATTGGCCCAAGGTCACCCAGCTGGCTTTCATGCCTAAGGTGTGACTAGAACTCCCAGTCTCCTGGTTTGCCATTGGCTCCTTCCTAGGGCTGAGAGACAGGGAGTGGCCCAAGGTCACCCAGCCGGCTTTCATGCCTAAGGCAGGACTAGAACTCACAGACTCCTGGTTTCTAGCCCAGCACCTTAACCACTAGACCAAACTGGATTTTTTTTACCATTGTTTCCTCAAATTTAAGTGAAGGCTCAAAGAGACATGAACGAAGACGATGAATTAGCACTGTGGTGTCAGCCAAGTGCTACAAATAACGCTGGACAGAAACCATCTCACAAAATACTCGTCCCAATTTGTTGACAAAGAAATTGGGTGAGTGCTTTTTCCAAATGTCTCTAAGGAAAGGAGAAAATCCGCAACAGTTTCTCAAGGTTCGAACATCCCCTGAGCAATGATATTAGTACCACTACCCAGAAAGTCTCATGGGAAGATGCCCCTCTTGGACTTCTGTAGAAGCGTGGGAAGACAGGGAAGCAGGCCAACATTGGAGAAAGGATTCTATAATGAAATAAAGGATTGTACAATGAAGTGCAGTACAGCTATTGTTCACTTTATAACTGATAAGTCCTCCCTTCCTCCATGAGAACTTCATCTGAATGCTCTTCTCCTTTGAAGGTGATTTTGAAAACAGATTCACATTTATCAGACAGAGTGAGAACTGGTAGGGGAAAACACAGGAGAATTTATCTGCCCAGCATCAGACTCAAAACATTTCAGATGTTTCAGAAAAACAGGAAGGATGGAAGGAAGGGAAGGAAGGGAGGGAGGGAAATCTACAGCACCAACTTGGGAAGGTCCAGTCATAGAAGCCTATTATTTCCTTCACACAGTTTTCAACTAGCCCATTTGCTGTGTGACTGGGGTTTCATTAGTATATTCATTATCTCTTCACCATGTATTTCAAATACTTCCAAAGTCACATGAAATTATGTAGCTCACATCATGAATTATTCATGTAAAACCTTTTAAGACCTTTCAAGATGCAGGTAAAAATAAGGGAAGAGAAGAATGGTTCATGATACTCTCTTTTCTCAAATCCACTTATAGGAAGGCTGGAATGGTCAACCTCCTGGTCTTTTTTCTGCTTTAGTATTTTATAATCCTCTAGAAGGATGGCTTTTTTTCTCATTAGGCACCCTCCCTTTTCCATCTTCTTTCCTATCCTCATGCATTGAGAGTTTGCAGATTTTCAGTGAAGTGTTGCTGCCCACGTTTCTGTGGTTTAGCCAGACACACACACACACACACACACACACGGTTTAGCCAGACACACACACACATAAGGAGTGGTGGGACTCCTTATTATATTTAAGATATTCCTTAAATACAGTTTAATCTCTTGAGGTTCATTTTGGAGCTTTGGGGCTTTCAAGAAAATGCATTTCTCATTTCTGGCCTTTTTTTTCGTATCAGGAAGGTAACTCGGCATCGCAGCATGGCTATCTCTTCTCAAACAGGTTATGCAGCTTGTGGTTAAATATTCAGTTAATGAGCTTCTACTGCTTGGCATCTGATGAGTGTCACACCAGTTTCCAACTGCATCATATCTCTGCAGTTTTCTTAGCAGGGAGGGAGGTTGCATCCTTCCAGCATGTAGAGCTGAAACAATTCAGAGTTAATGCGATGAGCAGAAATAAAAATAAAAAGCATCCACACTTCTGCATGCTGTCAAATTACCACTTTTTAGCTCTCAGTTCCTGTATTATATATTAAAGGAAACCTTTCATTTGAGGGCATTTCAGGGGAAAATTAGATCACTGTTCAAAGACAATTACTATGTTTTCTGCCTGCATCTCAGCTTTGATTGCAGATTACCGTATATAGAGAATTAGCAGTTCTTTCCCCTTAGCTTCTCCTTTAGATAAACTGAATCTGTTTTCTTTATTATGTTGACTTTTCGAGGAATGCAGATATTAAGGCTTATTTATTATTTATATATTCCTGACATTTCCAGGCTGCTCCACTCCAAATAGCTGTGAGTGACATTCGGTGAAAATAAGGATTAAAAACAACAGGCAGAAAACAACAATAAGCCATAATGGCCAAGTCCATCCCCCAAATCCCCTCTCCCGGAGCCAGGGTTTTGATTCTTGAATCCCCTCTCCTGGAACCAGGGTTTTGATTCTTCGCATCTCGGAAGGGATGGTCTCTACATACAGAGGCAAGATATTCCACCGGAGGGATGCCCCCATTGAGAAGGCCATTCTGTGAGGTCCCTGCAGATGGAAACTTCTTAGAGGACAAGATGCTCAGCAGGACCACTTTCCCACATCCTACATGATGAGCAGACTCACTTGAGAGCAATGGTTTTGAAGTTAAACAGACTTGAGCCATGCAGTACTCTGAATTGCACCTGGAAGCTGATGGGCAGGCAGTACAGCTCTTGGAATAGGACTGTTACATGGAGAAATCTATATGTGGAGAAAGTGGCCTGCTGAACAGGCATGCATGCATGCATGCATTCATTCATTCATTATTTCAGATTTCGTCACCACCCATCTCACTCAAGCATGACTCTGGGCGGTGGTCAATTATCAATCTCTAGTCATATATTTATGTGCAAGAATGCCTCTAGATCCCCTCCCATACCCCAAAGGCACTCTTAGCCAATCAATCAATCAGTCAATCAATCAGTCAATCAATCAATCAATCAATCAATCAATCGGGGAATGGTGGGTTACTGCAGAAATTTAGATGTGGAGAAAGTGGCCTGCTGAACAGGCAATTGTCAATCTCAGGTCACATGTTTATGTGCAAGAAAGCCTCTAGATCCCCTCACATACTCCAAAGGCACTCTTAGCCAACAAAGAAAGAAAGAAAGAAAGAAAGGGGGAGATGGTGAGTTACTGCAGGTCCATTGTTGCCCAGAAAGAAATCCACGTCTTCAGAGATTTTCAGAAGGCCAGCAACATCAGGGCCAGTTGGATCCTGGCAGTGAGGTAGAGGAAAGGTATGGTGTTCGAAGGGAAAGGCACTATGACAGATAAGACACACTTCGTGTGTCCTGCAAGATGGCAGTCCCTAATCAACAGGACTTGCAGCGTCCTCCTTCTGGACCCAGTGAATTTGAGCTTAAGTCTTCTGCCAGTGCATAATGTGCTAATTGAAGGAGAAGTGGGCAGGCTTAAAACACTGACTTTGTTTTATTATTTATGGTGCTGAAAGCACTGCAGTTTTAACAATTGCAAATGGTGGCATAGTTGATTACTCCATATGTAAGTAGCTTTTAATGGAGTGTAATTAGTTCAGTGTTAGTTTTCTCTCCCCAGTGGGTCCCTGGTTTGGGTTGCTTTACCAGTAGTGCTATAATTTCAGGTTGTGCGTGTTTGTTTGAAGTCCAGTGACTGCCCACACACATTTACAAGAAGGCAGGCTTAAACATAATACAATAATGAAATGATGGTGTGATTATTCACAGCTGCCTAGCTGTGTCAGTGAGCAGTGAAATGCAGACTCTGGAAGCAGAAATGCTAGCCTGGATTTCCAGCCTACAGATCTCTTTCCCCTTGCTTGAGTTAGTAGAGGAAAAGACTGCAAAACAAATTCTACAGTTGTATAAATCCATTAGGAAGAGTTGCAGCATTGCTCAACTCCATAGGAAAAGTAGAGAGGGAGAAATAGTGTCAGGAGAACAGATGTTCAGATGTCGAGTGTGCCATAGGCCATGTGAATGGAGAGATGTCATAGTACTGGGATAAAACCTTAGGTATGTTGACCAAGAGAATCTAAACAGAAGGAAGGAAAATAAATGGAGATCACAAATCCCCATCCCGATGCTGTCCAGGTACCTAGATGCTATCTTCAGTACTCTGCCAGCCTGCTATACTTACCTAAAAAGAAGACTAATTTCCCTGCCCCAGCCAAATATTTTACTTTTAGAACAGGATATTGTTGTAAATAATAGAAATGGAGGCAGATCAGTTTTTTCCATCTAATCTTTTGGGGGTTGTCATCTTCAATTCAGGATTGTCATTGTATTGGATGGATATGGAAATTCCTTGTGAAGATAAGATGAGAAGAATATTGGGAGGAGGAGGAGGAGGAGGAGGAGGAGGAGGAGGAGGAGGAGGAGGAGAAAGGCGAGAAAGGCAATGTGGCTCCTGAATTATAGGAAGAATGGAAATGTTCACACTCTTTAATATACATTGCATTTGCAGCTTGATCCTAAGTTAAATGTGGACTTCTGCCAGGGAAGAAGAGGTGAGCAGATTTGCTCTGTCTTATTTAAACAGAATAGTTGGTGTCTTGGCAGGGTATCGGAGTCCCGACTGTATTTACATTTCCAAATGGTGTGCTCTATGTTCATGCACATTCCTTCCAACTGACTTATGCCACACGTGAAACTGCCTTTTCAGTTTATGCTGCTGCAGAATCTGTCCCAGACACATTAACCACGTGCGGACAAATTGAGCTGGCTGTTCAGAAGCTCCCAAAGGAACTCTTGATTGCCAATTACACTGTTTCTCCTTTCTCTCAAATTGCTAAGAAACAGCCACTCTCTTGATTTAAGATTATTTCCATAGCTCGTGGTCTGTACACTAAGCAATTGCTTTATTATATTTAGGTGTGCAAGCACATTTGGCTTGCATGAATTGTGTTTTTCAGCTTTCACTTGCAACATTCTCAGTTGGACTTCCATTGATTAGCCTCCCTTGTGTGTTGCATTAGCGGTGCATCTGATCAGATCATTCTTTCTGCCTGCTGTTTCAAGAAAGAAGAAAAAAGGAACAAAGAAAACCAGGAGAGATAAAATTGGGGGTTTTCTTGCTTTTTAGCATGAAATGAAATGAAATAATTCCTTTGTCGTGGAAATAAAATCATCCCTAACACCTTCTAGGGTTAGGGAATTAGAAAAGGCTAGGGCAGTTTTCATGGTAGTCTGATTGTTGGTATCAATAGTTTATGGATTTGGTTTATCTTCCTTGTTTTGGAAGTGCACCAATCATTGATGAAGGAGATGGCAAAGGCAGTCTTCAGGACAGGGCTTTCTAAAGTGCTGCCGTTGGCGACACACCAACAGCGTGGGCGCGGCGGCGTGGGCGTTCACGGCGGCGGTGCGGGGGCGCGTGTGTGGGCGTGCATGGCGGCGGCGGCAGCCTCCGCTAAAACGCGGACGCACTGATGGCGCGTCGCTGCCGCCGCCGCCATGCACACCCCCGCTGCCGCTTCCAGGTTGTGTGGCGACACACCAGACTGTGTGTTGTGACACACTAAAGTGTCACGACACACAGTTTGGAAAGCTGTGCTTCAGGATGATATATACAGTCCCCCTTCTCTTAGGGCCTCAGCAGACAGATATGGATGTTACGTTATGTTATGCCTTGCATAGGGGATTTTACATTATTTTCACCACCACCCTTGGTTGGTGTTTCCATTACATTGACCACCAGGAGGCAGGTATATGATCAGTTTCAAGTTTGGGACTTGACATAATGTGACATCCATAGTTACCTGTTCTGCGAGCATAAGTGAAGGTGGGTTGTAGATACTATTCTGATAGATTCTGTATATCACTTCCTGCAACCAGAGAGTGCCAGGACCTGGATAGCTCCTAAAGCTAATATACTGTATAGCAGGGGTGGGGAACCTTTTTTCTGCCAAGAGCCATTTGGATATTTATAACATCGTTCACGGACCGGGGGGTGGGGTATGCGGGCAGGAGCCAATCGTGCGCACTGGGGGTGGGGTTTGCGGGCAGGAGCCAATCGCGCGCACTGGGGGGTGAGGTTTGTGGGCAGGAGCCAATTGTGCGCACTGGGGGGTGGGGTTTGTGGGCAGGAGCCACAAATAAAGAGCAAAAGTCCATGAGTTCAATTCCTGATAGAGGGTTTGACTGCGATAGAATAATATCTGGCTGCCTACATTTGATGAGTCCTAAATAGGATGAAACTGGTCACGTAGTGCCTGCCTCCTCGTGTTCAGTTCAAAGGTGAAAGTGAAAGGTTTCCCCTTGTCTTTTCCAAGGCACATGCCATGGCAGTGCCACTGGGGGCAAGGGCCTTCTTCCTGGTGGGAATGAGTCCAGTTGACCTGCTTCACACAGTACGCTACCCCATAAACTAAATGAGGAATCTGTGGTCTGCTTGTGCCCCCCAGCATCCCTAAGTTGTGGAATGTTTAACATCAAATCACTAAGATAAAGGAGTTCACTAAACCTCAGTGAGGCAAAACACATCGATTCCCATTCTTTCCTCCCAAACTCCAGCAAAACTCCCCATGTAGCATGAAAAGTCTCCTGTGGCCCACTGGGCCTAGGAAAAATACATAGTGCATCTCCCTGGCTGACTGGCCTGACTGGGGATTCTAGTCCCTGCCACAATTTTTTCCATCTTGCAAATCTGTATGCACAATGAGAGGTCATTAGCCGAGGTAGAGAGGTAGTCATCTGCACAAGCAGAACCAAAAATGGGACATAGGAAAAATATTTTCTTCCAACACTGGTAGTCTTGGTAAAATCAGATTGTTTTTAAAAAAATACAAATTTGCATAAAACAAATGCAGGGAGATAATAAGGGATGGAGAATGGGTTTTGAGATATATATTGCATATATGTTAAGTTCAATAATGCAGTATTAAATGCTCGGCTCTGGAGAGGTGGGTAAATGAGAATGAGTTAAAGAAAATAACCAACAAATTAATAGATTCCCTTTGAAAAGATGATGTTGTTTAGAATCCCTGCATTCATTCTGTACTTTGCTTTAAGTGTGTCTGGGGAAACACACTTACGTAGTAAACTCTTTGTAGCATGTTCTTTCAGACTTGTTGGTGTTACAGAACACTTCATGTCCTTGTTCTCTTCTCAGCATTTCCTTCCTCTCATTTTCACTTCTTTGCAAAAACAAACAAAAAATAAGAAGTACATAATGAGGAAACAAGGAAATGTATTCATGTCCTTTGCTGAGCTTGTCAACCGAACAATAGGGTGCTGATATTTACAGGTATAGACTGCAAACTGGCACCCTCTAGATGTTTTGCACTCCAGGTGTTGATTGTTCTAATTGGCTTATTGTCTTAGCTCCTTTGGGTAACTCAAGAGAATACAAAGTCAAAGGAAGGAGGCATCTGCAAGCCAATATACCTTCTTTTGTGAATGTCACTGAAGTTGATTGACATGAACGTTATATTATAGTCCAATTTGGAACTCTGTAATTTAAGGAAGAGGAACTTATAGCTCTGTGGCACCCCGTTTCCCCCATTTTTAAGCCTCCAGAGTCCTCCTACAACTTTTCTTGAAAATCAGTGGTATGAAAAACTTGTCTTGCAACTTTTAGTTGTAACGTAAGCTTTATAATGAGGGGCATGGTGGCTCAGCGGGTAAGACGCCAGGCTTGTCGATCGGAAGGTCGCAAGTTCGGAGGTTCGAATCCCTACTCCCACGTGACAGAGTGAGCTCCCGCACTCGCCCCAGCTCTTGCCAACCTAGCAATTCGAAAGCATGCAAATGCAAGTAGATGAATAGGTACCACTTTGGTGGGTAGGTAACAGCGTTCCACGCGTGTCATGCGGCCACATGACCGTGGAAGCGTCTTCGGACAACGCTGGCTCTTCGGCTAACAAACAGAGATGAGCACCGGCCCCTAGAGTCGGACACGACTGCACAAATGTGCGGGGGGAACCTTTACCTTTTTTAAGCCTTATAATAGGAGTAACCTAAGCTCTTCATGTGGTCATCAAGGGAGCAGTCTGGATAAGCCATATACCTTTGCTGACATTGGTCAAATGGATCTCCTTCAGACAATCATGTTGGTTTCCTTTTGAGCCAGGACTTTGATCATGCAGAATCTGGCCTCAGGTTGAAATAGACACATTATTATTATTATTATTATTATTATTATTATTATTATTATTCAGATTTATAAGGCCGCGCAACTCAAACACGGTGACTCTGGGCGGCTTACAGAATTAAAAACCATAAAAACACAATAGACACCCCCCAGCAGCAGCAAACCCATTCATATCAGCCGCTTGATTGGCTCCGAAGCAGCCTGGGGTCCCCAGGCCCATTGACAGAACCACGTCTTCAGGGCCTTCCGGAAAGGGAGCAAGGAGGGGGCCAATCTTATATCTGGTGGAATGATGTTCCAAAGGGAGGGAGCCACCACGGAGGAGGCCCTTTTCCTTGGTCCCACTAGATGTACTGCAACATACCCTGCCTCCCTGCTCTGGTGGGCCGGGTGGATGTAAGTGGGGAAAGGCGGTCCTGCAAATAACCTGGATATAGATACATGTACTTAAATCTACAGGAGAAGAGTTATCTCTTGCAGACATGTTAATTTATGTTTTGATTTATGTCCTACCTTTCATTCTGAGGAAGGCAGTATATATATGTAGCACTCTCCCGTCTTTTTTCTCCCATATCAATGACCCTGTGAGATAGATCAGGCTGGGGAAGGGTGGCTGGCCAAAAGTCACCCAATGCATTTCCATGGCTGATGGTGAATTTGGGTCTCCTCGTTCCTATTTCCAACACTATCATTATACCACAGTGCCTCTCTAACTAGCCCAAATTCATCCAGTGATCTTCCATGGCTAAGTAGGGACAAGAACCTGTGTCTCCTCATCCCTAGCCCAATACCACACTGGTTATCATATATGCTAAACACATGGATATTTGCAGAGGCTGACACTTGAACAACATCAGCAGGAGACGGAATTTATCTAGGGGTCATCACTCTGAATTTTAGAATTTTATTCTTTTATAGTAAATAAATAACCATTAACTGTCCCCAAACCCAGTGGGGGGAAAAAACCCACTGAAAATGCTGGAAGTACATTTTTAAAAATTTATGTTCTAAAACCCCACCCTCCCTCGCACTGATGATGTTCCCTAGTTGGGTAATGAAACATCTGCAAGCAAACCACCAAGCTCAGAGAGCACCAAGGACTCTACAGTTCAACCCTGACCTACAGAGATTCTCTTCTATTGGATTTTATGTTCTGCCTTTGTGGTAGAAAGGATTATTCAGAGTGATTAACAAGTAGTAAAGTACAGTGCAGCCATCGTCATCAAAAGCTTGTCTACTTCCTTAATGGTTTTGACACACTGGCCTTTCTCTTTTATTTTTAACTGTGCACTGATGCTTATATGCATTTCAGGGGTGGGGGGAGGACCACAACAGGCCACAACTAATTTAAAAGCTGTGTTGTGATACATTTTCTTTTTCTGTGTGTGTGTACACACACACACTCTCTCTCACACACACACATACTGATCTACCAATTGCCAGGGAAAAAAGTTTAATTATAATGTTTATAGCAATTCCATGAAATGTATTTTTCATGGAAACACAAGCCTCTCTGATGAAGCCTGTTTATCCCTTTGTGTATATACTGTATTGAGCTTTGTTTCTTTTGCCTAATGAGCTAGTTAATTTTTACCCTTTCTGTTTGACAACTTGCATAACTCATTGAAATTCCAAGCTTCTTTACCAGCATGGTGGTGTGACACAAGCTTGGGTCTCCATTAAGCTTGTCCACCCACCCTTTGCTTGGCTGAGGTCAGAAGCCAATGAGGAAAAATTGGTAGCCAGCGAGAGGCAGTAATACAAGCAGAACATTTGGGTTGCTTTGATTCAAACTAAGCTTGGCTTATAGCCTTTGATAGGCATGAGAGAACCTCGATTCAAAGTAAGTCTGGCTTATAGGCTTTGATAGGCAGAGCCTCATTCTCTTGCAGTGTTAATAAGCTTCTTCTTGGGGGCTGACATTAATAAGCTTTCATATCTGGTTTCCTTCCTCTCAATACCTGAATTAGGGCAGTAAATGGCTCACGTCCCTCCGGTTTCTAGCTCTAAACAGACTCCCATTGGTGTTTGTTTCGTGTTTTTGGTTTTTCAACAACCTTCTTCAAATTCTGGTCGCAGCTGGAGGCAGTGCCTAGCTGACTTTGGCTGCCTCAAAAACACTAAGCAGGGTTGGACCTAGTTAGGACTTGATGGGCGACCAGGTGGAAATTCAAGAGCCGTGGATTAAACCGAGGGGTTGAAAAATATCACAGAAGAAGACAATGGCAAACCATTTTCGATTGTGGCCAAATAAAACTGCCTGGATGTATCCATGTAGGGATAGGAATTGGGCTCAACTCAAATGAGACTCCCCCCCCCTTTTTTTTTTTACTTCAACAAAGATGTAATAAAGGGTTGCAGTGTGAATTACTCCTCTACAGTATCCCAGATCATCTCTCATTTTGGACTTTCCCATGATCCTCTATGCTAGAGGCAATATTTTTAAAAGATGGTTTCAATTTTAATCATCGGTGACATCATTTTGGTGGCACACAAAACATTTCCTGATATGAAAGATTTCATATGGATTTCAAAGATGGACCATGGCTGGATTAGCATGATCTAGAGCAGCCCTTTCTCAACTTTTGGACCCTGGAGGAACCCTTGAAATATTTTTCAGGCCTCGGGGAACCCCTGCACATTCAGGCTCAAATATAGGCCAGACGTTAACAAAATTATTGTATTTATTTCATGTGTAGGCCTGTATATATGCACTAACAGTGTTAAAAATAAAGAATGAAACTTACCTCTTTAATGTGATATCTCTATCTGTATCTATCTGTCTATGGTTAATTTGTGATGCTGAAGAGTATATGGGTTGGAAATGTTACTTGTTCATTATTCCAGGGGAAAATACATTAGTGGCTGGCCATGGGTGTGTTTAAAGGAACCTGAGAAGGTAGGATATTGCAGTTTGAAGCAGTACATATATGCTTGTATATTATTATTATTATTGTTGTTGTTGTTGTTGTTATTATTATTATGCTATTTAGGCAGTTTCTTTGCCTCTATGTATCCATCTAGGTGGATGGCCTTGACAGGTCTGTCCAGTACGGATTCTGTCTGCAAGTGAGGAAATGTTGACAGCCTCAAACTGGAATAACAGTACCTCTTCTAGGGGAAGACGGCAAATATAGTATCTCAATATATTTTATTAAAATGGAAACCCTACATATGCAATTGTATGTGATCAGAAAACCTGAAATCTGGGGCATGCTAGGTAAATAAGGCAATTATTGATTGGAAATAATTACACCTCCACCTAAAACTGAGACTATATTTAAAATTGGGCTTTCTGATGGCCCATCCTTCAGCAGGTTCCAACCCAGGGTTGCTGCCAATAGAATTCCCATTGTTATTCCAGGGCAGAATTTGTGAGCCTCTGGACATCTCACAAGAAATAATCTTTACCTGAAAAGGGTTGGTGATGTTGCCACCTCAAAATAAGCTACCAGAACTTTGTATAAAGAAACTCAATCAGGCCTCTGAGAACATTTCCAAGCAGGTTGCATGGAAGTTGTAACCTCCGATTTCCGATTCGTTGGTTAGATTCACTCATCACACTAATTCCAAATGTGGTTTGTTTGATTTTGGCTTACCACATCTTATCAACCCCACCAGTTGCAATGAGTAAATCATGCTTTATAACTGCATTGCAAAGGTGTCTGCAGGGGAGAGGGTAAAAAAAGCCAAGATTGAGGTTGTGACTGCCTGATTGAACCCTGCTTGTTTTGTACAAATGTGAAAGGGTAAGACTTTGATCAAATGATTGTGTGATCATATGAGATATTTTATTTTATTTTATTTTATTTTATTATTTTATTTTATTTTATTTTATTTTAATTTTATTTTATTATTTTATTTTTTTATTTTATTTTATTTTATTTTATTATTTTATTTTATTATTTTATTTTATTATTTTATTTTTTTATTTTATTTTATTTTATTTTATTTTATTTTATTTTATTTTATTTTATTATTTTATTTTATTTTTATCCCGCCTTTATTATTTTTATAAATAACTGAAGGCTGCGAACATACCTAATACTCCTTCCTCCTCCTATTTTCCCCACAACAGCAACCCTGTGAGGTGGGTTGGGCTGAGAGAGAGTGACTGGCTCAAGGTCACCCAGCCGGCTTTCATGCCTAAGGCGGGACTAGAACTCTGAGTCTCCTGGTTGGCCATTGGCTCCTTCCTAGGGCTGAGAGACAGGGACTGGCCCAAGGTCACCCAGCCGGCTTTTTAAACCCTTTAAAAAAAACTTTTAAAACCCTCCCTGTGTATACCCCTATTGCTTTGTGTGATTCCAGCCAATTGTGGTTCCTTCAGTAAATCATGGTTAAACAAACCATGACTTGATTCAGCGTGTGAACACAGTGGATCAAGAGAGAAGACTTTGTTTGGTCATGGTTGATCATGATGTTTTCCAAAGTAGGAAAGTCCATAGTTCTTTCCTTATTTTTTAAAATTTACTCCATGATAGCTTTTAAAGAATATAAGATTGTGAGAATTTCCCATTTGTACAAATACTGGAGAGGGAAGGAGAAAGATTGGAATGGCAAGAAGAAATAGATGAATTTCTTTGTACTTCAGTATATGAGTTAACATATGCATTGCATTACATTTGTAACTCTGTGCACAATTTTCAAAACAGTGTCACAAATTCTAAGAAGAACTGTTAATCAAGAGTCTTTCAGAGCCATGATTTACTGGTGCTGTCCCTCTGAAACAGTCCTACATGGAGTGTTTAATTACACTGTGGGTATTTCATGGCAAGGGAGGTTCTGAATATTTTTCCAAATAGGAAAAGAACCAAAGATCTGATTTTTAAACAGAGCTCTGTTTTACATAGCAATAGTTGTTAAAAATAATTATATATATCTATATACACATATACATACACACATATACAGCCACACATACAGGTAGTATATGTGACCACAATTGGGCCCAGAATTTCAGTTGCTAAACGAAGCGGTCATTAAGCGAATCTGACCCGATTTTACGGCCTATTTTGCCACAGTTGTTAAGCAAATCACCATGGGCTTTAAGCAGGTCATGTTGGTCGTTAAGTGATTCACGCAGTTCCCCATTGATTTTGCTTGCCAGAAGCCGGCCGGGAAGGTCGAAAATGGCAAATGCATGACTACAGGACACTGCAACGGTCATAAATATGAACCGGTTGCCAAGTGCCCAAATGGTGATCACGTGACTGCGGGGACGCTGCAATGGTTTTAAGTGTGAGAACTGGTCATAAGTTGTTTTTTTCAGCACCATCGTAAGTCCGAACCATCACTAAACAAATGGTTGTTAAGCAAGGATTACCTGTAATACGTATTGAGTTCTATAGTTGCTCAATAGATTCACCAGAAAACTCTCATGAAATATAAAATAGAATTATTAAAATCAGTTGGGAGCATCAGGATGGAAATACCTGACTACCTAAAGGTGGTGTTTTTTTAGTATGCTAGGAACAAAAATACAGCCACGTAGTCTATAATAAATGCTATTATTAAAAAGGGGACAGGAAATAAAAAGTTTTGAAATATAGTCATAAACTGGAGGGTGCTGCTGGTTGATGTTCCTGTTGGGCAAGCTGATAAGCTTGTCCAGGGTCATCTGCACAGGGTGTCAGAGAGTCAAGATGGCAGTCGCAACGATGTGATGGAAGCCCCGCCTTTTTTAATGTGTGTTGCACAAATGTAAAAAGGGGGCAGGCCGTCATCTGTGTGGCTGCAACCACCATCTTGACTGTTTTGACAACCCCAGAGGCTTTTGCTTTGCCATTTCACTCCACCCACTTCAATTCCATCTTTTTGTTACCCATTTGTTACTTTTGACTCCTAAAATGTATTTGCGCTTCTGTGAACCTCAGAGTTCTTCTGACCTTGCTAACATTTTCTTGATTTCCCCGTGATCCATTTTCACTCTTAATTTCTGTTGGCATTCGTTACCCAAATTGGCTATTCGAGGGAATTTAGAAAGAAAAAGGATGGCACTGCTAGGTTGAAAAATAACATACTATGGACAGCTGTATGCTTTTATGAGTTGCGTTTGGAGAGATTGGAATGAGGTTGAGGAAGCAGTGGTCCCAAATCATTTTTTGTTGGCTGAACAATAGTTTAAATCTGGGTCTGTTTTTCATAATTCACTTTGTTACGCAAACTTGTCTCTGTAGTTACTAGTAGCTTATTGCCAATGGGTCTATTATTCTGATCAGCCATCTGAATATTTTGCTATTAGCCCACTGCTGGCTTGTATTACCAATACAATTGCTGATTCCAAAAGAGGGGAAGGGTAAAATTGGACAGGGGACGGTTTTGCAAACAGGCCTCTAGAAACTTAATTTGGGGGAAATAATGAAGAATATTAGCATAATGTTGTGCAGCCTGCTAATGCCTCACATTCTTTATTGCAGGACTACAGAAAGCACTTTTTCTAGTGCCCAGAATGGATAGTCTAACTTTTTGGACCTTTGGGGGGATGAGGATGGTGGTGGTATTGATAGGATTTTAAGGAGCAAATGGATCTATTAAACCATAGCCTGTTTCTTAATTCTTGTAGCAAGAAGTAGAGGACGTGAAAAAGGGAGGGGAAGTATGGATCATCTCCAACAAATCATCAGTTTGGATCCAATATAATTCAAGGCAATTCAGCAAATCAAGTCCATTTCAGTAAATCAAGTCCAACTGATTTGGAAAAAAAGAGCATGCATGCATCTCATTTGAATTGCCAAATTGATTCAGAGGCATCCAATTCAATTGGACAATTCAGTTCGAATTTCTGACTCAGATGGAAGCTTCACACAGTCTATTTCCTATCTCTCCCTCCCCCCTCCCCCCACTGTGATTTCCTTCAGGTTTTGCACAGATGACTGGTTAGGTTCAGCCAAGTTGTAGAGAAAGTTGGTGAGTAGAGAGGAGGTTTGCATTAACTGGGCCAAATGACAGGTTCTTACATGAACCAGGTTCTGACTTAGGGTTATGGTTGCCAACCCTTTAAATAGAAATTTCCCTTTTGAGTATAATGATGGAATCATTGAGAACATTCATGCAATGTTCTGTACCAGCTACCTTATTCTGGTCCAAATACTCCAGAATGGTAACACTTTGTTGTTCAGTCGTTTAGTCGTGTCCGACTCTTCGTGACCCCATGGACCATAGCACGCCAGGCCTTCCTGTCCTCCACTGTCTCCCGGAGTTTACTCAACTTCATGTTCATTACATCGGTGATGCTGTCTAACCATCTCATCCTCTGGCGTCCCCTTCTCCTTTTGCCTTCAGTCTTTCCCAGCATCAGGGTCTTTTCCAGGGAGTCCTCTCTTCGCATTAGGTGGCCAAAGTCTTTGAGCTTCAGCTTCAGCATCTGTCCTTCCAATGTGGAATCTAAAGGCTCAAATTTGTCATATGTGACACATGCCATGAAGTAACAGAATGGAACTAAAGAGAGAACAATTAATTCTCAAACATTTTGGGAGGACATCTTTAAAGTCTCTACTTTAAACATGCGTGTGGATACATGAATGCTAACTTGAGCTGACTTTTCCCCTCTTTGTCTGTGTCATAAGACTCAAAGATGAAACAAATTTCTTTCCTCTGCAGTTTTTTGAATACAGGAAGAAAATGCAGCCAAAAGAAACAAAAATGGAAAAAATAGAAAAAAGTGGCACTAAAGTGGCATCTTGCTCAGATCTTGCATGGTTCTGCAGCAGTCCTAAAAAAAATGCAGAGGGAACTTTTGATGACACAGTAGACATCAGATGCTGCAAAAGCTCGGAGCCTGTTCTGCAGGAACAGAATGCCATCTCTTCCTTTATGGCTGGCGGCAAAGTTTGCAATACAGTAAATGATCTGAAATGGGATACGGTGCTGTTAGTGATATTTGGGCGACAGGGTCTGTATTCAACAGAGATGCTGCAAATATCTCCAAGCAGAATGAACCCAAAGAAACTGCAGTGTCCAGTAACTTGGAGGATTCAGAATGGGGACAAAAATGTCAGTAGTTTTGAGCAGCAGAAACGATTCTGTAATTAAGTCACTTACAGTGGTGTTTAAACGTTTATGAACCCTTTTGAATTTTCAATATTTCTGCATAAATATGACCTATAGTACTTGGTGTCCTTTCCATTAATCCACATAGAGCAATTTTTTTCCCATTTGGGTTGGCCAAGCAATGAAAATAGGGAAAGTAGCAACTGGAAAATGGTATATTGAAGGAATGGTAATATTTAATCCTCTGCAGTGCTTTGGATTAGATCTCCAAAAAATGGTTCGGAGCACATGGAAATGCAAATGTAGCTCTTGTCCAGAACCCTTTAAAGCAACTGCATGATCCTGGGAAGAAGTGAAACAGTGGGAGTCACTGTTCTGAGTTTGCCACTCCAAAAGGGAGGTACATCCAGAGCAGCGACTCATGCAGTGATATAACTGGGAGTCTTTATGAATCATGCAGCCTCCGTATCGCAAGAACTAGACCAGGGCTTTCCAAACTCTGTGTCGTGACACAATACTGTGTCGCCTGGGGGCCCCAAGTGTGTCGCGTGACAACCCAGAAGCGCCGGCCGCGGTGCTTCCGGGTAGCTGCGTGGCGGCACCGGCTGCCCCTTCAAAAGGGCAGGCTCCGGGGACCCCGAAAATGCCCTTGGTTCCGGCATGGAGGCGAAAAGCCTCCTTGCGCCCGTGCGCACGTTGCCGAGCTTTCCGGCGCTCAGCTGTTCCGCGGGGAGAATTTCCACCCCGGCGCCAGATCAGCTGTGCCGTGCAGCATGCGCGTGCGGTGTGGGGAGGCTTTTTGCTCCGGGGACCCCGAAAATGCCCTCGGTTCCGGCAGGGAGGCGAAAAGCCTCTCCGCACGTGCACGCTGCCGGGATTCCCGGCACACCTGTTCTGGGGCCGGGGTGGAAATTCTCCCCGCGGTACAGCTGAGCGCCGGAAAGCTTGGCAACTTGCACGTGCACATGGGGAGGCTTTTCGCCTTCCTGCTGGAACCGAGGGCATTTTCGGGGTTCCCGGAGCCTGCCCTTTTGAAGGAGCAGTCGCTGCCGCCACCGCTACAACCCGGAAGCACCGCCACCGGCACTTCCGGTTTTTGCGCCGCCGGCACTTCCGGTTTTTGCGCCATACTGGCCACGGCGCTTCCGGGTTTTTGTGGGCCGGCCGTTGGTGTGTCGCCAACGGCAAAAGTTTGGAAAGCCCTGAACTAGAGTGATCCATTCAGCTACTGTAGCTCTCCAAAGATGCTTTTCCAATCCACACGGTGGGCCAATCAAAAGACTGTATGGTCAGAGCTTCATTAAGAGATCAAACAGTCAGCCTCCTTGGACTTTAGCAGCATTTTCAGTTTTGCTTGGCACCGGTGCAGTGCCATTCTTGCATGTTTTTTGCAAGTTCAAATTTATACCAGCCTGCTGGCAGAAGCTGAGAGTGGGGTGTCTTCTGTTTTTAGTGGGAGAACATTTAGGCGTTAGTATATGTAAAACCAGCCAGCGAATGCAATTGTCAGCTTCTCATTTTAGAAGAGTAGGAGGATTTGAACCAGGAACGGTGGAAGCTGACCCCAGAATCTAACCCTTCCTCCCTCACACCCCCTTAATCTGCCAGTTCAGAAACAGAGCTCCGGATTGTTCTGTGGATGAAAGATGATCATTTCCGACTACAAAGGCGGGAAACATCGTTTCTCTTTCTGTAAATTAAAGTTCTAAATTCTGCAGCTGGCTCGGGGTAAATAGGCTGGTGGGATTTTTCTTTAATCTTATGGTTTATTATTACTGCGAGGTCAAAAAAAGGAGCTAGAAGGATGAGTATTAAGGAGGTGGACGGGGCGGGTGGGGGGGAGATGTTTTAAAGGCTGCCAAATGGGGGGGGGGAAGCATAGCAAAGCCGGCATTCATTGGTTTTTTTGACATCAAAGTGGTTTTGATAGGAATGATCTGTTTGCATTCTCAATGTGACCGCTTTTTAAAAAATATTTTCATTCCACAGCCAAAGCACATTCTCATGTGATTTGCTGGGTGCGGAGCAGATAGCAGTTGACAGTAGGAGGGCTAGGTCGAAATCCCGCCTCGTCTGTGATGCTTGCCTCGTGTCGCTTTGTCTTGGACTGATCCGGCAAAGTCAGGCATTTTTGCAATTCTATTGGTTTTAAAAGGGAAGAGATTTACGCAGACTACTCTTTTTTAAAGAGCGTATCCTAAATATTCCCAGCTTTCCAACTCTCAGGGCAGAGAATGCTTTTTTTTTTTTAAGTTTAGGAATAATAGTAGTGGAAATAACAACAACACAACAATAATGTTAATCTCCTAGGTTCTTGGAGAGAACTCGATGCGAATCAAGGCCAACACCAGCTAAAGAACTGGCAGCTGTAATCTCATGTTGTTGTATATAATAATAGTAATAGTAATAGTAATAAAGTCAATTACAAATAAAAATATATGCCTCTTTTCATCCTGGAGAAAATCTGTCTACCTGCTAAGAGTTGACAGTGACCTGATGGAACATTACCAATTAATATGCTTCTTTGTGTAGGGAAAAAAAAACAGTTTGGATAATAAATGTTGATTGTGCTGTGAAAAGGATGAAATATAATAACTGGAAGCAGTAAAACAGCACAGACCAATACTAAAACAGGCATAATAGAGTTGAGAAGAGATTACACCAGCATTTATGTAAAAAGTACAGATTCACAGTTAATAAGTGAATTGCAATAAGTAATAAGTAAATTGCACGTTCATGGAAATATGCCATCATAGGTGAAATAATTGAAAATGACCAAGCAAAAATGTTATGGGATTTTAAAATTTAGATTAGGTGCAAGGACTTAGAAAGAAACAGGATAGCCTAAATTTGGAATAAATTATGACAGGCCAACGCTAAACAGCAGCGCTGTTTTGTGCCTCATATATAATTAGATGCTACCTTTACGATTTCCAAGCGATTTCTCCGGGGGGAAAGCTGGAATCATGAAGAAGAAAACTGACCAACATCAACTGTGATGTTCAGTAGAACTGGAATGAAGAGAGGGAGAAAAAAGTAACTTCACATTTACAAAACTGGTACATGGGGTGGTAAAACTGGAAAAGCAAGCTGCCACCCTCTCCCACCTCCTCCCAGCAGAAAGGCAGAATATAGATTTTAATAGGTTAAAAGGTAAAGGTTTTCCCCGCACATTTGTGCAGCCGTGTCCGACTCTAGGGGCCGGTGCTCATCTCCGTTTGTTAGCCGAAGAGCCAGCGCTGTCCGAAGACGCTTCTGCGGTCATGTGGCCAGCATGACACATGCGGAACGCTGTTACCTTCCCACCAAAGTGGTACCTATTCACCTACTTGCATTTACATGCTTTCGACTTCCTAGGTTGGCAAGAGCTGGGGCTAGTGCGGGAGCTCACTCTGTCACGCGGGGCTAGGGATTCGAACCTCCGAACTTGCGATCTTCCAATCGACAAGCCTGGCGTCTTACCCGCTGAGCCAGCACGCCCCTACAGATTTTAATAATGAACCCATAAATAATTGTGCCTGGCTGACTCGTGGGATGACCCAAATGCCCAAGCATACAGATGTATCTATGGGTAGATGCCTCTGTTGGAACTCCCTCCATCAGTTCCCTGCCTTCCTTTAAAAAAAGAAGACATGCTCATTCCATTCCATTAATTAGTTGATGGTAATTGGCAAGCTGTCCACCTCTGTCATCAGCCTTGCTTTCAAGAAGCCTTCCACAAGCTCTGTCACCCTTCTGAGATAATCAGATGGTAGGTGGGGTAAATGGGTGTCTCATGGCTGCCATGACCAACCTGGACAGCCATGCTATCAAAACTCCACATGTGGCACTGGGCCAAAAAAGTGGCCTAGCCATGGCCTGTGCCTTGGGGTTAAAATAAGGCAATGTATGGAATGCTTTTTTCACAGTGAAAAATCAGGGCTTTGGGGCCCTGATTGTTTAATAAAGTACTCTCACCAACAAGTAGTCACAGTGTAATTAATTGATTGATTGAGTTCAGGGGAGATGATTGCTTTTTCACATCAGCACATTACAGCTTGGATGAAAGAAGGGCCAAGCTTTGGTGATTTTTGTGAACTCTGTATATAAACAGGGTCCAGGTGAAACCCTAATAGCATTCATCAGGAAAGATAGGCAAAAATTCAGAAAATTTGAAAATACTTCCTCCTCCTCCTCCTCCTCCTCCTCCTCCTCCTCCTCCTCCTCCTCCTCCTCCTCCTCCTCCTCCTCCTCCTCCTCCTCCTCCTCCTCCTCCTTTTTCCCTCCTCCTTTTTCCCTCCTCTGAGGAAAATCATGGATTGCTGTGAAAACTTAGGGATAATGTTTGCTCTAACAAAAAAAAAGGCCAAGAACTCTAAGGTTTCAAACTTAAGAAAATAAGAAAAAAAAGACCCTTCTCAAAATGTAACTGCAAATTTATATTTTATTAAAATATTTCATTCAAACCCCAAAGAAGAAATTTGCTCTTCAAAATGGAAAGCAAAGCAAATGTAAAACAAATTTACACCAACCTGTACCTCTTTTGTATCTCTGACATTATTCTGGGATTTATAGAAAAATATTATCATATTGAGCATTTTAGTTTTACAGGATATCATCACAACTTCAAATACTACTATTGCTACCTAAGGTGATGATTGTGCTTTTTATAGTAATAATAATTAATATTGCTAGACGTACATTCCAAAGCATTTTAATATTCATTAAAACATTTCATTCAAAGGCTTAGTCTTCTCAATATACATACGTATATTTAATCTTCCTCATTTTTTCTTATCAAGATGTGTGTGGCGTGGATACCCTGGAGTGTATTTTAACTGCATCTAGTTTATTTCTGTTTAAAATTAATGACACAATTCAAAGTTCAGAAGAACAGCAAACGGGTCCCACGTCTGGCTGCCCTTCCAGGGGTCTACCTTGGTCATCTCAAAAGCTGGATTAGTAGATAAATATGTTCTGTTTCTTTTAAAGGAACTTTTCTGCCAATAAATATATCAAATTGACAAAAAAAATGGGCAAAATGGCTGGCTATACTACTTTGAGGCCTACCCCAACACGCATCTCTTGGCCCTTAGTGATATATACCTATACATAAAGGACGTGAAAACTCAGTTAAACTAATCAAGGCAACCAACCTTTCAGCCTTGCACAACCTATTGCTCTCCTAATAGAAGACATGCGGGGAAATTAAGTTGTCACCATGTCTTCTATGGGTTGCAATTTATGGGATCCTTGGAATTTTGATACACATTGGGGGTGTTCTCAGAAAAGAATAGCAAAGAAGGAACGCAAGCAGGTGCACGGCACCAATTTAACAGCGTAACGTCTTCCTGCCCTCCCATCTCCCCTCTGGCATTACGCTCTCCAGCTTATTTTTGTCTTTTATTCCGGCAGGTGGGCATACTTCCAAACAAAACGCTGGGCTGTGCCTGCTGATTATTTCTCTTTTCTAGAAAGCTTACATGCTGGTGGCTAGGGCTTTGCTTTGCACCATACCATCTTCCCATTTTTCAAGGTGTAAAACACTCAACTTGGCAAGGGATGTATGGTACGGTGGAATCCCTATCCCCATTTTAGCACAACTGTGTGCCTGTCCTGTTCTGCTCACATCCTAGCCATAACTACAATTATATGGTGTCAATGTTTAGCAACCACATACTGTACATAGACCTTCTCCAGGATGATTTGTCCCCAACCTGGCCCTTTATGTCTTCCAAAGGTGCATCCATCACCACTGTAACTGAGTCCATCCGAATCACCCTCTTTTTCTCTTTCTGTTTACTTCTCCTAGCATTATGGACTTATCAAGAGAGCTAGGTCTTTGCATAATATGTCCAGAATACAATAAAAGGTAAAGATTCCCCCCGCACATTTGTGCAGTCGTGTCCGACTCTAGGGGCCGGTGCTCATCTCCATTTGTTAGCCGAAGAGCCAGCGTTGTCCGAAGACGCTTCCACAGTCATGTGGCCGGAATGACGCACACGGAACGCTGTTACCTTCCCACCGAAGTGGTACCTATTAATCTACTTGCATTTGCATGCTTTCGAATTGCTAGGTTGGCAAGAGCTGGAGCTAGTGCAGGAGCTCACTCCGACACGCAGGGCTAGGGATTCGAACTTGCGATCTTCCGATCAACAAGCCTGGCGTCTTACCCGCTGAGCCAGCACGCCCCTCCAGAATACAATAATTTGAGCCTAATCATTTGTGCCTTGAGTAAAAACTGTAGATTGGTTTTTTCTATGATCCATCTGTTTGTTTTCTTGGCTGTCTGTGATATTCTCAGGAATCTTCCCCAAACCGAAGTTCAAAAGCCTGAATATTCTTTCTATCCTGCTTCTTCAAAATCCAACTTTCACTTCCATAGAATGTCACAAGGAAAACTCTTCCGGCACAATTCTGTAGACCTTTGTAGGTGTAAACCCTTTTTATTTGTTGAGTTTCAGAAATTAAGTCTCTCTATTTCTTGACCAAACTGATTCCACTGCCCACTTCTCACAACAAAAAATTCAGGATTGTCTTTTGTACATATTGCCAAGGGGTACCAACTGCATTTTACAGTTCTAGCTGGTTAAGATGAATCTGTAGGATAATTGCATGTTGGAGGATTGACCTGATCTTTATAGAAAGCCCCTTTGCTTCCAAGAATAGAATAGAATGGAATGGAATGGAATGGAATGGAATGGAATGGAATGGAATGGAATGGAATGGAATGGAATGGAATGGAATAGAATAGAATAGAATAGAATAGAATAGAATAGAATAGAATAGAATAGAATAGAATAACAACTTTATTGTCATCCCACTATACACTATACAAGTGCACAATAGAATGAAATTTCGTTGCAGTTGGCTCACAATTTCACTCAAGCAATAAAATACTAATGATAATAATAAAATACCATAATTACTATAAAATACCCATTCTTATAAAATATACATTCTTATAAAATATACATTCTTTAACTCACAATTTCAGTCAAACATTAAAATACTAATAAAAATCCATAATTACTATAAAATATACATTCTTTACATATCCAACATATTTCACCTAAAAGAACCTATTTGGCATTCAAGAATCCAATAGCCTGGGGGACAAAGCTGTTTCCCAATCTGGCTGTTCTACCTCGGATACGCGTAACCTCTTCCCAGAGGGTAACAAAGAAAACAAACCATGATGAGGATGGGAGGCATCACTGATGATCTTTCGAGCTCTGGACAAACAGCGTGCATGTGCTAAATCTTGGATGAGGGGCAGAGATATCCCAATTATCTTTTCTGCTGCCATTACCACTCTCTGCACAGACTTTCTATCTGAGGCCGTATAGCCTCAAAACCAGATGGAAATACAGCTTGTAAGTACACTCTCTATAGTGCCTCTGTAGAAAGTAAGGAGAATGGAAGATGGGAGATGTACTTTCTTCATCCGACGCAAAAAGTGCAAACGTTGCTGTGCTCGCTTTACCAAAAATGTGGTATTAAGGGACCAGGACAGACTATTTGTTAACTGCACCCCCAGGAATCTAATGCTACTGACTGACTCCACAGCTATGTTATTGATAAAAAGTGGAGTGTGACTGCACCGGTTCTTCCTGAAGTCTATAATAATCTCCTTAGTTTTTTCCACATTTAAAACCAAGCTGTTTTTATTGCACCACTCCACCAAACCCTTTACCTCCTCCCTATAAGCCCACTCATCCTCACCCCTGATAAGACCCACTACAGTTGTATGATTAAGTTGAATGATTAAAGTATTATGTAATATAATTATTTTTATACATACACTGTTACTTTGCCTTGAGTGCTAAATAGCCACCAGTGGAAAGGTATAAGAAACGTAGCCATTGCTGAAGAAAAGTTCATAGGTTTATTTCATTTGAGCACGGCAATAATATATTGAAATGGAAGTGTGATCAGAATCCAGCCACATATGCTAAATGCATGCTTATATCTATATACTACTAAAATTTTTGTGTCTGTTTGGAACCTTCAATTAGGTGAAATGGTGCCTCATAGGGCAACAATTCTTGAAGCAAGATACCTCAAATGGGCTTACAGAATGCGTCCAAAATCCAGGACCCATTGCTCCCGTGCGATTTAAATTTTGGGAAAGTTGTGGCTGCTTCAGTGCCACCGCACCTTCTGACTACGCTTCCCAGAAACCTGTAGGTTGTGTGGTGCAAGGGAAGATGGGAAGGGCATATCCCTGCCCTCTTTCCCGCCTCCCTCTGGCCCCTGTGCCCAATCGGCTGGCAGCAAGGCCCAACGGGCGAGTGGAGATTGGCTGCTTTGGAACCAAGGTTGAAATTTGAAATCTCTTAACAGCGGTGGGTGGCGAGGGTAGGACAAGGGAACGACTCGGATGCCTACTGGTGAGGTAGGGCTGGCTGGGGAGCGCCGGTGGTCGACGGGTGAGCCCTCTTCCTCCCTGGAAGGAGGGGGCCCTTGGGGACAAGCCAGGATGGAGAGCAGGGGTGAAGTTTTCCTCCCGGTCTATGACCCCCTTTGTTCCCCCTCACCCCAGCAAAATGGCAGGCAGTTCCATGGGTCAGCCAAGGAGGAGGAGGAGGAGGAGGAGTGATTTCCAACGTTCCCTGCCAGCTTCCCACAAACAAAGTCAATGGGAAAGCCACAGGAAGTCAGAAGTTGCTCCCGCTCCCACAGCTTTTTTGCCCGCCCATGGTCATTCTGTTTCTCTATTTAGGTAAGAAAATATCTCTGAAAGGATGACGAACGGGTCACGGGTTGTCTAGTTATTAAATAAACTATGATAGATGGATTGTCTGTGATGGTAACCTTATGAGTCTGGTTGGCAGTGAATAAATAAATATATATTCATTTAATGTAAATGGCACAATTATGACTTGGTAAGTACCATTTATTAGAAATATATTTTAAAGCCTTCATTCTAAGCAGAAAAATTTAATATGCAATAAAGAATTCTGCCAGCAATAAATCAGCAATGTTAATAAGAAATATAGGGATAAATATAGCAAAGCCAATCATACCTTCATTTTTTTGTACAAAAAGAATGTAATTGGGAAAAAGTTTCAATTAAATAGCAGCCAATTTAACATCACTGGTTTTTTTTTAAGCACAAACATATGCCAGGCATTTAAAATTTTATTTTATCAGGGTATTCGTACAATGCCATAACAATAATGAAGGGGTTTTAGAATATAAGACAAATTATTTCCTAATTAGATGCCAGGCAAACTTGTCTGCCTTAAGGAGGCCATGAAGAAGTCTTTATGAAATTCAATCATCATTTTGTATGTCCTCATCACTTTATATGACTTAATTCCAATACTATGCCAAATCAAACTAAAGGAAAAATCAATTATGGTTTGGCATGATGCCTGGCTTGTCGGACCATAATTACGGTTACAGCTCTATCTCTAGAAATTGTGTGTTGTGTGCATCACGAAGACAGCCAAGAAATGTAAGAAGCTGATGGCCAAGAGATTTGAAAAATAAAATGCAAGTAGGGTTGTCTGTACTAAAATGGTTTACAAATTGGTCACAGCACAGAAGGATCTTGACTCTGACTTGTCCCTAAAAGGGAATTATTGACCTGAAACACGGCTGTTGAATGACAGCCTACCAATGCAGTAAAGGAGGAGAAGTAATGCTGCTCACCCCCATTTTATGGCCATACTATAGGCCTGAATGTGGTCATGTAACTGTGCTTGGTTGAATTCATTTTTTGCCTTCTTCCATTGGTGTATCATGAGTTGTTACTGCTCTGAGGTCTACGGAAAAACACTCACTAGGCACTGAATTGAGTTGCTTGCTAGATAGAATGCTGGAAAATGCTGGGGAGAGCCAGTTTGGTCTAGTGGTTAAGGCAACGGGCCAGAAACCAGGAGACTGAGAGTTCTAGTCCCGCCTTAGGCATAAAAGCCGGCTGGGTGACCTTGGGCCAATCACTCTCTCAGCGCTAGAAAGGAGCCAATAGCAAACCAGGAGACTGAGAGTTCTAGTCCCGCCTTAGGCATGAAAGCCAGCTGGGTGACCTTGGGCCAGCCACTCACTCTCAGCCCAACTCACCTCACAGGGTTGTTGTTGTGGGGAAAATAGGAGGAGGAAGGAGTATTAGGCATGTTTGCTGCCTTGAGTTATTCATAAAAATAATAAAAGACGGGATAGAAAATAAATTAAAAATAGTAATAAACTCCAAAATAGGAAATGATATAGATTCATTAGGCACCTGGTATGGATTATCTGATTAGGGCCCATGGAGATCATGGGTGAAATTACATTTGGATCAAGACATGATCTGACCACAGCAAAGGGGTGATGGAAATCTCTTCCATATTCAGATCACATAAGGTCTGTTCAGGGACAAAAACAAAGTCTAATGTAAGACTGTCTACATGAATGAGACCAGAGATTACTTGAGTCAAGCCCATGGAGACCATGAAATTCTGGGCCTTACCAGAACCAGCCTCCATAATCTGGAGGTTGAAGTCCCCCAATACCAAGAGTTGAGGGTTCGCTACCACCAGCCCAGAGATGCAGCTTTTCTATACAGTCCAACTTACCCTATTGATATTCATACCTCCATATCTCAGGAACAGAGTTCCTGGTCATAGACAAAGTATCTTTAACAATCACCACCCGTGCCACCCCCACCCCCACACCCCTAGTGGAGTTGAGGTGCTGAAGGACTCAAAATCCAGCTGGACAGATTTCAGAGAGGATGACATCACTACTCTCATCCAGCCATGCCAAATCTGCTACTGTATATGGATATGATTTAGGGGCATGGTGGCTCAGCGGGTAAGACACCAGGCTTGTCGATCGGAAGATCGCAAGTTCGGAGGTTCAAATCCCTAGTCCCGCGTGACGGAGTGAGCTCCCGCACTAGCTCCAGCTCTTGCCAACCTAGCAATTCGAAAGCATGCAAATGCAGGTAGATGAATAGGTACCACTTCGGTGGGTAGGTAACAGCGTTCCATGTGCATCATGCGGCCACATGACCGTGGAAGCGTCTTCAGACAGCGCTGGCTCTTGGGCTAACAAACGGAGATGAGCACCGGCCCCTAGAGTCGGACACGACTGCAAAAATGTGCGGGGGGAACCTTTACCTTTACCTATGGACATGATTTAACATTTGTAGGCTGGACTACCAGTATTTGGAGATGCAAACTAAATTAATGGAAGAGTCTTGTGTTTGAAAATTTAGGAATGTTGTATCCATGATACAGTCTGGTGGGAGGGGCATTTGCGGCATGTCACGATGGTGCAAAAATGCTGATGTGTGCATCATAATATAAATCTTGTCCTTTTGTACTTGCATCTCAGTGTCTGGTACAAATATGGAAGTTATGATATTTGTGTCATGATACAGATTGTCCTCATTTAGCGATCATTCATAGTTACAGTGGTGATGAAAAAGTAACTTTACAACCAATCCTCGCATTTACGACCTTCACAGGTCTATAAAGCAAAGGAAAGCTGAAGTATCAAAAAATAAAATCTTTATTATGATCAATAAGCACAGCTGCGGTTCACTGTTCACTTAACGACCGAGTTGCTGGTCCCAATTGTGGTTGGTAAACAAGGACTACCTGTACACATTTTGTTCCTCCCCCCACCCCCGATGGCCATGAGTGATAGGTAACCCAAATAACAACTTTGTATTTTTGAGCCAGTCCAGGATGGTTGGGGTCCTGTGTAAACAGAAAATAGAATTCTGCAGCAAATATCCATTCCGGTGGCTTTCACTAACTTTGTTTATTAGTTTCCACTTAAAACAGCTGATGCAATGAAAGATTGGTGGAATGAGAATAGATTTGCAAATCAGAATTCATGCAGCTTTCTTCTCTTAAATTAACATCACTGTGACTAGAGACCACACAGCTCTGACAGGCATTCTTCAAAACTTTGAAATGTGGCAAAGCTTCTGCCAATGTGTAGACATTAAAAAATGTCACGGGAAATTGGGAATCGTGGTGGGAACCACTGAATCAATTGCAGAGGGGGTCAGCTGTGCATTTGCATTTTAAACCAACTTCATTAAGTTCGATAATTGTTTAATTTGTAACAGGCAATCCTAGTTAGAATTGCTGTTTTCATTCTGAACTTTGGCTGCAAGCCTCTATCTTTTTACTTGGGAGGAAATTTATGTCACCATAAGTGGGCAGCTTTTCACCCTGATGCAGGCTCTACTCTTTGGCTACTTCCACACAGATGGACCTTCTGCCTGCCAAGATTACTTCAGTTACCTTAACAGGAGCAGGACACACACTACTACAAAGCACCAGTTTTGCAGCTGAAACCTTCCTTTCTTATCTGCTTTGTGCATGACTGACACTCTCTCTCTCTCTCTCTCTCTCTCTCTCTCTCTCTCTCTCTCTCTCTCTCTCTCTCTCTCTCTCTCTCTCTCTCTCAAATATGAATGTTTTGAATGCAAGACACTAGCCTCTATTATTCCTTAAGATGTCCCTGGTTTCAATATAGGCTCTAGAAGCAGTTTAAGAGAATTAAAATGTTGGGTGGTGACAGCCCAGCACTTTGCTTGGAAGTATGCCTACCTAGGCAGAAAAAATGTCAGAGGAAAGCTTAGGTGGTTGAAAACATCCATGGAGATACTGTAATGAAGATATAGATGTCTGAAAGAGGAACCCAAAGAAGACACGTGATGTCATGCACGTCATGGTATCAACACTCAGGTGATGCAAATGACACCTTGTACATAATTTGTGTCATTTTGTGATGCCATCATGATGTGCCTGATATCGTCGTAGCATTTACCCGATACCTGTGATAGAGAACAGCTTCACCAATATATCCTTTCATAAACACCGCCATGAACTCTGACAGCTGTAGATTAAGGAGCCACTGTCTTTGACTACCTAGCACATAGCTTTCCAAACTGTGTGTCACAACAATTTTGTGTGTCGCAACACACAGTTTGGTGTGTCGCAACACAACCCCGAAGCGGCGGCGGCGTGCACGGCGGCGGCCTCCGCTACAACGCAGAAGTGCTGATGGCGCGCCGCTGCCGTGCACGCCGCCGCTGCTGCCACCGTTGGTGTGTCGCCAACGGCGGCAGTTTGGAAAGCACTGACCTAGCAGGTGCCATTTTTTGACAACATCTTTATCTCTGAAGTACATTTTGGGGATTGACTCCAAAGTGCAATGTAGCCCTAATATGCAACCTGTTAAAAATGTAGCATCTCTTTAGATATGTCTGTACAAAGGCACGTAGCCCATTATTCCTCACTCCTAGTGATTTGCTTCGTTCTCTTTCACTTCAGCCTAATAATTATTGGTCAGTTTGGTTTAATATCTCCTGAACACCATCAACAAATTTGCCTTGTGGTTCTGTTTCAGTTGAAGTATAGTGTTTTTCATGCAAAACATTTAGGACCATTATTAGGAAGTTTTTGAGACACATTTTTGGCCCACTTGAATTTGGAATGCAAAATTTGAGTGTGTGAGGCCATGCAGAACTTTTCCCTGGATCTCACCTTTGCAGCTGCTGCAGGATTGCAGGAAAAGATGCCACTGTTTTAAGGCATGGGAGACTTGGCACTCTGTAGCACGTTCTACAAATGGAATCAAAAGCATTTCACAGCCCTCTTGCATATGTACATAAGGTAAAGAATCCGTTAAGATGAGCTCATCTCTGAGTGACTGGACACATCCATGCAGTTTTCTTGTTAACAATATGAAAATTTGCCACTGCTTTTTTCCAATTTCCTTCCTTCCGTCTGTCCGTCCATTTAGCCTACAGCCCTAGGATTCCCTGTATATCCAATATATATTCAAGTACAATATTCACTTTACAACAGAGCTTACCAAACTTTTCATGTTGGTGACACACTTTTTAGACATGCATCATTTCGCGACACACTCTTACAGCAAGGCATCATTTCGCGACACACTCTTATAGCAGGGCACGAGGCAGGCGCTAGGACCTGTGCGGAATCACAGCAGGTTTGGAGGCAGCAAGGCACAAGGCAGGCACTAGGACCTGAGCGGAATCCTGGCAGGGCTCGGAGGCAGCAGCAGCAGCCACGACACACCCAGACACTGTAGCCGACACACTAACATGTCCCGACACACAGTTTGGAAAGCTCTGCTTTACAACATACCACAATTCTATGCTAAGAGGCTCTCACCTTTCTATAAATGTCTCTTTCTTTTCTTTCATATTACAGATACACCATTAAAATCATAGTTCTAAGAAGCTTTCTTTTGTGTTTAGAAATGTATTTGGTTTTCAGAGTTTGATTTTAAGCATTCTGGTAATAATCATCATGTTAAAAAGCAATTTTTCCTTTAGGTATTGCAGTTTAACAAGCCTGTCTTAATGCTAAAGGCTAATAAGTTAGAGCCAAACAAGCCGTAATGGATTTTTAAAGATTTTTTTTATCCCGCCTTTATTATTTTTATAAATAACTCAAGGCGGTGAACATACCTAATACTCCTTCCTCCTCCTATTTTCCCCACAACAACAACCCTGTGAGGTGAGTTGGGCTGAGAGAGAGTGACTGGCCCAAGGTCACCCAGCCGGCTTTCATGCCTAAGGCGGGACTAGAACTCTCAGTCTCCTGGTTTGCCATTGGCTCCTTCCTAGGGCTGAGAGAGAGTGACTGGCCCAAGGTCACCCAGCCGGCTTTCCTGCCTAAGGCGGGACTAGAACTCTCAGTCTCCTGGTTTGCCATTGGCTCCTTCCTAGGGCTGAGAGACAGGGCCTGGCCCAAGGTCACCCAGCCGGCTTTCCTGCCTAAGGCGGGACTAGAACTCTCAGTCTCCTGGTTTGCCATTGGCTCCTTCCTAGTGCTGAGAGACAGGGACTAGCCCAAGGTCACCCAGCTGGCTTTCATGCCTAAGGCGGGACTAGAACTCTCAGTCTCCTGGTTTGCCATTGGCTCCTTCCTAGGGCTGAGAGGGAGGGACTGGCCCAAGGTCACCCAGCCAGCTTTCATGCCTGAGGTGGGACTAGAACTCAGAGATTCCTGGTTTCTAGCCTGGTGCCTTAAATACTACACCAAACTGGCTCTGCAGAATTTTCTTTTCCTATTAACCAGGGGAGAAAGACGCTTTGCCCCCATCACAATTCATTTAGGACCCCTTCCCTTTCCATACTAAGGGAAAAGTTGAGAATGCATGCTTCCTATTGTTAAAAATATTATTCTTTGCAGTTTAGAGGGCATCTTGCAGGTGGCACAAATTTCACTTTTCTGTCCATACCATCCTCTCAGTCCTCCTGACTGCTTCCCCCCAGTGTGAAACCAGCTCCACCAAGGTAAACTAAACATCACATCTAGGTGAATCCTAAATGTTTAAAACAATAATTTTCTTGCTCTTTGTTTCTCGTGGTGCCATGAGAATGAATAAAAAACAAAATACAAAATCTGCCCTCATAGCTCAGACTGCTTATCACTTCCTTGCATGAATTCCTCTTCCCATTTTTCAACCTTAAGATCACTCCAGTCCCAAAGTAGAGAGCAGATTGACTTCCTTTCTGGCAAACCCAGATTAATAGCGAGAAGCACAAAGAATGATGAGTTAGAAAGATGGTCTCTTTCTCCTCCACCTCCCCCATGTTACATGTAGATCTTCTGCACCTTTAGAATGAAAGGGGACTCCAGTTTCAACTCTTAAAAAGGGAACAGTGGAAACCTTTCAGCTACATGTACTTCTTGGTGTCAGAAAACACCTTCTCTCTTTTCATACTTCCATTATCCTTCCCTATTGCAACGTGATGGGCACATTAAAAGTGTCATATGTCTGCAAAGGGGCATACATTTGCCTTCCGCTTGGAGAAGAAATTAGCTCATGCCATGTAAGACTGTTGGCAGGAACTTGGCAGGGTTTCCAAGCCCTACCTGCCCTTTCAAGGGATTCAACTTGGGGTGTAAATCAGGAAGTAATTGTTCCCCTCCACTCTGTCTTGGTCAAGTGCCACATGTTCAGTTCTGGGTACCATGATCTAAAAAAGAGAGAAACAAATTAGACTGACAGAGAGAATCTTCTAGCTGTGCTCCTGTCCCCTGAAGATACCAGCCACAGCTACTGGTGAAACGTTAGGAACCAGATCTGCCAGAACACGGCCACACAGCCCGGAAAACCCACAACAACCATCAAATTAGACTGAGTTCAGAGGAGGACTACCAAGATAGTGAAGGGTCTGGAAACCAAGTCCTTCAAGGAGCAGTTAAAAGAACTGGATATGTTTAGCCTGCAGAACAGAAAATTGACGAGAGATACCTGTCCAATCTGGTCCAGCAGGTTGGGCTTGCTCCGGGTCCTGTCAGCCAAGGAATGTCGGCTGGCGGGGACGAGCAGACGTGCCTTTTCTGTCGTAGCACTTGCCCTCTGGAACATCCTCCCTCCTGAGGTTAGGATGGCCCCGACCCTGCTGGCTTTTTGGAAGGCCTTGAAGACCTGGCTATGTGCTCGGGCCTGGGGTCCCAAGTGTGTGAAGGGCCCTGTTTTCCTGGTTGTGTTGACACCAACAAATTGTAATATCTCTTGGCTGCTAACTGTATTTAATTTATTTTTGTACTGTGTTAATTGTTTAATTGTCTTTATTATGATTGTTAGCCACCCAGAGTCACTGGTTTGAGATGGGCAGCTATACAAATTGGATGGATGGATGGATGGATGGATGGATGGATGGATGGATGGATGGATGGATGGATGGATGGATGGATGAAGGAAAGAAATATGATAGCAGTCTTCAGTTACGTAAAGAGTTATCATGTAGAGGAGAGGTATGGAGTTGTTCTCTGTTGCCTTAGTGAACAGGACCAAAACTAATAGGTTGAAGTTAGAGAGCAAACAAGTCAAATCAGACATTAGGAAGAACTTCCTGATGGTAACAGCTGCCAAGCAGTAGAATGGATTGTCTTGCCGAGTGATATGGTCTTCTTTGGTGGAGGACTTTAGCCGAAGGCTGGATAGTCATTTTTCCAAAACCTTTTAGCATTTTCCAAAATAATGCACTGAGTAGAGGGTCAGTCTAGATGGCCTTGATATCCCTTCTAACTGTGATTCTGTGTTGAAATGTGCAAGGCATGTGCCTTTGCTTCTGAGCATAGCCAGGCTTGTACATAGCTTGTGTGCAACCAAACATTTCAGCTTGATGAAGAGCTTTTGTTAAAATAAAATGTCTTTTTGACAATGAAAATGTAAACTTAAAAAAATTATTACCATATTACTTTTTGCTTGAGGAGTCTGAATTGTTTCTGGGCTAACAGAAGGCTGAGGATGTGTGTTTGTGTGTGTTTGTGTGTGTGTGTACTAATACAAGGCTGAGGGTGTGTGTTGATTGATTGATTGATTGATTGAGGTAGGTTTATGAGATCTGCCAAAAACTATTATGTTTCAGCAAAAACCAGTATTCTTCAGAACCCTAAGATTCCACCAGAGCTTTATAGTAAAAGGCTTATCAGCAACAATTTTAAAAAGAGTTCACTCAAACACAGCCAATTTTCCATCACCACAGTCTTGCCTCTGGATTAGGGGTTCTGGGTTTTATTTATTTGTTTGTTTGTTTGTTTGTTTGTTTGATTATTTAACTAACTGGTTCCAGAGCATGAAAATGTTTGAAACCCCCTGGCATTGACCTTAACATCGAAGAAAATCTTTACCATTCATTTTCTCTTGTCAACAATGCTCCAGAAAGGTAACATTTGCTGGTGAGAGAGATGTCTGGGAAATAACAAAGAGTTTACATCAGAGAAATTTATACTATTTTGTTTTTAAAAGTCTGCATTGGGGAATTTTAAATGACAACAGGAGAGAGAGTGGGGGGGAGGGAGGGAGGGAGGGGGAGAGAGAGAGAGAGAGATCTATGTTCATCACGGGTTGGTTGCCTTACTAACACAGACAGTAAAATTGACCAGACTTCCAAGGATCCATACAATATAGATCCTGAATCTCATTGCTTTCATAGGATTAACCTGGATGGCAGAATCGTAGCTACTTGAAAATGTGATGTTTGTATCCGCTGCCCTCTCCTCCCACAGACACATCTAAAGCAGTTTGCTAAATTAATCTGTGGCTGAGTTATTAAAATAATCAGGGCCAACAAACGTGTTTTCAGTTTGCATTAAGCACAACATTTTTCTGTCCTGTAATGTCAAGTGGAGCAGTGAAGTAATGTGGTTCCCATAAATAACAATGCCTCCCTCTGAATAGCACTTAAGGACTCTTGTCTCCTGCAGCTCACTTCACTTTGAGAGGGCTGTTGGGCTGAGAACGTCGCTTGTGGCGAGATCAGGAGTCCTCTTGTGGCTATAACACAAACTCTGCATTTTTCAATATTCCTGCTGCTCTGTTAATTTTTAGCTACATTTCGTTTGGTAGACATGTTTAGTGGGTTTACACCATATTACATCAGGGTTTTGTCACAGCGAGAAGTCTGTATGGTCTAGCGGTGAACCATCTGAGAGAAAGAGAGAGGGAAGGCTCAGAAAACTACGTTCCCATCAATAAGTCGTACATGAATCTATTATGAATTTCCAAATTCCTGTCCATCATTCAGGCTAAATTTAATGCTCTTGCAGCTGGGCTTGTCAACACAGACTTTTGTAATTCTCCACCAAATCTGTGGGCAGAGAAATTGGGTGAACAATTCCTTCAAATTTCTCCAAGGGGAAAAAAAAGTCTCCCGTTATTTCTCAAGGGGTCTGAGATGGTGGTTAAAGCTCTACTGAAAATGCCCTTCTGCTGTTAATGTTAGAAAATGCACGGCACGGTGACAGAAGTTCATGCTGATGTTACCATTGTTTTGTTCGCAATCCAGCATATTTTTGGAACACCTGATGCCTTATAATTTTGAATCCCCTGTTTATTTATTTCTTTGCAGTAACACCGGATGAAGAAACATGCTGGCACTGCATATTGTTCCCCATTGTTCTGTCTCAATCTTTGATTTTATTCCTGCTTCAGAACCCCAGAGAATATTTCACTGTGGGCAGCCTGGATGCTTTGCAGATTTAATTTCCAAGAGCGAGATTCTTGGTGGGCAGAAAATCTGGGTTGACAGGCAGATCTAGATAAACAACAAGAAGCTTTTTCAGCAGATGGCATCCCAAACTCCCTGGGCCTGGAAACCATTAGTAGCACAGGGGCCCAATGCTTTCTCTTTCAAACAGGAGAGGAAATTTTAGGTCCTGAGACAAATGAAGCCAAGGATAACCAATTAGGAATAATATGCTAGCAGATGGATCTCCCAGAGATATGTGTCAAACTAACCAATGAATGGTTTTCTTCCAACAGACCTTTTTCCAGAAATGTTTTTGTGTGTGCTCCGGTCTATTCTAGGAGTACTTTGCTACAAAATCTGTATTCAGCTCTGTGCAGGCAAAAGATGGCAGCTAAGTTGGTGGTGACTCTTGAGTATTGTGGGTTCCTCAACATGATACTAAAATTTGCCAGTGTAGAACTTCGGGTTTCTGTAAGTTGAGAAAGGAGCAGGAGAAACTGGCCCTTGTAAAAAGGAATCATGTACCATGGAAGGATAATTTTGAATTACTATTTGGGAACTGGTTTCAAGTAACTGATAACGGGGACATAGTGGCTCAGCGGGTAAGATGCCAGGCTTGTCGATTGGAAGATCGCAAGTTTGGAGGTTCGAATCCCTGGCCCGTGTGATGGAGTGAGCTCCCACACTAGCCCCAGCTCTTGCCAACCTAGAAATTCGAAAGCATGCAAATGCAAGTAGATTAATAGGTACCACTTTGGTGGGAAGGTAACAGCGTTCTGCATGCGTCATGCCGGCCACATGACCATGGAAGCGTCTTCGGACAACGCTGGCTCTTCGACTAAGAAACGGAGATGAGCACTGTCCCCTAGAGTTGGACACGACTGCACAAATGTGCAGGGGGAACCTTTACCTTTACCTTTCAAGTAACTGGCAGTGACCATATTGACTGAGGTCTAGTCAACTGCAAATATGAGACCAGACGTAAATAAATAGTACAAGTTGGTGTCGTGCTTATTGTTATGACAGGCACAGTGAAGGAGATATGGACACATACTCTGTCCCAAAACATGATCTAGATTGCAGTTTGCTTTGCTGGTGCTACAGCACAAAGTCCAAATCACAGTTGATGTGGAAATGGGATAGAATCAATTTAAGATAGCAAAAATAAATAGTAATTGAGAGAAATGGAGATTGACATATTTGTCTGTTCCTAATCATATGTATCTAAGGACGAGAAGAGTTCTCTAAAGGAGAATGAAGGGAAATGTGGAAGAAACTATTGAGTTTTGCATTCAAGACTGCAGTTGATGTTCCTAAAATGTCAAGTGAATGCAGCATTGAAATGAATATATTCTTACTTTTCCTGTAAATAAATATTTTAGAGAGGAAAAAAATGCCCTTCAGGAGTTGGAAGACAAAATTTCCTATATTTTGTTGATAAAAAATGTATTTCCTAAGTAGTATTAGCTTTCCTTTCAGTTGGAGATTTAGGAATAATTGGCCAGCCTTCCTGAAATGATGTTATTGGCAGAGAGTTAATTTCCTTAAGTCACCCGAAACTGCTGCTACTGCTGCTATTATTTTTATTGTTACTATTTTTCATCAAGATGGGAGTTTTCAACCCTCCCTGACATTACAACCCTCTAAAACTAATGTTTTCATAGGGGTTTTGGGCAAGAAATAAATACACTACTTATCTTTAATTTTCTTTTTTCTTTTTCTTTTACTCCTGGTGACTGTCTGGATTAGTTCCTGCAGTTTTCTTGCAAGATTTTCAGAAGTGGTTCCTTCCTAGGGCTGAGAGTCAGTGACCGGCCCAAGGTCACCCAGCTGGCTTTGTGCCTAAGGCGGGACTAGAACTCTCAGTCTCCTGGTTTGCCATTGGCTCCTTCCTAGGGCTGAGAGACAGGGACTGGCCCAAGGTCACCCAGCTGGCTTTGTGCCTAAGGTGGGACTAGAACTCTTATTCTCCTGGTTTGCCATTGGCTCCTTCCTAGGGCTGAGAGTCAGTGACCGGCCCAAGGTCACCCAGCTGGCTTTGTGCCTAAGGCAGGACTAGAACTGACGGTCTCCCGGTTTCTAGCCTTTTGCCTTTAACCACTACACCAAATTGGCTCTCCGACTTATTTTTAGGAAATAAAATTTTAATTCAACTTCAGATAAAACAATGATAAAACCATCATGGAGTTGGGGAAGCACCCTGAGTTGCGGTTTGTCAGTGATGTGTGCATGCAGAAATAATGGATCATATTTAGCACATAGTAGGTTAAAATTGTGGCTTGATAGTTCCTTCCAAATTACAGAAGGTAAGCTGCCCTAGTTTCTGCCATAACAACACCAACTATCACAAACTTCAGAATTTCGTATGATTGATTATCTATCTATCTATCTATCTATCTATCTATCTATCTATCTATCTATCTATCTATCATATTTATATCCTGCCCATCTCCCTCTCAAGGAGGGACCCTGGCCGGTTCACAATAAAATAGTTTAAAATCAATAAAGACCATAAATAATATGGATAATGTATAGTCGAAGGCTTTCACGGCCGGAATCCGATGGTTGTTGTGGGTTTTCCGGGCTGTGTGGCCGTGTTCTGGCAGTTTTGGTTCCTAACGTTTCGCCAGTCGCTGTGGCTGGCATCTTCCGAGGACAGGAGCACAGCTAGAAGATTCTTGGGCACAGAGAGAATCTTCTAGCTGTGCTCCTGTCCTCTGAAGATGCCAGCCACAGCGACTGGCGAAACGTTAGGAACCAAAACTGCCAGAACACGGCCACACAGCCCGGAAAACCCACAACAACAATATGAATAATCATTAAAATACATAGTTAAATAAAATATATAATACTGTTGCCTCTGTGTGGCTTACTGCTTAACCATATGTCATCTGGTAAACTGAAAATATTTAGGGAGAGGACACTGTTACAATCAATTACCTATTGTTTCATTTGTATGGAATGTGACGTTTTGCAAATTAATGTGTGTGTGTGTGTGTGAATTCCCTGTATCTTGCATAAACAAGACAATAAATTAACAGCAGATTAAAGGATAAATTCACTTAAACATTCTTGGCTTTTTTGTGCCATTGCTGCTGGCACTGCAGACCAGCTAAGAACCATTTATAATTTGCAGCCTGTAAAGTCAGTTTGCAGAGAAGACTTAGGACTATTTTTTTTTAATTCAACCAATGCTCCTTTCCAAAAGCTCTTCTTGGCAAGGGCACTGTCACTAGATGATGTAATAGGTCATCTCCCCTTTCTAATGTTTACAACAGCAAAGCCGCTGAGTTTGTTTTGCCAACTTTCGGACAAGTTCACCTTTGTTTCTCTCCTTCTCTTTTTTTATCCTCTCTATTGAAAAATAAACAGAAAGCTGAATCTCTTTTTAAACCAGCAAATGAATGCAGTGTCCCCAATATCAAAAGTGGATATAATTGATAACTGATTATTCTGCACTCCGTACTTCTCTGCTGTGAAACATTCTAGGGACAGTTACACAGATTTTACTTTCCATTTAATTTATTTATTATTTAAATTTATAATTAGAGTGTGGAACATTGGGAGATTCTTTATAGTATTTGTTTTGTTTGCAACTATCCAAGCACAGATGTGGGATACAAGTGGGAAGACTTTCATAACACATTTCCAGGACTAGAATTCATAAAATTGTAGCATCACTAAGTTAGAAGAGATCATCCTTGCTCAGTGCAGAATCCAGCAGAGCATCTCTGACAAATGACAATCAAGCTTCTGTTTGAAGATCTCTAGAAAAGGAAAACTCAGCATATCACGTGGCAGCCTGTTCCACTGGCTGAAAGCTCATATTGTCAGGAAATTTCTCCTGATGTCTAACCTAAAACACATTTCTCGTTGTTTTAACTCATTGGTTCTGGTCCTGCCTTGATGATGTTGATGATGATGATGATGAGCCATCAAGTCATTTTCCACTCCTAGAGACCTTGGGATAGTAAAGGATAATTCCACTCCCTCTTTGGTCTGACAGTCTTTCAGACATTTGAAGACTGCTATCATATCTCCCCTTAGTTGTCTTTTTTGTAGACCAAACACCCTGAATCCCCTTTAGCTGCTTCTCAAAGGACTTGGTTTCCAGACCTTGGTAGTCTTCCTCTGAACTCACTCAAGTTTATCACTGTCCTTTTTGAACTGTGGTGCCCGGATTTGGGCAAAGGACTCAGTGGGATTTAATCAAAGTTCTTTCAGTTCCACATGGAAATCTATGTTGTCTCTGCTTTTCTCTTTTTCTCCTGTTAAGATCCTGCTAATTGTTTTTTCCCTATTAACTGTGTGTTCATGTGTAAAGGGGTATGCTCTCATCATGTTCATGTACAAATAAGGATTTATTTCTTTGCTGGAATCCACTAAAGACAGTATTTTCAGAAGCTTGGTTATTCAGTTTCATTCTGGAGTGGCAAGCAAGATTGTCATTTTTGCATGCCCTTGCTGATCATGTAGCACAGTGTTTCTGCCCCAGTATACCTTTAACTGTTAGGATTCAAAAAGGAGGAGGAAAAAGAAAATGTAGAAAAAGCCCTTGTCCATCATAAATAAAGAAATGAATGAGAAAATATTTGCAAAATACATGGATACCACACTGAGCAATGCAACAACAGCAAATATAGAGCTGATTTGTCATAATGTTGTAAAATATTAACCCACCAGACATAGTAACAGTTTGTAAGGAGTGGGTGTTCAGGACCGTGTGTCTCAAAAGACCAAAATGGAGGTGGGAGATTTGTGTATTTGAAGCAGATTTGTAGAACTGGCAGATGGGGCTGGAGGACACAGAAGGTTGAGTGGGCAAGTTTCTTGGCCAAACATTAGCCATCACTGACTGCTTTCTGCAGCCAAAAAACACCATTAGTACATCCAAGTGATACTCTTACTGAGTTGGCCATACTGTCTGAAAGCTCTGCTTTCTTCTCATGTATATATGTACACACACGTATATTGATCAATTATGCACCATCAAGTTGGTGTTGACTGTTAGCAACCACATAGGGAGACGTTCTCGAGGATGATCTCCAGCATGATCCCCGGTCTGATCCTTCAGATCTTCCAGTCGTATACCCATTGCCTTTGTAATCAAGTCCATCTATCTTGCTGCTGGTCGTCCCCTTCTTCTCTTTCTTTTACCTTCCCAGCATTATAGACTTCTCAAGAGAGCTGGGTTTTCACATAATGTGCCCGAAATATGGTAATTTAAACCTGGCCATTTGTGCCTTGAGTGAGAACTCTGGATTGATTTCTTATATGATCCATTTGTTTTGTTTGTTTGTTTGTTTGTTTGTTTGTTTTTGGCTGTCTATGGTATTTTCAGGAGTCTTCTCCAACACCAGAGTTCAAAAGCATGAATAATCTTTCTATCCTGCTTCTTCAGAGTCCAACTCTTTGCGATGACTCCTTTACAGTGGTTATATCTTCTCCTCTTATTTTGTGTGCCTTTTTATAGTTATTTTTTAATTGTGACTATTTTTATGTATGTATTGTTTTTTTTTAATTAAGTGTTGTACGCTGACCAGAGTCACTTTTATATGAGATGTGTGGCTAGATAGACAGACAGACAGACAGATCTCTTGCTTCTATAGAGTGTCACAGAGACACAGATAAAACCATTGCCTTCACTGATCTTCGTAGGTATAAGTCCATTTTATTTTTGTGTTCCAGAAATTAAGCCTCTCTGTTTTTTTTTTTACTAAACTGAGTACTGCTTCTGCTGCTACAAAAAGTTCAAATTGTCTTTCATTCATTTTATCAAGCAAAACTAACTGTCTAGTGGTTAAGGTGCTGGGCTAGAAACCAGGAATCTATGAGTTCTAGTCCCGCCTTAGGCATGAAAGCTGGCTGGGTGACCTTGGGCCAGTCACTCTCTCTCAGCCCTAGGAAGGAGCCAATGGCAAACCAGGAGTCTGAGTTCTAGTCCCGCCTTAGGCATGAAAGCCGGCTGGGTGACCTTGGGCCAGTCCCTGTCTCTCAGCCCTAGGAAGGAGCCAATGGCAAACCAGGAGACTGAGAGTTCTAGTCCCGCCTTAGGCATGAAAGCCGGCTGGGTGACCTCGGGCCAGTCACTCTCTGTCAGCCCAACTCACCTCACAGGGTTGTTGTGGGGAAAATAGGAGGAGGAAGGAGTATTAGGTATGTTCACCGCCTTGAGTTATTTATAAAAATAATAAAGGTGGGATAAAAATTAAATAAATAAAATAAATTTCAGTTTTAGCCAGCTAGGATGAATGCTGTAGGATTGTTGTGTGCTGGAGAATTGATCTGATTTTTATATAGAAAGCCCCTTGGGCTTTCAGTGATTATGATCACTCCTTACTCCCCCCACCCAAGGCTAGGCTTTTAGCTTTTTTTTAAACTCTTTTTCTTATTCCAATCTAGCCTACAACCCTGAGATATCCACCATGGTGGTCTTCCATCCCTTCCTTTTCTGGAAGCTGAATCAAAACTATAAAAACTGCTATTACTTTATTCTTACAGAAATGCAAAGTACAATTTGTTCCTTCTCTGCATGGCTCAACAATAGAATCAGCATTCTTTCATTATATAAAACATTATTTATTTGACTATTATCACCTCATCTCCCTGAAGATGGGAAGTATAACAAAATGTTGAGCCTTCCAAAAATCATCCAAGGCTGGCTAGGTGCTGCCTCCTACTGTAGACCAATGTGTATGTATAGGATTGCAGTTTTCATGAGTGTGTTATTATTATTTATTATTAGGAAGAAAACCAAATTGAAATCTTCCCTACTATGTTCTCATGGGCATCTCCGGCTGGGGAAAAATGTTGAAATGTACAGGACAATTTTTTTCAGGCAGATGTCGAGATTTATGTACTTTTAGCAGATGTCATGGCACAAGTATGTAATTGTGGCATTTGTGTGGTAATGTCATTGCACACACATCCTCATTTTAGCATCATCATTGTTTGTTACCAGTGCCACTACCTATTCTGCCCTATATGAAGCGTGTGTCACTTTTCATTCATTTATCATATTTTTAATGGAAATGACGCATGGTATCTACAGTGGGATAAAATCATGAGACGTCAAGATTTTAGTGGAAATCGTACAAGAGATCCTGATTTAAGGGTGACTATTGTTTTACAAGAACAGTTTTCCCATGTGACATTTCATGTTGCTTTCTTAGGCTTTTTTCTAATGCTTTTTGCTATCTCATTCAAATCAAGACTGTAAATAAGAGAAGCGTTTGGATGACGATCTAGTTTTGCTGGAGAACATTTTGTTATACTTCCCATCTTCAGGGAGATGAGGTGATAATAGTCAAATAAATAATGCTTTATATAATGGAAGAATGCTGATTCTATTGTTGAGCCATGCAGAGAAGGAACAAATTGTATTTTGCATTTCTGTAAGAATAAAGTAATAGCAATTTCTATAGTTTTGATTCAGCTTCCCGAAAAGGAAGGGAGGAAGTACAGCTCAGTAAGGCTAGTGTCCAAAGTTTAAGGGGAAAAAAAACAAACAGTGCCTTTCTTAGTTTAAACAGACAGGGTCATTTGACTATAGAATACTTAACCTTCCAGACAGGCTGGAATACTTTCTGTTAAAACTATCACTGTTTTCCAGAAGACTGATTTCAGAGTATTCAGAGTTTTGGCTACCGTCACTTGGAGCTCCACGGAGTCTGGAAGGAAAATAGGGATTTTTGTCTAAAAAGCAAGTACAGTAAAATCAGACAATGGTATGGTTGGCCCTGACACTTTTTTCCCCTTTTCTGTTTTTTTTGTGCTCCTCTGCTTCATTATGGTTCCTTCAAAGATTTCATAGCGTCTAATTAAACCAGAGAGAATATTATAATATAATAATAAAGAAGGGAGGGAGGGAGGATCCTTGTTTAGACATCAGTTGTTAACATCCCTTTCATTGGATGTGTTCAGGCAGAGACTGGACAGCCATCTGCTGGGGATGCTTGAATTTGTCTGAAAGAGTGTTGGATTCAGTGGCCTAAATAGTGTCTTCCAACTGTGTGATTCTATAATTCTTACTGAACTTTTCAGATATTACAAAAAAATTATAGGAATTTGCGGGCAATTTGCTTTCCTTTCTGCAGGACTGAGGCATAATCTTGTGCCAGGTTAAAATGAAAGACAAGTATAGTTTTTAATATTGGATTGATACGTCATTTTTATAATCTGCTCACTTCTGGCAAGTGTGATAGATGATAGATAGATAGATAGATAGATAGATAGATAGATAGATAGATAGATAGATAGATAGATAGATTTGTTGTTGTTTATTCGTTCAGTCTCTTCCAACTCTTTGTGACTTCATGGACCAGCCCACGCCAGAGCTTCCTGTCGGCCGTCGCCACCCCTAGCTCCCCCAAGGTCGAGTCCGTCATCTCTAGAAGATAGATAGATAGATAGATAGATAGATAGATAGATAGATAGATAGATAACCTCTCACATACAATCCATCTTATTCTTTTATGATTTTGTGGCTTTTAGTTTCTTTTATATCTTTATTTTACTTTCCTTTTTTAACTTTTATTTTTATTAAACCGTAAAATCAGCTGCCAGAACCATGAACGGTATAAAGACACACCTAATCTGCCTAATCTGTAATTAGTTTCTCCTGGCTATTGACTAATTACTTTTCTGGCCTATTCTGGAGGTTTAGGATTGCATACTTCCCTAAAACCTTTTATGAGTCTCCCAGAGCCTCTTTACGACAGTTGCCAAAAACCAGAAGTATAATTTCCCATCATTTTTGAAGTGGGGAACACAAAAATACCGTGATAACACTTCTTCAAGCTGAGCTCACCTCTGGACTGCAGGGACATATCATACAGTTTTCACAGCAACAGTATGGAAATGGCTGGCATTCCTTTCTTCAAGGATTTTTCTTTCAGTTTTCCAGTCAAATATATTTCCTGGTGGCCTCCCATCCAAATTCTAACCAAGTTCAACTCTGATTTGCTCTTTCTGAGTTCAGCCAAGGGTGGCTGGGTATTGCCATCTGCTGCAAAATAAGCTTTGTGTTGTTTTCTTAAAATATAGAAATAAATAAAACCCTCCAAACTATGTTGCGCATTGGTATTTTAGTCAGTCTGTACATTCTGGACAATTGACACCTTTGGGCAATTGTCCCACGTAACACATGTGGCTGAAGCTTCTGTTCTGCTGTCTCTCTCAGAATAGTTGCTGGCTATATGTCTCTCTGCTGGTACTGTATGTATTTGCTCGCTTGCTTTGTTAATTGAGAAATATATTATTGTCTCACTTCCCATGCAATCCTATCTCAAAGCAGATTACCATAGAAGCCATTTTAAAAACTAATACGAATTATTAACAGGACAATACACGAAAACCACCTGAGGAAAAACCTATATTTGTTCATTCTTCCCCATACCCTGGGGTTCTTTGGTCTTCTTTGTCCTTATTTATTTATCTATTTACTTTACAATATTTCTAAACTGTTCCAGTTGCGAGACGGGCCATAGAAGAAAGCAAGGAAATAATGCAAACAATAAAATAAAATTACAGATGAGTACTCACAGTCACGTAGCATAAAGGAATGTAGAGCTATCCTTGGGGACAGGGGCTTCAAGAAAAGATTGCATCGTCCTAAGAGAGAGGGGAGAGTGAGAAACTGACTTTGTTTAGTAGAAGATGGGACCTAGATTACCTTGGACAGGCTTTTAATCCTATTACTGTGCCCTACACCGATAGAGTAGCATTTCTGGAACTCCCGTGGCGTCTGTTTCTTGACCCGGCCTATCTCAAAGGGTGGACATCAGTCTTGAAAGCCTGTCTAAGTTTCTCTTGGTCCCATCTTATACAGGTAGTCCTTACTTAGCGACCACAGTTGGAACCAGCACATCCATCGCTTGGCACCTTGGTCACTAAGCAGAAAATCACATGACTGCGACGGGCTTACGATGTCACTTCCCATTTGGTTGTTAAGCGAAACATCACGTGAACATGACTTACGCTTTTACTTCCGCGTTCTCCATTAACTCTACTTGTTGCAAGCCAGTTGGGAAGCATGCGAATGGCAATCATGTGACCGCGAGACACTGTGACAGTTGTAAGTGTGAGGATTGTTTGCAAAGCTTTTTTTTTTACACTATCGTAACTTCGAACAGTCGCTAAACAAGGCAGTTGGTAAGTGAGAACTACCTGTACTAAGCAAAATCAAGGTGAGGTTCTTTTGAGTTTCTTTCTCTCTCTCTTTTTTTAGATAACTTAAACCTTTAAAAATCAAGAAAAAGAAGTTTATATCAATATTAACTATGATTTCTAAAATGTCCATGTTGATATGCAACTACAAAACGCATCAAACTATTTGTTCCACAATAAAGGTTTCTGTCTTAAGCTTAATACTAAGGTCTCCACTGTATTGTTACCTATTATTGTTTGTACGTTTATTATTATTATTATTATTATTATTATTATTATTATTATTATTTCAATTTATTCCCCGCCCATCTCCCTTGCAAGGGACTCTGGGCGGGACGTTTAAAGAAAAAAGAGAGAAAACAAAATAAACAAGGTTTCTTTCTCATGCTTCCCTATAGCCCAGGGCGGTGTAACCTTTTCAGTAACTGCCCCCTTCACAGCTGTCTCATACCTTTCCGGAGATCAGCTCTGGGTTCCTTTTACACCTAGGATCAGAGGCCCAATGGAACAAACATGGTCTGAACTGCTTGGCCAATAAGCAAAGAGGTATGTGTACTTCCGAGACAGCCAGTTTGGTGTAGTGCTTAAGGCATCAGGCTAGAAACCGGGAGACTGTGAGTTCTAGTCCCGCCTTAGGCACGAAGCCAGCTGGGGGACCCTGGGCCAGTCACTCTCTCTCAGCCCTAGGCAGCAGGCAATGGCAAACCACTTCCAAAAAACCTTGCCAAGAAAACTGCAGGGATTTGTCCAGGCAGTCTCCGGGAATCAGACACGATTGAACAGGACCCCCCCCCCCCAAAAAAAAAAGTGTACTTCCAAGGAAAGCAACTTCCAAAGGATTGGTTCCACTACGGAGAAGAACTGCCCATAACCTGACCATACCATCTGCTCCAGGTGCTTCCCATTCTGAGATATGGCAAAAGTTCTCCTTGGGAGCAGGCCTTTTCAGTGGTGGCTTCCGTCTCCAGAGTGCCCCTTCCAGTGAAGAGCACTCAGGGCCATCTTCTTTTCTCTTCTAACACCTCTTCAGCACCAGGTTAGCGTGTTTTTATTCTCCCAGGGATTTTCACCCAGTCATGGGTTAATTTTTAACATCCTGTGTTTTAGAAAAGTCGGTGCCTTCCTTAAGGTTGCATGTTTTAATTAGTGTACATTTTAATTGCTTTAGAATTCTGTCTTAATTTTAGACAATTTTAGAACCAGAGGGCACCCAATGAAATTGAATCCTGGAGAGAAATGGAAATTTTGTGGGTTTTTTCCCTACACAACATGTAATTCAGCTGTGAAATTCGCTACCAGGAGATGTGCTGGCTACCAGCTTGAGTGGCTTCAAAAAAGGGTTGGACCAATTCATGGAAGTCATGGGGATCCGTGGCTATTAGCCTTGATGGCAGTGGGGCTGCCTCGGAAGGCCATCTAGTGGGCTTCCTTGTGCAGTTGGTTGGCACTGTGAAAACAAACTGTTGGACTAGGTGGGCCAGGGTTCTGATCCAGCAGGGCACTGTTTATAGTCTTTTGTTCTTAGTCTGACATAAGCTGCCGTAGGAGAGTCTTGCTTGAAGAACAGCATACAATTTAAAAATAAATGAATAAATAAATAATGCAGAAATCTACCTGTGATTATCCACAGGGTAACGCCCTCTGACAATCTTACTTGACCGAATAGGTTTGTAAGTCCAACAGTCTGGTTGGACCAATTCATGGAAGTCATGACAGGTGGTCTGTCAAGGATCAATATGTGATTTTCCACGGGGCCTTTCCTCTGTCTTCAGCCGAGACAAGTGGATGCATACAACACCACAACCCACCTTTCAGAATCTAAAATAGACATTTGTGTATGACAATCAAGCAGACCTGTGTGCGTTGTACTGGATGAGGGCCAAACATGCAGTGTAAGACTCCCCTTCTTGGACAAGGGGGGGGGGTCCATGAGGGAGTATTGAAATCTGCATGAGGGCAGGAGTTGCGTTGCGATCAAAGCCTTCTTTGTTTTGTACACACATACAAAAGGGGCAGGACTTCAGTTGCAAAGCCATACGCACTCTCTTGCAGATTTTCACACACACACACACACACACACACACACACACACACACACACCCCTGGCTGGATGTCTTCAGGCATCTTTTGAGGATGCTTTCATTTGGATTCCTGCATGAACAGGACATTGGCCTTGATGGCTTATGTTATCTCTTACAATTCTGTGATTCTGCTCGATTAAGACAATGCCAATTAACCATTTGCTGCTGATCAGTGATGAAAATTAGAGACATAGTCCTGGGAGAAAGTTAAAAGACTGTGAGTTGCCCACTGTGGATATAAAGTAGGGATGATAGCTTGGTAATTTTTCAGACAATGGAAAGTTGTAGTCATTGACTCCCAGATTTCCTTAGCCAGAATGGCCGCTGCTGAGAATTCTGGGCATTGAAATCCACATACTGTATCTGAAGGGAGCCAGGTAGAGAATGCTGATACTGTATGTTCAGGCATGGTTTTGAAACTGGACAGATCCAGACTCATATCCACGTTCAGCCATGCAACCTAGTTTGGTGATTTGAGGCCCTTCGATTCAATCTACCTCAGAAACAGCTCTTATAAAGGGTGGGGATGGAATTTAATCGAGAAGATGAACTATAAATAAAACCTTGTCTTCCATATAATCATCAAAACTTTGACCCAGGAAGACATTTGTCCAAATTGTTAGCTCAACTTCTTGCAGCAGTGAGATCTGTGGGATGCTAATGATACGTCCTGTTTTTGCTGGCTTTGCACCTGATTCTCTGTGTGAAGCTGTGATTCCAAGTATCATGACTTAGTGAATGTTTTCTGTGGTTGTCTTCTAGATTAGTCTTCCCAAACAGAATTTAAGCCCAAACAAGGCAAATCCAGTGGATATATCAGCTAATGCTGTGGATGATGGGTAGAATGCTATTTCCCTTGGCTTGTTATGGTCTCCTTCGTGTTTTCCCTCTGCTTTTAAAGTGCAGCCCTTAACCTTTTTTCCCCTGACTTCAACTTCCTGTCTAAAATTTTCACTGCTTGGCAGACTTTACGGGCCCAGATTATATATTAGGCGACAGCTTCAAATGAGTCTTGAGAGATAGATTTTCTTCTCTTTTCCCTTTTTTCCCCCTCTTCCAGAGGTGAGAGAAGGGCACAAACATTGTGGCTTCGGCTCTGTTAAAAAAGGGTGCAGATAATTAAACAGTTGCCCACCTCCGAGCCAGCTTGTTGATGTGTTTTCATTTTGCCCTGAATGAGTGATGGTCTTCAAAGAGAGCTGTCACCAGGGGAAATCAAAGACTTGCTGAACCATGGCAATGATCCCTATGTTGTCATGTTCAGAGCAAGTCGAAAACGAATACAGAAATGCTGCTGGGCAAAGTTAATATTGTGATTGTCAGAGGAAAAAGCATGTTCTCCTTTTCCCAGGGTTCCATATGTGGCATTTTGCCTTGACAGTATTAGATTTCAAAATGTTTAGAGGGAAGGAGCAACAAAGCCCACATTTAGTTGAATCTGCCCCCTCTAACACCATAGAGTAGAGCAGGTCAATCAGTCACAGGGCCTTGTCAGGCCCATTGCCACATACCACATAAATTACCAAATGGGCATCAGGGTTTTTTTCCCTAACAATAAGAACTGTTCGACAATAGAACACATTGGCTGAGGGGGTGGTGGATTCTCCCTCACTGAAGGTCTTTAAACATAGACTAGATGTCCATCTCTCAGGGATGTGGATTCTCCCTCACTGAAGGTCTTTAAACATAGACTAGATGTCCATCTCTCAGGGATGTGGATTCTCCCTCACTGAAGGTCTTTAAACATAGACTAGATGTCCATCTCTCAGGGATGTGGATTCTCCCTCACTGAAGGTCTTTAAACATAGACTAGATGTCCATCTCTCAGGGATGTGGATTCTCCCTCACTGAAGGTCTTTAAACATAGACTAGATGTCCATCTCTCAGGGATGTGGATTCTCCCTCACTGAAGGTCTTTAAACATAGACTAGATGTCCATCTCTCAGGGATGTGGATTCTCCCTCACTGAAGGTCTTTAAACATAGACTAGATGTCCATCTCTCAGGGATGCTACACTAATGGATTCCTTCAGCTAGATGTTCTGCAAGGTCCATTCTGACCCTTACTTTCTGAAATTAGCTTGACTTCAGGTTGCCTAGATTCAAGATAGCTAATGAAGAAGTACCACAATATACTCATTTTGTTGTATTTCCTGGCTGTGGGCTATAGAAATACAGTTTATAACTTTAATGTGGCATGGCTGTTTATAATCGGGAGAAATGCAGGGAACTCAACCTGACCAAGAACTGGATTTACTTCCACCTCCCACTCCCTTTGTGTTTCCAATGACATATAAAATAAGGGCTATCAGATAGTGGAAGACCTCCTCCTTTAAGCCCCACCTTCTGCGTTCCTTTGTTCATCTCTTCACTGTAATGGGAAGGATCTGCAACAAGTTGTTTCCTAAAAGGCAGCTGTGGCCACCAAAGCTCTCATAGGGGTGAAGACATAACATTTCCTGAATAGGAAAGATGAAGTAAACACAGGGAAGCAGCGGCAAACAAGGAGAGGAAAAGACCTTACTTAAGGTCCATAGGCTGGATGAGCAAGCCAGAATGGAGGGATAAGTCCTGTGGGTCGAAGGTTCCCCGTTCCTCCTTTCATGTATGGGAAAGTTATGCCTAGATTTTGCTGCACTAACTTAGCATGGTCCCCATTGTATGGTTGAGCTCATACAACATGTTAGCCTAGGTAAAAGACTGTTCGGTCATTGTCTTAACATGTTCTATAGACAAAGGCATTATATTAAGCCTTAATATGGTATATTGGTTCAGGCATTTCACATTACATGAACCCAGCAATTGTGTTTTGTTTACTTGGGTTTAGAGCTGTGTTTGCTGTGTGAACGTGGCCTCTAAATGCTTGTCTTTACTATTGAATAATTATACCTTTGGTAGGGGAGGGTCTGATGTATTGATGCTTGCTGCTATTTGTGTTAGTATTAAGGTCTCACTACTTTCAAATTAAATGACCAGTGCAGAAGACACAAAGTGTGGAAGGGAGATTTGCAATTTTTCCAGTACGTGAAGCCCAAAAATGTGGATGTGCAATGGCTGATTATGGCTTTTTGTTCAGTAAGCAAAGTAAATACGAGATACTTATAAATTGGCAGCCTGGCGGAGGCAGATGTGATGGAATACAAGCCTATTTAGGAGGTCAAATAGTGGCATATGGGCAATGAGTTGGACGGTTGAAATGTTGGGTTTTGTTGGGAAGATATTCTTGGCAGTGGTGATGCCAGTAAAGAAATGTCAGTGAATTAGAGGGGGAAGTGTTTGCAGAAAAGTTACTGAGGTTAAGTAATTTTAGAAGCTTAAAACTGATCCAGTTGCCCAGCATTAGAACTGGAGACTTTTTGGTGGGAACACACTTAGGCTGTTCAGTCAATTCTCATTTCTCATTTACAGTAAAATATCGGTTCCCACCTCTCATTTCTCACTTACAGTAAAATATTAAAACAGTATATATTGGTCTGTGTTGTAGGACATAGCAAGAATACTCTTCTGTCATAGCACACCAGGGAACAAAAACCCATGTAACCATAACCTTACCGCAGGAGAAGACCAGTTGTAGCAGTTTGCAAAGGATTTCTGGAAGAGCTGGTTTCTAAAGGTTTTCCTAAACCCACCAGGATTGGTGCCAGCCTCATCTCAGGAGGAACGCTGCTCAAAAGAAGGAGGCAGGGACAGAGAAAGACCAACCGTGTGTCTCCTTTGGTACCAGTCCTTCGCATGTGGTCCCTGAGCAGCTTTTATTGAGTTAACAATTTATCCCTTTGAGTTGAACACTTGAGTTGAAAAGTGAAAACACTTGAGTTGAACACTTTGAGTTGAAATGGAGAAAGCAACCAGAGAACTAGATAGCTTTTCCACCATGTAACATGGACAATGTCAATTCAGCTGTGGAGTGCAGATGTTTCCTATGCTTGATGTGGCTAAAACCAACTCCAGGTTGCCTGTAGCCATATGCAGTGTCCTTATGCAGACACACTCTCGTTTAGCAGTCGCATTCCAGGAGGGGTCAACATGGTATACTAATCTTCAGACTCTACCACTTCACCATGCCTTATCCCCTGGATAGAAAGATGATGAAGTAGTAATGTCCCAATAGTTACGCAGTCTAAAACTCTTTGGTGAAGTCCCCCACCCCTACCCCATTTGTACATCAGATACATCTCTCAGAAAGTGGAGAGCAAAACCTATCAAACAGGCAGATCCCCCATCTTCATTCTAAAGCTCTACCTTCCCAGGAAGTCTGCAGTGCGTGCGAATGATCTGAATGTCTAGATTTCACCTACATTTGAAACTTAGGCAGGATTTGCTTTTGGATGATGATGAGGAGGAAGATCTGTTGTTATTTCAACCATCTTAATGATTGGCTTTTCAAAGGTAGAGGGTGCACATTTGAAGGTAAATCTATTATTGCCAAGCGGGCTCTTGACACCCGTTTTCATGGGAAATGCAGGAGCCATCCAAATAGCTCTTTCCCAACTGCCTGCCTACTTTCTTATTTCGGTCCCCAGCGTCTTGTGGCAGCTTCTTCTGCACTGCTCGCATAGCCAGATCAGCATCTCTGGCTCTGCCATGCTCATTTGAAAACCAAAATATCCTAGAGCACCGTGACCTGCTCCAGAAGGACAATGCTGTTGCAGGCTCTGCTAATGAGAAGTCCATGGCATACATATGATAAGCTTTGTCATCTCTTTGTCTGCAGATCGTAGACCCTGCATTTTAATTTACTTTGCATAATGCCTTCTTAATGAGTTCCAGTGGATAACCATTGAAACATGCTATTGCAGTTGCTGATGTGATTACAGCAGAGAGCCCATTATTTGATTTACGTGATAGTCCATTATGGTAACTTATATTTGTGGATGACATGCAGTTGATGAGGTGGAGGGAAGGGGGACCCTTCGCTTAGAATTTGGTTGTAAAGGAATGAGATGCTAAATCAATTTATTTTGTCTGGCTGTGTGTGAGCTGCTAATTGAAATCTGTGGGTATCATACTGGATACTGAAATCCTTGTGGGACTGCAGTTCATTTTGTTTCTGGAAAGTTCAAGCGAAGCCAATAATGCAAGGAAGCGGTCTCCCTCTCCTCTCCTCTCCTCTCCTCTCCTCTCCTCTCCTCTCCTCTCCCACTCCCACTCCCACTCCCACTCCCCAATGCAGATTACTTTTCTGTTTCATTGCACAGAAGCCCTATTAGTTTATAGGGCTGAAAATGGAAGCAGATGGAATAGATAAAACAGCAAAAACAGATGGGTAGAAGTTGCACTAGCACAATAAAAATAATGTTCTGATGATATTTTGGGGAAAGCTTTTTTTGATCGGCTGCTTTTATTTTGTCCTCATTTGTCAATGCAATATAAATTAACCCCCCCCCAAAAAAACAACAACAATACACTTGTATCAATCCACCTTGAAGTGTGAGCAGGTGAAGAATATCAGAAGCCAAGGGAGTATATGAAACTTTTCTTAAGGATGTCTGTAGCTTGAATCATGTCAACTGGATTTCTATTTTCTCAGTGGAAACGTTTCGCTCCTTATCCAAGGAGCTTCTTCAGTCTGAGCAAAGCTGGTAAGGGAATCCTAAATATGTTTCTAGGTAGCTGTGTGACCTTACACCTGGGGCTAGGTCCTGGTTATATTGAGATGTTATTTTTAAGTCCTTTTATCATCTAAAGGAGGATCATTAAGATCACCATGCTGCTGTTGAGCTTGTGAAATGGTCTTAATCTTCCTAGGCACAGAAGACAAAGCAGGGAGGAAGATGGGGGAGAGGTTGTGCCTGAGGCCCCCACCTCTATTCAAGGAAGGATTTTCCAAGTTGGCATAAATGGAAAGGAAAGAAAATCCTTCCTTGAATAGAGGTGGGGGCCTCAGGCACAACCTCTCCCCCATCTTCCTCCCTGCTTTGTCTTCTGTGCCTAGGAAGATTAAGACCATTTCACAAGCTCAACAGCAGCATGGTGATCTTAACGATCCTCCTTTAGATGATAAACGGACTTAAAAATAACATCTCAATATAACCATGACCTAGCCCCAGGTGTAAGGTCACACAGCTACCTAGAAACATATTTAGGATTCCCTTATCAGCTTTGCTCAGACTGAAGAAGCTCCTTGGATAAGGAGCGAAACGTTTCCACTGAGAAAATAGAAATCCAGTTGACATGATTCAAGCTACAGACAATTCCACCTGGATGACTGAGAACCTTCATAGACATATTTTCTTAAAGATATGCATTTTTTTCATTTCCAGTAGATCTTCAGCATTGATATTACACATGCAAGAAAATTTTCACACAAGTATGAATTCCATAGTTTATGCCAATGGTTATTTAATGCAATTTTAAGTGGTGAAAATAGCAATCATGGTTTCCAAAATAGAATATATAATAGCTCCTTAGTATGCTTTGCATTAGTCAGATCTCTTTTGGAATTATTCTGGCTACCTTACTTTAAGGAGATCGCAAAAATATGCAAATAACCTGTTTATTTATGAATCCACAGAGATCCACAGCAGCTTGCAATCAAAATAAAATATCAGTAACAACAACATACATAAAACATCCATAGTCTACAATAAATATTAAACAAGTAACTGTTGTAATCCCAACATTAAATATTAAAATGTCCATGGTAGGACCATCCATAATAACTAAAAAATGGTGATAACCGAAACTCCTATCAAAATTCAAACATCTCCATCAAGATGAGCGTAAATCTTCAAAGGTCCTCTAGAACAATTCTGTTTTCACTGCTTCCTGGAACACCCATTCCATAGGAGAGGATTTAATATCTAGAGGAGGACTGCTCCAGAGAGTCGGTGCCGCCACTGTGGAAAAGTGTCACCTCCTCACCTCAGCACTTCAGGGCAACCAGGAACCAAATGTTATCATATTGGATTGGTCTGTTATTGTTGAAGAAGGTGGTCCTGGCAATACCTTGGTGCCAAGCCATACAGAACTTCTTAGGCCAAAACTGGCACTCTGAAGCATAGCAGTAAACAGTGGAGGACATTAAGCCCAACTATAATGTACTATTGGCAGTTGACACATGCCAGTAAATGGGCCACTGCATTCTGCATCAATTGAAGCTTCCATTGGATCTTCAAAGGCAGCCCCATGATAGAACACACTGCAGTAATCCAGGCATGTGATGATATGGGCAGGAATCACTGTTGCAAGGTCCTTCCACCCCAGAAAAGACCAAAGCTGGGCAAAAGGCCTCCTTGGCCATGGCTGCTACTTGCCCTTCCAGCAGGAGCCACAAATACAGGAGGTCTCCCAAGTCATGGACCTGCTAACTCAGGGATAGTGCCTTCTCCTTAAAAGACAACACTGGAACTGACCCAGTTTTTATTTTAAAAAATCCCTTTCTCACCCCTATGGGTGGTATGTGTCTTCCTCAACCTTGGACCTGGGAGTTTGAGGATTCTGCACAGTATCTTAGCTGTTCCTAGCATTGCACTCTTCTGGATAGAGAGCTCTGATGTTGTTCCGTTGGAGCCACATAATATAATTTTTATTAAAAGTTTTAACAGCGATAATAACTAATGCAAACTAAAATAGAACAGAGAAAACGAAAAAGAAAGAGAGAAATAAAAGAAAAAGCTAAAAGTGTAATAAGAAAAAAAGGAGAAAAAAGGAGAAACATATAAAAAAGATATAAAGGTATAAAGAAGTAGCTTCCGGTATTCTTCACAGCAGTAATAAGTACAGTATTATACTGTAGTTTAACCTGTCTCTCTAAAGCAGGGCTTTCCAAAATTTTCCCGCGGTGACACACCAACCGCCGTTGGTGTGTCGCCGCGGGAAAACCCAGAAGTGCTGCCATTGCGGCAGCGCGCAAAAACCCGGAAGCGCTGCTGCCGCTTTCGGGTTTTTGCGCACCGCCATTGGTGTGTCGCCGCGGGAAAACCCGGAAGCGATGATGATGATCAGCGCTTCCGGGTTCTCTGGCGACACACCAGACTGTGTGTGGCGACACACTTTTGTGTCACGACACACAGTTTGGAAAGCTCTGCTCTAAAGTTATATCATGACCCTCTTCTATCATACCACCCCATGGCGACGGATGAGCTCACCCAGAGGCCTCATGTAAGAGTTGAATAGGAGCGGAGAGAGCCTTGAACCCTGCGGCACCCCACAGAATAGGGGCTGAGGGTGGGATCTCTCTCCCCGAATCACCACCAACTGGAATCGACCCTGGAGAAAGGAGATGAACCGGCACAACGCCGTGCCGCCCACCCCCAATCGTCTGAGCCGATCCAGAAGGATACCATGGTCGATGGATCAATATGCTTTAAATCATGATAATCATACTTCATATCTGTATGGCATTTTCACTTTTTCAAAGAGCATCACATGGTTTATTTACACAAGAGAGCGAGATGGAATTGGCATTCATGAAATGAAAACAGTATATATTATATTACTTTCATTTGATACACAAGAACCTGATAGTTACTTAGTGAAAGATGATGGGCCAAAAGCCATCAAAAGCCACCAAGAGGTCAAGTAGGCAAGTATGGATGCATAACCCCATCCCACCATCGCTAGAGATCATTCAAAAGCACGACCAATGCCATTTCCATCCCATACCGGGGTCTGAATCCCAACTGAAAGGGATCCAGATAATCCCTCTCACTCAGGATTAGTCCATTCAGTCAGGTGTTTGACCATTCCATAGAAATTTTACCATTAACATGTCAATATATTTAAGATATCTAAGTGGTAGGATGATAAGCAGAACTCTCATTGTGTATATCGGCCTTGAAACCATATTTATTTTTATATTTGTTCTTTCCCAGAGACTCACAGAGACTTTCATATACTTTGCTTAAAAAAAACAACAACAGAGCTATACAACTTGACATACTCATTTCTACAAAACAGGAAAAACGTTTTAGGAATAAATATTCCCAGGTATTTAATAGAATAAAGACAATGCCATGTTGGCAATTTTATTTCTGATTCTTTTTGAAAATAATGCATGGTATGAAACAACCTCTTTTACCTAAGCAAGATCAGTGTTTCAAGGAAATAACTCTTCAAGTCTTTCTCTTCTAATTTTCGCTTTATTGTCTTCTGTGTCAAATTTAATCTAAATCTAGTATATTTTAGGCCAACCTTTAGTCTTTATTGCCAATTTTAAGATCTGTTTGAAAGTAAATTATTTCTATTATTTGTAATTCTTCATAACAATTGGAACATTTGGCTTGCTGGTAAGCGGCCAGTGGGCTGAAATAGACTGAGTGGGACCCAAGAATTAGAAGTACTTAAATAATACTCTTGCATATAATTGTGCCTATGAAACACTGTGCTTATTGCATAAATAATAATTGCTGGTTTAACTTCCTTTTATGATTTGGGCACTCAAAAAAAGACACATCAGCTCAAATGTTAACATAATATGCTTTTAGCCAATAATGTGATTTAAATTGGGAAGCCATAAAACATATTCTGATGGAGAATAATACATGAAGAGAGAGAGAGAGAGAGAGAGAGAAAGAGAGATAACACCCACTTGGTTTTAGCTAATGGAATGAACTGAGTTGCTAAATAATTGCCATTTATTGTTTACAAAGGTAATTAGGAAAAGATTGCTTCACATTAACTGCAGTAAAAAATGAGAGCTTTTTATAGCCCTTGTTTATAAAGCAGTCCACTTTACACTTATTTGCCTACCAGAATTATTTTGTTGCCCAAGTAGTCATCTGTCTTCTTCTAGCAAAACAAAGCTGCAAGGAAAGACAACTAGACTTTGTATGGGAATAATTGTGCTGTCTTGTGGAAGACAAATGGCATCTTTCTGTCTGCCCCTGCTCACGTGTCCTCAGAGGGCGGGAACCTAAGTTCTCTAGTTTGAAAGTTTGCCCTGTTCATAGGACCTTTTGATCTTTAAAGGCAACTGCAACAGAAGGAGAGAATGGGATTTCCCCCTCTTACAGATTTATTTAGTCAAATTGCTGAAAATATATTTTCAGGAATATACAGCATACAGAAAATTAGTACTCTAGTGTTTCGGGATACATTATTATATAAAGACAGACTTAGCTTCATATCATGCGCTCAACATGGGGCTGCCCTTGAAAAGTATCCTGAAGCTTCAGTTGGTTCAAAATGGGGCGGCCCACATGGTTTTGTGCAAGTCCAGATTTGCACATGTGTCACCTCTCCTGCCGGAGCTGCAATAGTTGCCGATTTACTTCCAGGTCCAATTCAAGGTGCTGGTTATCACCTTTAAAGCCCTACGTGGCTTGGGACCAGGCTATTTGAAGGACCGCCGTTTCCCAGTTACATCTACCCAACCCACCAGATCAGGGAGGCGGGGTATGAACCCCCATTAAGGAGGTTCATCTAGTGGGACCGAGAAGAAGGGCCTTCTCCATGGTGGCTCCCTCCCTGTGGAACATCATCCCTGCAGAGATAGATTGGCCCACATCTTAATACTCTTCCGAAAGGCCCTGAAGACGTGGTTTTGCCAGCGGGGCTGGGGATCCCAGGTTGATGCGGAGCCCATCAAGTGGTTTGTTTGAATTGTATTGTTGCTGCCGGGGGGTGGGGGTGTAGTAGGTTTTACATTTGGGGCTTTATTTTTGTAAGCCGCCCAGAGTCACTGTGAGGGAGTTGGGTGGCCATATAAATTTCATCAATCAATCAATCAATCAATCATCCAGCAGATATTACCTTTCATCATAGCCTGTGGCTTGGGGGATGATAAGCAAATTCTTTACCAAAAGGACAGTATCAACTTAAAAAGTTCAAAGTCTGTGGCTTCAGGTATCACTACTAATTCCCCAGCTAAATGGCTGCATCTAGCTGACCTGTGCTGTCTCCCAAAAGCTAAGCAAAGTTTGACCTTATTAATGGTTGGATGGAAAACCAACAGGGAATTCCAGAACTCTAGGCTAAACTAGGAAGTCAGAAAACCATCCCAAAGAATCAGTGACAAATCGTGTATATATTGTTGCCAAGAAAGCTTGTGTGGTGGACTTGTCCATAAAGTCACCAAGATTTGAGGTCAATTCATAGGTGACATTATCCCATCACTAATAATTAATAAAATAATTGCTTCAACTTTTGTCTCCTATTCCCAACTTGCCACGTTACATACAACTATCAGACAAAGGGAAAATTTGTTCATATTATTTAGCACGAAAGAACTGGTATCATACCTCGCTGAGAAAAAGTTGTTCCAACTATCGAGAAGTGTTTTTTTTTAAAGCATCAGACATTCCCTGGTCAAAGTAACTAATATGGTTCAGAAAATAAAGGGGAAGTTCTCTGGATATTTGTTATTGTTCTACTGAAAATAACACGTTATGCATTGGAATCATCATTTTTGTTTAGACAGTTTTCAGTTCAGACGGTACTGAGCTGAATGTTGCATAATTAAAAGTCAATAAATTCAGAGACTATTCAACCATTCCAACATTATTGCTGAATATGTGAACTATTCCCATTGAAATGAAGAGAGAACAAGCTTAGGGGAAGAATATGGCAGTATACCATCTGTTCTGTGTGTATGCTAGAGACTCCCATTGTATTTATTTATTTGTTCATTCATCTTGGTATACCACCAACCTACCAAAGTCTCTCAGTGATTTACAGTTGAAAAAAATTAATTTGAGATATTAAAAATGGTTAAAGCAGCACATCTCGACTTTATAACTGGTATATTCCAAAGAGCTGGACTGGCAACAGAGAAGGCAAAGCTTCAAGTCACTGCCTGACAATTTTTCCTCCTTGCAGTCTAGACTGGAAACAGTTAAACGAAAGAACAAGAATTTAGGATTAGTTGTATTTATTAAAAGGAAGGTTAATTTACGACACAGGAATTCCAGCAAGTGCCTTAGTTTCAAAACGAGACAAATTTATATAGGCAAACTACGGTAGAATTTCTCCTGATTTTTCAGTGCAAAAGGCTGGAAGTTTGCCCCTTTTGTGAAAGTGGGACATCTGCATTGCTTTGTCAATCAGTTTTGGTAACTGCTAGTCTTTTTATCAGTGTGAGAAGTAACTTTCAGACAAACTTGTGGCAACTGTAAGTGAACCTCCTCAGCTCAGAAACGGTGCTCCTGACTGTTGCTCCAATCTGTGAAACGAGAGAAAAATTCAGATTTAGAGGCATCCCCAAAATGCATACATGCTCCTCTAGTAGAGCATAATCACATTTACAACAGGTCTATCTATCAGCTTTCTGGAAGTATGGCTCCTCACAATGAATCTTGTCTAGGTTCAGTTTCAGTTTATTATCCTTCATCCAGGCCATTACTCACTGTCAGAAGGCATTCAGGCATTTCTTGGAGATGTCACAGAGAAGTAGATCTAGCACCCAACTCAAAATCTTCTGAAGATCTTTCTCAGTGGTTTCATGTGGCTATTGAAATATATCGGAGATAGACCAGAGCCCTTTGGGACACTGCATTACGGCTTCTGTTTCAAGCAGCAACTGTCTCCGAGCAACACCATCTAAAATGCACCCCCGAGATAGGAATGGAATGACTGCAAAGCTGTGTCTCCTATTCCCAAGATGCCACAAGTCAATTTATATTTGAAAATGCAATAAACAAATAAATAAATTCCTAAATCTCCCAGGCAATTAAGAAGGCCAGTGGTATCAAATGCCACCGTGAAGGCTAGAAAAAGCAATAGAGTCACAGTGTCTCTCAGTTCCCTTGCCCAGCTATGGAAGGTTATACACTGGCTATAATTACTAATTTCAAAATTAAAATTAATTTCAAAATAATAAAAATTTCATTTTATTATTTCAATTTTGAGGCCTCCTGACTCCACTGCAACTCTGGGCAGATTACAAGTAAAAAATTGAAAAGAAAACCACATACATCGAAGAAAAAGAATACAGCTGAGCAGAAGACAGGATCAAAAACCAAAGAGCCTCAACCATCATTCTAAATCAAGGCCTGGGAGAACAGCCAGGTCTTTAACAATTCATGAAAAATCAAAAGGTGGGAGCAGAAGGGTTCTCCAGGGGAATACCATTCCACAGGGCAGGCACCATCACTGAGATGGTCCTTCAGATTGACACTGCTTAATTGAGAGGACCGAGAGGGTACCCATTCTAGCTGTCCTCACCAGAGGGGCGGAAACATATGGACACGTTGATTCTTCAAATAGCCACGCCCTATGCCATGGAGGGCTTTATAGGTGATAAGTAGCACCTTGAATTGCACCTGGAAGCTAACTGGCAGTCAGAGCAACTCTTGAAGATTCAGAGACACATGTGCGTACTGTGACATGCCCATCGCTGACTACACCTATGCATTCTGGACCAGTTGTAGCTTCTAAGTGGTTTCCAAGGGAAGCCCCATGTAGACCACATTACAGTAGCGCACTCAAGAGGTTACCAAGACATGAGTGACTGTCTGAAGGGCCTCTCAGTGCAGGAACAGCATGAATAACTGGCACACCTGTACAATGGCTCTCTTAGCCACAGTTGCCACCTGCTCGTTGAACAGGAGCCGAGAGTACAAGACGACCTCCAAACTGTGTACTAGTCTCACAAGGGGAAGTACAACTCCATTAAAGACTAAAGATGGAATGTCCCCAGAACCAGGGGGTCAAACAAACAGAGCCAGTTGTTTTGTTAGGATTGAGCTTGAGTCTGTTCCTCCCCATCCAGGCCTGCACAGCCTCCAGAAACTGGGTCAGGACTTCAACAGCATCGTTCGGTTGGCCCAAGATTGAGATGTATAATTTGGGTATCGTCAGCATATTGATGATACCTGGCCTTAAACCGACAGATGACCTCATCCAGCAGTTCCATGTAGATGTTAAACAAAAGGGGAGAAAGAGTCAAGCCCTGTGGTCCCCCACAGGTGAGGGGCTGCAGGCATAACCTCTTACCCCCATCAACTCCAAATGAAACTGGCCATGGAAAGGAGGAGAACCACTGCAAACCAGTGCCACCCACTCCCAACCTGGCCCAAAAGGATACTGTGGTCATCAGTATTGAAAGCTACTGAGAGGTCAAGGAGTACCAGGATGGATACACCACCCCCATTCTTTTCCCCACCAAGATTTACTTTTGCACAACTTGCTGTCCTTTCAGTCCTTCGTTGGTCAACATTTGCTGCAACAGTCAAAATGGAAAGGACTGATGTACAAAGGTACGCAAGCCTTCATTTCCCACACTGCTGTGGGAATAAGTTCTCAGGAAGGATAACTTCCTTGAGCTCCTGGGAAATAAAAACACAAAAATTAAATTTAAACTTCTTATGTCCCAGAAAGAAAGCAGTAAGTGCCCATTTATCTCTCTAAAACAGGATGTTTGCTTTATCTCTGCCATAATCTTTTTTTTTTTTTTTTTTGGCAAATCATTCTTGAAGATGGTCCATTTGAACGTTGGCGTATGTGTGTGGCCAGATACATCTTCACCCTTGGTTCAGTTATCTGTTGATTTCAATTCATAAAGGTCCAAGGTTTCAGAGTATGCCAGTATTGATGTAATTAATCTGCTATTACATTGGCAGATGGAGTTGGGTAGGTTTTTCGTGTTCTCTAAGCATTAAAAACTGACTGCGCAAGTCTGGCTGTTCCTCCCACCCCCCAAGCAAATAAACAATATGATATAAGTTCAGTGTCATGGAAGTTTAGCTTAATTTACTGCTTCGAATGTTCTTTTTACCTTTTCCGTGGGAAAGCTTGTGAAATGTTTTAGAACATTTACAGTGTTTAGAACTTTTAAGTTCCTCAACACAGTGTTTAAGGGAAAGATTCTGATAACTGCAGTATTTTGCAAACGATCTCTTAAAAAATGATCCATCAAGAAGACTTTGTACACAGAATCATGGCTGTTCCTCTGGAATGGGCAGAGGTCATCCTACAAAGCACAAGATGCATATTTATTACTATCCCAGGAAAGGAAGAAGGTTTCTTCTTTGTGGACTTTCCTGTTCCCTTAGAGCAGAGCTTTCCAAACTTTTCACGTTGGCGACACACACCAGCGGCGGCCTGCGATGCCCAGGTCTGTCGCGCAAAAAACGCAGAAGTGCTGATGGGAGGAACCGAAAGAAGCGGCACCCCCGCCAATCGGCGGCAGCGGCGCTGATTGGTGGGGGTGCCGCTTTCGGTTCCCCCATCAGCGCTTCCAGGTTTTTGCGTGACACACCAGGACACCGCAGGGGACACAGTAGTGTGTCGCGACACACACTTTGGAAAGCTATGCCTTAGAGTTTGGAGGATCTATCCCTGTCCTTTGATTAAGCCTGAAAAAGACCATTGGTGCTATGGATTAGGGAGGGTAGTAGTCCATTATTCTGTTACAAGGTAAACTAGAAATAAAGAACTGTTTGCTCTGCTGCTTTTGAAGGATTTAAAAAGTTGGAACGTTTTGGCATTGGAACCCATTCTCCTCTGTAAAGATGCCCTTGAGACTTAAAAAAAGACTAGAATTTCACATAGGAGGAGCTGAATGTTTTATTTAAAAGGAAGCATTCTAGAAAAAGAATTTTTTATTCTCTTTTGAAAACTCTTAGAAGTGGGTTTGTTTGTTTGTTTTATCCCGCCTTTATTTTTTTTATAAATAACTCAAGGCGGCGAACATCCCTAATACTCCTTCCTCCTCCTATTTACCCCACAACAACAACCCTGTGAGGTGAGCTGGGCTGAGAGCGAGTGACTGGCCCAAGGTCACCCAGCCGGCTTTCATGCCTAAGGCGGGACTAGAACTCTCTGTCTCCTGGTTTGCCATTTGCTCCTTCCTAGGGCTGAGAGAATGTGATTGGCTCAGGGTCACCCAGCCGGCTTTCACGCCTAAGGCGGGACTAGAACTCACAGACTCCTGGTTTCTAGCCCAGTGTGAATTCTTAACTTGACTGTATAGTTTGTCCAGATTTTTATCATATTGAAAGATGAATTTAATATTTGTATTCTTTTTCGTTTGCACCATTATTATATTTTCAGTATTGTTGTTACTTTTTCTTGTTTAATAAAGCAAAATACATTTCAGCATGAATGTTCTGAACTCAAAATATTATATTTTAGTAGCATATTTTAGTAACTCTGTAAAATATTGTTGAATTTTTATTCATCTGCTATTTTGCAACAAGCTCACTAGTTGGGTGTGACATGTCCCATGATGGTGTGATTCTGCTCTGGAATATCCCATTTTCCCCCAAGGATGGGCCAATCTGAGCTTTCTGGGTTAGATTGCAAATTTCTGTAAATGGGACAGGACTGCCTCCCCACCCCCCCAAAAAAAATACTTGGATCAACCCATGTGAGAAAAATAGAATATTCCAGAGCTGGATTATTTCAACATAAGAGTATTTTGTGTATAACTAAAAATCATCTATAGTCTTAACCACACTCTTAAAGTTAATATAGCAAATGTTTATTTATTTGTCACATTTCTAACCTGCCATAATCTGACAGTTTAAAATAAATACAAAACAAGGGCATCATAAAACCAAACCCAATAAAACACAATAAAGGAAGCTAATAAAATAAAGAATAAAAGATAGTAGAGTTCACTACTATGATGATTTTATGAACAAGCTAGGTTACACATGATACAATTTGTTATTTCATTATTTTTCCTCTCAAATTTCCATTCCTTTCCTCCTCAAAAAGAGAAATTGGCTTAATTTTTTCAGACTTCAGAGTAACCCAGATGTCACATCTTTACCTCTCCTAAAAGTGTATCCATGCTAACAAAATAATCATCTTCGGTATGCATTTGGAGTGGCATTTCTTATTATTACCGGGTCATAGCTCTTTAGTTACGAAGTTTAGTTAAAATTCTCCTTCTCCCACCAATTCCTAGAAATGTTTCATGTTAGAAGACTTATCAGAGAGTAATAAAACTGTGAATGCATAGGAACCCTTCATCTTCAAACCAGAAGGAAATGCGCAACATCTTTCACCAATTAGAAGATCACTGGTACCTTGAATATTGCATGTGGGAAATAGCTACTCTTATTGCTTCACGGAAACAAGCTGTTTTCCTAGGCTTAGAAAGACAATTCATCTGCAGCACGTTCACCTTATGAGAAAAATGACAGCTCAGGATGCCCCAAATCACCATATGTTCGTGTTTAATAGCAATTTATAAGAATGTGAATGTTGCCTAGGGGAGGTACCCAGCAACTCTGGGGTCATGTAAACTAATACAATGCTAATACGGTGCAGCTTGTTTTGCACATATAAGTACATTTAAATACCTTGAAAGAAACATCAGGGGATCCTAGAGCTTACGTTGATGGAGGGTACAGTATTAAAATCATACCCATCCAAAGCGCGTGTGTCTGAGTCCATAAAGGAAAAGCAGGCAGTCACAGTTTTAATGAAGAAAGGCTGTCATTCTATTCATTATTTTGGGGAAATAAGCTACAGTGAAATCAAAGTGTTTTTTGAACAAAGGAGCATAGGATTGAGTTGAAGACTTTTCAAAAGGAGTTTGCGATTCCTGTCTTAATTGCAAAGGTTGTTGATGGGATCTGTTTGCAGCTACTTTTGAGAACCCCTTCATGGATCACTGCCTTGTCGTGGCGAAGGGGCTTGCGTAATTCAATGAAGTCAGGTCAAGAAGAACAGGTCATGATGGAGAGTTCTGACAAAACGTGGTCCACTGGAGGAGGAAATGGCAAACCACTCCAGTATCCTTGCCAAGAAAACCCATGGACAGTATCAAAAGGCTAAAAGATATGACGCCGGAAGATGAGCCCCTCAGGTCGGAAGGTGTCCAAAATGCTACTGGGGAAGAGCGGAGGGCAATTCCGAGTAGCTCCAGAAAGTGTGAAACGGCTGGGCCAAAGCCGAAAGGACGCTCAGTTGTGGATGTGTCTGGAAGTGGAAGGAAAGTCCGATGCTGTAAAGAACAATATTGCATAGGAACCTGGAATGTAAGAACTATGAATCAAGGTAAGCTGGATGTGGTCAAACATGAGATGACAAGATTGAACATCGACATATTGGGAATCAGCGAACTAAAATGGACAGGAATGGGCGAATTTAATTCAGGAGACCATTATATATACTACTGTGGGCAAGAATCCCTTAGAAGAAATGGAGTAGCTCTCATAGTCAATAAAAGAGTGGGAAAGGCAGTACTGGGGTACAACCTCAAAAACGACAGAATGCTTTCAGTTCGAATCCAAGGCAAACCATTCAACATCACAGTGATCCAAGTCTATGCCCCAACCACTGATGCCGAAGAAGCTGAAGTTGACCGGTTCTATGAAGACCTACAACACCTTCTAGAACTAACACCAAAAAAAGATGTCCTTTTCATCATAGGGGACTGGAATGCTAAGGTAGGAAGTCAAAAAATAACCGGAATAACAGGCAAGTTCGGCCTCGGAGTACAAAATGAAGCAGGGCAAAGGCTAATAGAGTTTTGTCAAGAGAACAGGCTGGTCATAGCAAACACTCTTTTCCAACAACACAAGAGACGACTCTACACATGGACATCACCAGATGGTCAATACCGAAATCAGATTGATTATATACTTTGCAGCCAAAGATGGAGAAGCTCTATACAATCAGCAAAAACAAGACCTGGAGCTGACTGTGGCTCAGATCATGAGCTTCTTACTGCAAAATTTAGGCTTAAATTGAAGAATGTAGAGAAAACCACTAGACCAATCAGGTATGACCTAAATCATATCCCTTATGAATATACAGTGGAAGTGAGGAATAGATTTAAAGGATTAGATCTGGTAGACAGAGTGCCTGAAGAACTATGGATGGAGGTTCGTAACATTGTACAGGAGGCAGCAACTAAAACCATCCCAAAGAAAAAGAAATGCAAGAAAGCAAAGTGGCTGACTGATGAGGCTTTACAAATAGCTGAGGAAAGAAGGGAAGCAAAAGGCAAGGGAGAAAGGGAAAGATATAAACAACTGAATGCAGAATTCCAGAGAATAGCAAGGAGAGATAAGAAGGCCTTCTTAAATGAACAATGCAAAGAAATTGAGGAAAACAATAGAATGGGGAAGACTAGAGATCTCTTCAAGAAAATCGGAGATATCAAGGGAACGTTTTGTGCAAAGATGGGCATGATAAAGGACAAAAAAGGCAGGGACCTAACAGAAGCAGAAGAGATTAAGAAGAGGTGGCAAGAATACACAGAAGAACTATACAAGAAAGATCTTAATATCCCTGATAAATACGATGGTGTGGTCACTGACCTTGAGCCGGACATCCTAGAGAGTGAAGTCAAGTGGGCCTTAGGAAGCATTACTAACAACAAAGCTAGCGGAGAAGACAGTATCCCAGCTGAGCTATTTAAAATCCTAAAAGATGATGCTGTTAAAGTGCTGCACTCAATATGCCAACAAATTTGGAAAACTCAACAGTGGCCACAGGATTGGAAAAGGTCAGTTTACGTTCCAATTCCAAAGAAAGGCAATGCCAAAGAATGTTCAAACTACCGTACAATTGCACTCATTTCACATGCCAGCAAGGTTATGCTCAAAATCCTACAAGCTAGGCTTCAGCAGCATGTGAACCGAGAACTACCAGAAGTGCAAGCTGGGTTTCGAAGAGGCAGAGGAACTAGAGATCAGATTGCCAACATTCGCTGGATCATGGAAAAAGCAAGAGAGTTCCAGAAAAACATCTACTTCTGCTTCATTGACTACGCTAAAGCCTTTGATTGTGTGGATCACAACAAACTGTGGCAAATTCTTAAAGAGATGGGAGTACCAGACCACCTTACCTGTCTCCTGAGAAACCTGTATGTGGGTCAAGAAGCAACAGTTAGAACCGGACATGGAACAACCGACTGGTTCAAAATTGGGAAAGGAGTACGACAAGGCTGTATATTATCACCCTGCTTATTTAACTTATATGCAGAGTACATCATGAGAAATGCCGGGCTGGATGAATCACAAGCTGGAGTTAAGATTGCCGGGAAAAATATCAACAACCTCAGATATGCAGACGACACCACCCTAATGGCAGAAAGTGAAGAGGAACTAAAGAGCCTCTTGATGAGGGTGAAAGAGGAGAGTGCAAAAGCTGGCTTGAAACTCAACATTAAAAAAACCCAGATCATGGCATCTGGTCCCATCACTTCCTGGCAAATAGAAGGGGAAGAAATGGAAGCAGTGACAGATTTCATTTTCTTGGGCTCCAAGATCACCGCAGACGGTGACTGCAGCCATGAAATTAAAAGACGCTTGCTCCTTGGAAGGAAAGCTATGGCAAACCTAGACAGCATATTAAAAAGCAGAGACATCACCTTGCCGACAAAGGTCCGTATAGTTAAAGCGATGGTTTTTCCAGTAGCAATGTATGGCTGTGAGAGTTGGACCATAAGGAAGGCTGAGCGCCGAAGAATTGATGCTTTCGAGCTGTGGTGCTGGAGAAGACTCTTGAGAGTCCCTTGGACTGCAAGGAGGTCAAACCAGTCAATCCTGAAGGAAATCAACCCTGACTGCTCATTGGAAGGACAGATGCTGAAGCTGAAGCTCAAATACTTTGGCCACCTAATGAGAAGAGAGGACTCACTGGAAAAGACCCTGATGCTGGGAAAGACTGAGGGCAAAAGGAGAAGGGGACGGCAGAGGATGAGATGGTTAGATAGCATCACCGATGTAATGAACATGAATTTGAGTAAACTCCGAGAGACAGTGGAGGACAGGAAGGCATGGCGTGCTATGGTCCATGAGGTCACGAAGAGTCGGACACGACTGAACGACTGAACAACAACACTTTTGAGAAAAGACAGTGCATATGTCGTGCGTACGTTCGTATGTGTAGCGTTTATGTGTGTGTGTACATGCATGCACATATCAGAGATGAGTACCATGGAAACTGTAGGCCAGATCCGTGTAAAAGTTAGGAGTAACCCTTTCACTAGCTACTTTGCACAAACTGATGCATTCACTGCTTTTTGGATTTTTGTTTCATGATAATCCAAATTTAGGATTATGCCTGATACGTCTGCAACAAAACCTGACTAAACTCAGGTTTACCATTCTTGTTGCTTTGTGTGGACTTAATTCCAGGTTCCTGTAGTCCGGAAAGGGTACGTTTACATGACATATTACCATATTTAACCTCAGTGTCATGTCAGGAAGTTACACTTCCCAACTTGCAGAGCTCGAAAATAGCCACAGCTGAGTTATTTAAGACATATCCTCTCTGCCTGTGGTTTCTATCCTCTGCAAACCAGAGAAACAAACACCCTATGGGTTATCTTCAGTTTGTTACCCTGCTTAGTAACAGTGGAAGTTATTAGAAGACCACAAAATAAATTGTATATAAATGGGTCTGCTTTCAAACCACATAGGTCAGTAGGATGAGAATTTAACATGCAATTATGTATGTTCACCATTAAAGATAAACTTTAATTAGTGTATCCTGGCAATGTGGTCAAAGATATCTGTTTCCTAAGTTGTTTACTTGCTTGGGTGAAGGAGCATGCAGTTTGTTCAAACTATAGTCTATTGGAGCCAAAATGTCTGGGTTAATTTTGTAAGTGTAGGCGGCCATTCTGAAATGAGTGAACTTGTCCTGAATTATTGTGGTTAGTTGCATAGGCAGATTTTAGAAACCAACCTGTTTGGACGATCAGTAAACTTTGTGTCTTTTTATAATTTTTTAATTTTATAATTTGTACATTATAACCACTGAATGCATTAATAACTGAAGCTATGATCCTGAGCATTTATAATATAGAAGTTAGTACATCAAAATCAACATTGGTCTTTCTGAGTAAGTGCACATGATACCAGAATATACAACAATATATTTTTGTGTTTATGCTACTTGTAATATTTCCAAGTTGCTCTTCTTCCAGAATTCAGAGAAGAACTATACAGTGTAGAACAGCCTTTCTCAACCTTTTGACCCTGGAGGAACCCTTGAAATATTTTTCAGGCTTCCGGGAACCCATGCACATTCAGGCTCAAATGTAGGCCAGAGGTTACAAAATTATTATATTCATTTCATGTGTAGGCCATGCATTAACAGTGTTCTTAAACTAAAAATAAAGAATAAAACCTACCTTTTTAATGTGAAGTTGCCCGAATTTGAAATAACGTTTTAAATAAATCATGATCTCCCAGGGAACCCCTAGTGACCTCTCGTGGAACCCGAGGGTTCCACGGAACCCTGGTTGAGAAACCCCAGCATAGAATATACTCCAGCAATGTACATCTGGAGTGCTTTGAAGCAGATATAACTAGACATGTAAGTTCTCTGATGGTGCAATTGTCTTCCCATTGATACAACATCAGTTCCCAAGATAATGTTACGCATGCCAGTGAGTCATTGTGTTTGGATCGGAAATAAAACTATCAGCCCCTTACTTCAAAAGCTTTTTCATGGCAGTCATCTGATGTGCTTCATGGAGAGATTGCAAAATGATATGTCTCACTATCTCTCTTCCTTTTTTTAATAAAGATCCAGGAAGTCCTGATATGGTGGCAATTAATACTAGATAGTGAAGCCCTTAAATAAGAAAGGGGAGTCATTTAAATTTGTACAAGAGTGAGAAAAGCATTATGTAATACAATATCATTGGAAGACAGCCATTAATATTACAGCCCACAAACTGATCACTTGGATATGTTTATGGTAAATGTTTCTAAGAATGGGCCACTGTTTTAAAAACTCGGCTATTAAATTTAAAACTTGGCTGTTAAAAACTTGGCCATTCCCTGGGGCATTAGGCCAGGATGTTAAGTGAATTTGGCTGGATGGTTGTATAGTTGTAGGTCGAAGGTCTTTTTGAGGACCACAGCTGCATTATATTGAGTCCCTCTGGTGGGAGGAGATGGGCAGTGACAAATCTAATTAATTAATTGATTAATAAATACATATTGATGTTATCATGGTGCCTGTTTTTCTAAATGTGGGGATTTTTCTTTTATTCTTTTCTTTCCTTTTCTATTGGGAGGGCGAGGCTGTTCTAAAGAGGTGTACCAACAGTGTCTGTGAGCTTCCACCCTCATCACTTTCACTTTGAAGTGGGGACCTGCAAGCATACCAAACATGGGAGGACGTGTGCACAATTCTCTCCCGGTAGACAGATGATGTGCCCATGCTCTGAAAGTGGGTGAATATTTATTTATTTAGTGAAACCATTATATGGCTACCCATCTTGCTTCCAGGATTCTGCGCAGGTAGACGTGTGTGTTTGTGTGTGTGTGTGTGTGTGTGTTTGTCAATGCCTTATTCCATAAATGGCTACAAAGTGCAGGTGGTAAGAAGCTCATTAAGGCAGAAAGTCTTAGGAAGTTTTGAATTTTTCCTCCTGAGTTTCTTGCCACCTGCTCTTAGTAGCCATTTATGAAGTAAGATAGTGACAGACCCCCCCTCCACTGTCTATCTGTTGTTTATGTTGAACATTCCGTCCATTAGTCTCCCAGCCTCCCCACCATCTCTCAGAATTGGCTTTCCATAAATTATTAACATATGACTTATTTTGGAGAACTGGTAGTAAGTCGAATAAATTAAAGAGTGAGTGAGTGAGTGAGTGAGTGAGTGAGTGAGTGAGTGAGTGAGTGAGTCCTGGTCATGGAAGCAAACTGTGTACAAACTGTGATGACATGAACATGATGAAATCTTTTTTTTTTATAGTAATTTTATTGAAAATTACAAATACAACAATAAAAACTAATACAAACTAAGAAGAAAAAAGAAAAGATGCAGAAAAGAAAAAAGAAAGAAAATATAAAAGAAAAAATAGGAATATAGTAAAGGAAAAAAAGGAAATATATAAAGAAATGACTTTGCCATTCATCACAACAAGTATAAACAATTTTAGTAACTTATCACCTTCTCTTAAAATACAACAAATGATCTCTTCTTCCCATATCCCATCTCTTATCTATAAACCTTGTCTTTCAGTCCTGATGTCAGCAAAAGTCCATTAAGGGTTACCAGAGATAACAACACATCTATTTTAACCTTGATCAAATAAACCAACTTTATATTCCCTCCTTTTACTTCTAACAATCTTGATCTTTAGTCCCTTTAAATAATGTCCTAGAACTTAATTTCTTTTCATTTTTTCTTTGTCCCTTCTCACAAAATTCTTCAAAGCTTTAACAAGCCTCTTTTGTAAATCCAATATAGGAAAATATCCAGGACACTCTCTTGGTTTGTTATTTGTATATCCCTTTCAATTATTAAGACATCAGCCAGTTTCTTTTGTATGTCCAGTGTAGTATCTTTTTCCATGTCCTTCTTCTAGCCGTCATTTTTAAATCCACTTTCAGATCTCAATCTTGTCAGGTAAAACTTGTTCCTCTTCCATAATATATTTTAAATGCAGTATGTCTAAAGAGGCAGACACTCTTAAAATTAACTTCTGGGTCCATTGTTCAAAAATATCCTTCAATATTTCCAATGTTAAAATATTTTGCTTCATTCTGTATTAGTAAGTAAAATTTAAGTGTTCTTCTCCTTTAATTGTAATCTTTAGTTCCCTGTTTGGAGCACTTGTGGGCGATCTCAAGTCCTCTCCTTGTCTGGAGAGGAATTAGCAAAGAGCTATTTACTTGCTGTCTCTTCATTCTGCTGTGATCATCGGCTCCGATTTTTGCGGAGCCGTCTTTAATCTGCCATTTCTTTCCTGGAAGTCATGAACATGATGAAATCTGTGTCATAGCATTATGATGCAAACCCACCCAGCCTTACTTGCATCCCAGTGTCACGTGCAAATCTGTAGATTGTGTGGTTTCTGTCTCAATGCATGCTTTGTCTTTTGCCCTCTCCATGGATACCCATGTTCAAGAAGATACAATTGTACATACTTCAACAGGTGCTTTTTAAAATGCTTTTCAGTCAAAATATATATGCCCAGCTGTTCTTGGTGTTAAGCCTTGTACAGCAGGGCATGTCTAAGGAAATAAGAATCATCCAGACTTTAGTAAGGAACTTTAATTCAAGAATTAGGGGTTAGGCACAGAACCTTGGAAACTAGTTAGGAATCTCTAACCCTCTTTCATTAGTGAGTTTATTAAGGTGGACTCGCTTTGAAAGTTTTGAGTATCTTCCCAGATGTTCTAAAATTTGGACATTTATGAAATAAGCCACTAATGAACTCTGTTTTCTGTTGATTGCTTATGTCTAGAGTTCCTTCTGTTTCATCCTCCTCCCAATCTTTCACTCTGAAGCATGTGCAAGGGCCTTTTGTATATTATCCAGCAGGATGCTTTCCAAACTGTGTGTCGCAGCACAGTACTGTGTTACCTGCGGGGCCCAGGTGTGTTGCACGAAAACCCGGAAGCACTGATGGTGCGTTGCTGCTGGGCCATCAGCGCTTCTGGGTTTGCGCGCGGCACACCAGGACGCCGACGCCGCCATGGCACGCGAAAACCCGAAGGTGGCGGTGTGCAAAAACTCGGAAGTGCCGCTACTGCGGTGCACAAAACCCTGGAAGCGCTGCCGCTGCGGTGCACAAAACCCCGGAAGCGCTGCAGTGGCGGCGCGCAAAAACCCGGAAGCACCGCCTCCGCTGTGCACGAAAACCCAGAAGCGCCACGGGGGTGCTTCCGGGTTTTCGTGCACCGCCGCCACCACGGCGCTTCCGGGTTTTCGCGCACAGCCGTTTGTGTGTCACCAACGTGAAAAGTTTGGAAAGCCCTGGTCTAGTATTTCCCTACCTAGTGTCTTGTCTGGAAAGTCCAAAGAGTTTTCTGCTATTGGTGTCCAACTGCTGGAAATACAGTGATAATCAGAGACATCCAGCAATTACTTCTGTCTGCGAGTGAGTCACAGAATGTTTGTGATTTATGTGAAGTCAAGCAAAGAGAATGCTGTGTAGTTCAGCAGTTCGCATATTCATCTTGAACTTTTCAGGTGTTGACAATAGTACTGATGAAATATAATGTTGCTGACCTATTTATCACAATAGTTAAACCAGCTGAGGGAGAGGCTGTTGAATATGTCTGGGTGTTTAAAAAAAACACCGTGTTATGGTAAATCTAGGTAAATCTTGTTCATTCTGTTTGGAAAATTGCTTCCACCTACATGTTCATACATAAGCACTTTGAATGGCTGGGAAATTTGCTCTGAACTTTTTCATATTGATCTGACATTTTCTAATATGTGGTGCCCAGAACTGGATACAATACTCAGGTATATGCATATAAGCCAACATTAATGCCTGTTTTCATCGTTGCTCACTTATTAATCACTAAGCATATTAAAATTAAAGAAAGTACCATTCTTTCATCCATAGCAATTCCAATGAATTCTTGCAAAACAATGTTGGATGTGCATTGGCTGGTTTGGATAATAATAATTTAATTATTATTAATAATTAGAGCCAGTTTGGTCTAGTGGTTAAGGCAACGGGCTAGAAACCAGGAGTCTGTGAGTTCTAGTCCTGCCTTAGGCGTGAAAGCCAGCTGGGTGACCTTGGGCCAGTCACTCTCTCTCAGCCCAGCTCACCTCACAGGGTTGTTGTTAGGGGGAAAATAGGAGGAAGGAATATTTGGTATGTATGCCGCCTTGAGTTATTTATAAAAATAATAAAGGTGGGATATAAAATTAATTAAATAAATAAAAATAAAATAAAATAAACCTGGCACAGAATCCTTACCATATTCAAAATGCTAATTAAAATATATTAGTGGGAATTAGCTGGTAGATTTTCTATACATCTTTTGGCTTATTTTTTCCCCATCCCAGGGAAGATACCCAAATCTATACTCTCAGGATATCATTGCTGGCATTTACGTTGCTGAAAGTTCAGCTATATTCAGTTCTGAAATTATCAGGGACTAACGTTTTGTACCTATTTAAGAAAACAGAAATTTCAGAGTCTTTGGGTATACGAACTGCAGATTGATTAAATATCAAATTGTGTGTATATTTTTGTCTTTGTGTCTATATTTTTTTCATGTATAGCTCATGAATATGAAACAACATTCCATTTCCACTATGCAAACAAGTGAAATACCCTATGTAACATTGGAATCCTCTTCATCATCATCATTACTGGTTGTTGTATTTCACTTCCAGTATTGATTGATGTCTCCAGCAAAGGAGATCGTTACCTTGTCGTGGTGCTGGAGCTTGAGCACCTCAATGAAACCATGAGCTAAACCGTGAAGGGACACCCAAGACGGGAAGGTCGTGGCAGAGAGGTCAGACTAAATACGATCCCTGGGGAAGGTAATGGCAACCCACCCCAGTATTCTTGCCATGAAAACTAAATGGATCAGTACAACCAAAGATATGTCGGTATACCATCGGAAGATGGGACTCCCAGGTCGGAAGATGGTCAAAATGCTACTGGGGAGGAACAGAGGATACGTTCAACTAGCCCCAGATGTGATGACGCAGCTAGCTCAAAGCCGAAAGGACGGCTAGCGGCCGACGGTGCTGGTGGTGAACGACGAATCCGATGTTCTAAAGATCAACACACCATAGGAACCTGGAATGTAAGATCTATGAGCCAGGGCAAATTGGATGTGGTTATTGGTGAGATGTCAAGATTAAATATAGACATTTTAGGTGTCAGTGAACTGAAATGGACTGGGATGGGCCACTTCACATCAGATGACCACCAGATCTACTACTGTGGACAAGAGGACCACAGAAGAAATGGAGTAGCCTTCATAATTAATAATAAAGTGGCTAAAGCAGTGCTTGGATACAATCCAAAAAACGATAGAATGATCTCAATTCGAATTCAGGGTAAGCCATTTAACATCACAGTGATCCAAATATACGCCCCAACCACAGATGCTGAAGAAGCAGAAGTAGATCAGTTCTATGAGGATCTGCAGCACCTACTAGATAATACACCAAAAAGAGATGTTATTTTCATTACAGGAGACTGGAATGCTAAGGTGGGTAGTCAGACGACACCTGGAATTACAGGCAAGCATGGTCTGGGAGAACAAAATGAAGCAGGACATAGGCTGATAGAATTTTGCCAAGACAACTCACTGTGCATAACAAACACTCTCTTCCAACAACCTAAAAGACGACTTTATACATGGACTTCACCAGATGGTCGACACCGAAATCAGATTGACTACATCCTTTGCAGCCAAAGGTGGCGGACATCTATACAGTCGGTAAAAACAAGACCTGGAGCTGACTGTAGTTCAGATCACGAACTTCTTATTGCAAAATTTAGAATCAGACTAAAGAGAATAGGGAAGACCCACAGATCAGTTAGATATGAGCTCACTAATATTCCTAAGGAATATGCAGTGGAGGTGAAGAATAGATTTAAGGGACTAGATTTAGTAGATAGGGTCCCAGAAGAACTATGGACAGAAGTTCGCAACATTGTTCAGGAGGCGGCAACAAAAAATGTCCCAAAGAAAAAGAAAACCAAGAAGGCAAGATGGCTGTCTGCTGAAACACTGGAAGTAGCCCAAGAAAGAAGGAAAGCAAAAGGCAACAGTGATAGGGGGAGATATGCTCAATTAAATGCAAAATTCCAGAGGTTAGCCAGAAGAGATAAGGAATTATTTTTAAACAAGCAATGTGCGGAAGTGGAAGAAGACAATAGAATAGGAAGGACAAGAGACCTCTTCCAGAAAATTAGAAACATCGGAGGTAAATTCCAGGCAAAAATGGGTATGATCAAAAACAAAGATGGTAAGGACCTAACAGAAGCAGAAGAGATCAAGAAAAGGTGGCAAGAATATACGGAAGATCTGTATAGGAAGGATAATAATACTGGAGATAGCTTTCACGGTGTGGTCAGTGAGTTAGAGCCAGACATCCTGAAGAGTGAGGTTGAATGGGCCTTAAGAAGCATTGCTAATAACAAGGCAGCAGGAGACGACGGTATCCCAGCTGAACTGTTTAAAATCTTGCAAGATGATGCTGTCAAGGTGATGCATGCCATATGCCAGCAAATTTGGAAAACACAAGAATGGCCATCAGATTGGAAAAAATCAACTTATATCCCCATACCAAAAAAGGGAAGCACTAAAGAATGTTCAAATTATCGAACAGTGGCACTTATTTCACATGCCAGTAAGGTAATGCTCAAGATCTTGCAAGGTAGACTCCAGCAATTCATGGAGCGAGAATTGCCAGATGTACAAGCTGGGTTTAGAAAAGGCAGAGGAACTAGAGACCAAATTGCCAATATCCGCTGGATAATGGAGAAAGCCAGGGAATTTCAGAAAAACATCTATTTCTGTTTTATTGACTATTCTAAAGCCTTTGACTGTGTGGATCATAACAAATTGTGGCAAGTTCTTGGTGGTATGGGGATACCAAGTCATTTTGTCTGCCTCCTGAGGAATCTGTATAACGACCAAGTAGCAACGGTAAGAACAGAGCACGGAACAACGGACTGGTTTAAAATTGGGAAAGGAGTACGGCAGGGTTGTATACTCTCACCCTACCTATTCAACCTGTACGCAGAACACATCATGCGACATGCTGGGCTTGAGGAATCCAAGGCTGGAGTTAAAATCGCTGGAAGAAACATTAACAATCTCAGATACGCAGATGATACCACTTTGATGGCTGAAAGCGAGGAGGAGTTGAGGAGCCTTATGACGAAGGTGAAAGAAGAAAGTGCAAAAGCTGGGTTGCAGCTAAACCTCAAAAAAACCAAGATTATGGCAACGAGCTTGATTGATGACTGGCAAATAGAGGGAGAAAAAGTGGAGGCAGTGACAGACTTTGTATTTCTAGGCGCAAAGATTACTGCAGACGCTGACTGCAGCCAGGAAATCAGAAGACGTCTACTTCTTGGGAGGAGAGCAATGGCAAATCTTGATAAAATAGTTAAGAGCAGAGACATCACACTGACAACAAAGGTCCGCATAGTTAAAGCAATGGTATTCCCCGTAGTAACCTATGGCTGCGAGAGCTGGACCATAAGGAAGGCTGAGCGAAGGAAGATAGATGCTTTTGAACTGTGGTGTTGGAGGAAAATTCTGAGAGTGCCTTGGACTGCAAGAAGATCAAACCAGTCCATACTCCAGGAAATCAAGCCAGACTGCTCACTTGAGGGAATGATATTAAAGGCAAAACTGAAGTACTTTGGCCACATAATGAGAAGACAGGATACCCTGGAGAAGAAGCTGATGCTAGGGAAAGTGGAAGGCAAAAGGAAGAGGGGCCGACCAAGGGCAAGATGGATGGATGGTATTCTGGAGGTGACGGACTCTACCATTGGGGAGCTGGGGATGGTGACGGCCGACAGAGAGCTCTGGCGTGGACTGGTCCATGAAGTCACGAAGAGTCGGAAACGACTGAACGAATAAACAACAAAATTGATTGATGTATAGTCAATATACGTTTAAGAGTAGAAGAGGTACTTGCTCAGAGGAACTTAAAATTTCAGTTTTGTCACTGTGGAAACAAGAAGTAATTGTATATGCAGTTAACACCACTTGCAGCACAACTTGATTTTTCTTTGGAGCTGTCCAGTTGATTTATGAGGGACTTCAACCATAGTAAGATTGCAGTCTTGTACTCAGCTTCTACAGAGATGAAAAATTTGTATGTCCCCTCTTCACCATTATTGGCTTCAGATCAGAACCATGCCCACTCACTTTATTACTTTATTATAGCCTCTGGGCTACAAAACCCCCAATTATTTCACAATAATTATCTTGGAGTTCCTTGTTCATCTTTCTTCTCCTTGGATCATGTCAAGGCCACAAACGTTGATGCTGCCTTTTCAGTGGTATTTCTGATAGCTGGTCTAAAGTTCTCACTTGCTTCTTTGAACAGAATACTAGCCTTTGTGAAAGCTGATCTCTAAATGAATGAACGAAGTAATTAAAGGAAACCATATGTTCCACAACAGAGACATCAGGATTCAGGTGTGACGTTGAGCAGAATGCACCAACTGTTACTGTGAATTGCCAGATGCAACTTGAGTAGCCAGTGGTGCAAGAAAAAAAATCATGTTAATTTACCTCTGGGTAATTCAGGAGTGGGGAATGAAAAAAAGAGTTGTGTTTGACGCCTTCTGTGTAGCATCATTCTAATAACACAGCAATGCCAAAGCCTCTACAGTACCTGATCTAAACAACAAGGAAATGGAGTCTCTCACATTAGTAAATTAAAATCAGAAATACATTGGGATATTTTCTTCTTCATCTTTACTATTATGTTCAAGGGAAGTAATTGAGAAATCTTGGACTCCAAATAACAAATGGTAGCTTATTTAAACTTGGCTCTGCCCCAATCAGATATAAAACATGTGTATTTGGAAGGTCTGCTTTGAATATCAAGCAAGGGCAAAGCGGAAGTGATGAATAATATCTTACTTGCTTCTCTTAGCTCCACAATGTAGTCTCTGGAATTTATTTATTTATCTATCTATTGATTTGTTTGATTTGTACCATTTTTGACTCACCACAATCCCAAGGCAAAGACAAGAATAAAAATGTCCATAGTAAAAAAAAATGAAAAGTACATAATCATACTAATTAAAATCAAAATTACAATCATGCCTCTTTGAAGGACCCCCAGAACAATTCTGCTGTCTTATCATTTACAGAAAGGCAAATCTTCTGGGACCAACTCAACTTCAAAGTGGGTGGACCTTCTGTAGTATAGGCACTACCACAGAAATGCAGCACCTACAAGGTTTCACACTATGTAACCCATAGAAATGAGGGTTTACCAATAGTTTCTCCTAGGACAAATGAGTCAAGTCGGTTGATTCCATTCAGAGGAGATGGTCTTGGAGATACTTTGACACCAAACCATATAGGGCTTTATAGATAATGACCAACACGTTGAAGTGTACTTGGAAACTAATCAGAAACCAGTGCAGGGCTCAAAAGACAGCTGTAATATTTTAATAATTTAATTTCTTTCAGTTATACTGATATCAGACTTCAGCCAGTCTGAAGAGAAAAGTTCTGAATGTTGACAGCAAGCAGGCAAGATGATGACAATGATCATAATCATTATTGTTGTTGTTCTCTGTTGCTGGATCTTACAACAACATAAAACAGAATAAAGTGCCCAGATAAAAGTAAAGTAACCGTAGCCCCAATAATAACATAATTTGATTGATTGATTGATTTCCTTCTCCTGTCTGATGCCAGGCCCAGCCCAAGAACTTCAGAGAATCAGTTCAGCCAAAACTTCAGTTCTTTATTTGCTCACACCGTATAGACCAGAGCTTTCCAAACTTTTCATGTTGGTGACACACTTTTTAGACATGCATCATTTCGCGACACACTCTTACAGCAGGGCACAAGGCAGGCACTAGGACCTGCGCGGAATCCTGGCAGGGCAGGTTTGGAGGCAGCCAGGCACAAGGCAGGCACTAGGACCTGCGCAGAATCCTGGCAGGGCTCAGAGGCAGCAGCAGCCGCGACACACCCAGACACTGCAGCCGACACACTAACATGTCCCGACACACAGTTTGGAAAGCTCTGGTATAGACAGAATCTTGCCAGACTCAAGCTACTCTACCTAACCTCAGGGGGAATAACCTGGGAAGGCTCTAGGGCGGGGCTATCCTGAACCTCTTCATCTTCCCACGTTCCAGCTCCGGACTGTGTTTTCTCTTATCTCGCTCCCCTCCTTGGAATGTGCTCCCTCCTTCCTGAGAACCAGCAGCATTACTGAAATCCACCACAGATGCCCAGCCTCAACCACTTTGGGCAGCTAACGGTTTCATCATGTAAGGTTTAGATTTCACCCAAGTTTCAGAATCCCAAATAGAGACTTGAGTCGAGGCTTGAATTCAAAGTAAACAGCATTTATTTTGGCCAAAACAAAAGGCTGGGTGATTCTCTACGGACACTGTGGCAATGAGCGTCCAGTAAGAGTCCACACCCACACATTGCAAGTCCAACAATTATATAGGGTTGCCAAGCTCAGTAAGAAAGCATAAACGAACTCTCTCCTAGTGAGACAGCGTGCAAGGTCTCTGTATCTGCATTTCCAGCAGTCTCCATGTCTCCTGGTATTCTAAACAACCTTGTCGTGCGTTATCTAGTTCCCTAGTTCCCTTCCACCTCATTCCCTTTCGCAAGCAGTTTCCAGAAGCATAATGGCGTTGGTTAAGCTAACCCCTACAATCATAAAATTAAATGACATCTATAAAGTCAAAAAGAACCCCAAATATGCATAAGAATGACAAAATCAAAATGTAAAACCCAAAAAATACTAAAGTCATGTGCATGCAAATGCCAACTTCATTCATAACATACCTTCCACCTGTGCTAGATAGAACAGATATGTCTTAACAGTTTTCCTAAAGCTTCAGAGGGATGGAGTTGACCAAATGTCCATAGGGAGGGAGTTCCAAAGTGTGGGCAACTATTGAAAAAGCCAATTTCCAAGGCCCCATCAGATGGCAGTTTTGTAAAGACTGACCCAGTTTTGTAAAAGGACTTGACCCTATTTGTTCTTGATGGATGAAGATGGCAGAAGATGGTAACCTTAGATAAACAAGCCCCCAAAACAGCAGTTATAATACATAGCAATATATAACTAATTATAAATAAATCATAAAATAAATCCATCCAAAGTACTCACTCAAGGCACAAATGCCTAGGCTCAAATTATCACATTTTGGACACATGCAAAGACCAAGCTGGTCCCATCACTTCTGGCAAATAGAAGGGGAAGAAATGGAAGCAGTGACAGATTTTATTTTCTTGGGCTCCAAAATCACCGCAGACAGTGACTGCAGCCATGAAATTAAAAGACACTTGCTCCTTGGGAGGAAAGCTATGGCAAACCTAGACAGCATATTAAAAAGCAGAGACATCACCTTGCCGACAAAGGTCCGTATAGTTAAAGCTATGGTTTTTCCAGTAGTAATGTATGGCTGTGAGAGTTGGACCATAAGGAAGGCTGAGCGCCGAAGAATTGATGCTTTCGAACTGTGGTGCTGGAGAAGACTCTTGAGAGTCCCTTGGACTGCAAGGAGGTCAAACCAGTCAATCCTAAAGGAAATCAACCCTGACTGCTCATTGGAAAGACAGATGCTGAAGCTGAAGCTCAAATACTTTGGCCACCTAATGCGAAGAGAGGACTCCCTGGAAAAGACCCTGATGCTGGGAAAGACTGAAGGCAAAAGGAGAAGGGGACGGCAGAGGATGAGATGTTTAGATAGCATCACCGATGTAATGAACATGAATCTGAGTAAACTCTGGGAGACAGTGGAGGACAGGAAGGCCTGGCGTGCTATGGTCCATGGGGTCACGAAGAGTCGAATGTGACTAAACGACTGAACAACAACAAAAAGACCAAGCTCTCTTGAAAAGTCTATAATCAGTGTTCCCTCTAAGCTGTGTCCATTTGTGACCATGCAACAGCCATCACACAACTGCACACAAGACAGAAAGTACTACCAACAGCCCCTGTCGCCTGGAAACAAATTCTCACACCCTGAGAATAAGGGAGAAAAGAATGAAACCCTTTTTTCACAGGAGAAGTAAAGATACATTTCAGCATATTACTTTTGCTTTCAAGAGCAAATTGTTCCATTTTGATTTTGTAGCATCACAAGACCAGGAATCACCCAGCATTATACCTTATTTGCTCAAAGACAGGGAATTAATTGCATCACTGCATTTAAAAATAGGGATAAAAATCCTGAGGTGGTAGACTAGAGAATATCGTTACACACTTTCTTTGAATGCTCCCACATGTAAAAAGAATTCCACACATGTAAAAAGAATTCCGCACAAGTAAAAAGAAATTAGTAGCAAGAATGTAAGTAAAAGGAAGAGGTGATTGCCACAATTATCTGCCTATTGTGTTTTTGCAGGGAGTTTTTCCACCTAGGAGAATACTAAAAAAGAGGACAGAGACACAGAGAGAGAACTGGAAGAGATGCTGTCTGTTCTGCTGCCTTAGTTGGCTATATACTGTATGTAGGCAAAGCCCAATAAAATCCTTAGGTTGTATGTTCAGGCCTTGGAGCCCTCGTTAGGTCTTGAAGAGAACTGCAGAATGTAAGAACAGCCTTAGCTATTGGCACAGAGTTTGAAACTTCTGGATTGGCTGCTTTGGGAGCCTTGGCTGGTCAACAACTCCTTCTTGACTAAAGGCATTATTGAGGGATGAGACAATGATGATGATGATGATGATGATGATGATGATGATGATATTACTTTGTGTGCCTTTTTGTACCATCTTTCTGGGGTTGAAGCTCTTATCAATGAACTGGCTGTGGGGGAAAGATAAGGTTTAATCAGCATGTGGCTTTCCTAACAATGTCTCTTTCATTGATGAGGTCAGAAAGTGTAATTTTGTTTTAATTGTACTGTATCATTTGCTGTTGAAGAGCCATTTTTATTAAATGATTATGGTAAATCATGATCATGTTGCATTAATGAATTGAATTGAATTAATTCTGTTGCAAAAGAGACAGCTGATACAATCAGTGAAGGATTAGACTGCCTCCTTATGCTATAACTCTCTATAGCAAGTCAGTTCAGGCTAGGGAATGATTTGCTTCATGCTTAAAGTAAATAGGAGACCCTGAATCTTTTAATATTATCTTGCCTGAGATTACTGTAGAATCTTTACAGAGTGTGAGTCCAACATGATGATAATGTTGTGAAAAACAACTTCATAAACAATGTATTTATTTTTGCTTTGATATCTCACCCTTTTTAATGAAACCTGTGGCCGATGTACATGGCCATCACTCCTAACATTATCCCTGTGAGGTGGTTTGGATTGAGGGAGTGACTGATCCCGTGTCACTGAGTCAGCTACTTGGTTGAATGGGAACTTGACCCGGGTCTCCTAGGGACTTAATCTTATTTGTAAACTTGGAGCCAAATTTATTATCCCCAAGGATGAATCGACTTAAGTACATTTTTTCATATCTGTAATGTTAGATCCTTTCTACATATTCGCAGAAGAGACAGAAAGTAACAGATTTCTCCAGTGTTTGTTTGCAAGTCATTATTTGTTGAACTCATTTCTCTTCTAACGATGCTTAATTGATTTTTCTTATCTGCATATTAGATAAGCCTTTTCACTTAATTTTTCTTCCTATGAATTTGTATCAATACTTCAGGAATACTTCCAGCTCCTTCACTTTCATTCTATATCTCAATTAAATAAGATGGCAATAGAGTGCTTTCAAAAACAGCTATTTGAGATTAATTGCCTGGGATATAGTGAAGTAGTTCAGCCTATTCTGTGTGGTTTTTTGGAAGCTTAATGTGGACACTAAATGCTGGAAAAACAAAACATGGGACATCAGAGAAAAGAAAAGCCATGTGCTGATCTCCCTTCCCTTCAGGTACTTCAAAGGTGTAGTACAACTTACCTTCAGTTCCAATATTGCTATCTTTAACGTGCAATAGATGCTCTAACAAAAGAGTTGCCACGCGAGGCATTTCTGTTTGTACTGGTGTAGTGGCCATGGCAAGGGGCGTGGTGGCTCAGCAGGTAAGACGCCAGGCTTGTCGATCAGAAGGTCGCAAGTTCGGAGGTTCGAATCCCTAGCCCTGCATGATGGAGTGAGCTCCCGCACTCACCCCAGCTCTTGCCAACCTAGCAATTCGAAAGCATGCAAATGCAAGTAGATGAATAGGTACCACTTCGGTGGGAAGGTAACAGCGTTCCGCGTGCGTCATGCCGGCCACATGACCGTGGAAGCGTCTTCGGACAACGCTGGCTCTTCGGCTAACAAACGGAGATGAGCACCGGCCCCTAGAGTCGGACACAACTGCACAAATGTGCAGGGGGAACCTTTACTTTTAGTGGCCATGGCAAGTCAGAACATTTTAATTTACCAGAAGGCCACTTCCTTTAGCCTCCCAGGATGCTCCTTACCAACCCATTTTTTTTAAACTTGAAAGATGAGAACATTTCCAAATAAAGCGCTGGGCTGAAGCCATCCACCCTTTTTGTGTTCCAAAAGTACTTACAGGGCTTTTTGATGTCAGCAAAGAAGGTGTCTGCAGGAATGTTGGTCTTCATGGCCTATCCTATTGCCCCAGTCAAATAGAATTCAACTAGAACGATCCACCAATTGATGCTTTTCCAGGATATCTGATCAGACATTTACCTCTTGAGTATCATTTGAAAGGGACAGACATGTGATCTCCTTCACCATTTATATCAGAGGCATCTCATGCATCTCTCCTCCATATAATCCAGTTGTATGCCTGATGAACTTTGATGTGATTTTATATAAATAAATTAAAAAATCCCTTCTCACCCCTACGGGTGGTATGTGTCTTCCTCAACCTCAGGTCCTCTACCAGAGGCCTGGGAGTTTAAAGGTTCTGCACAGTATCTTAGCTGTTCCTAGCACTGCACTCTTCTGGACAGAGAGCTCTGATGTTGCTCCTGGGATCTGTTGGAGCCACTCTCCCAGCTTGGGAGTCACAGCCCTGAGTGCTCCTACCACCACTGGGAACACTTTGGCCTTCACTTTCCGCATCCTCTCCAGTTCCTCCTTCAGGCCCTGGTACTTCTCCAGCTTCTCATACTCCTTCTTCCTGATGTTGCTGTCACTTGGCACCGCTACATCTATCACCAACACTGTCTACATCTATCACCAACACTGTCTACATCTATCACCAACACTGTCTACATCTATCACCAACATATAAATATAAAAAAATCTCCTCACCTCTATGGGTGGTATGTGTCTTCCTCAACCTCAGAGGCCTGGGAGTTTGAGCGTTCTGCACAGTATCTTAGCTGTTCCTAGCACTGCACTCTTCTGGACAGAGAGCTCTGATGTTGTTCCTGGGATCTGTTGGAGCCACTCTCCCAGCTTGGGAGTCACATCCCCGAGTGCTCCTACCACCACTGGGACCACTTTGGCCTTCACTTTCCGCATCCTCTCTAGTTCCTCCTTCAGGCCCTGGTACTTCTCCAGCTTCTCATACTCCTTCTTCCTGATGTTGCTGTCACTTGGCACCGCTACATCTATCACCAACACTGTCTACATCTATCACCAACACTGTCTACATCTATCACCAACATATAAATATAAAAAAATCTCCTCACCTCTATGGGTGGTATGTGTCTTCCTCAACCTCAGAGGCCTGGGAGTTTGAGGGTTCTGCACAGTATCTTAGCTGTTCCTAGCACTGCACTCTTCTGGACAGAGAGCTCTGATGTTGTTCCTGGGATCTGTTGGAGCCACTCTCCCAGCTTGGGAGTCACATCCCCGAGTGCTCCTACCACCACTGGGACCACTTTGGCCTTCACTTCACTTTCCACATCCTCTCCAGTTCCTCCTTCAGGCCCTGGTACTTCTCCAGCTGGTACCACCTGGTACAAGATATATAGATATACAGATACACACACACACAAACACACACACACAGAGAGAAATGTATATATGTAGATGTGTGTATATATGCTCACATAAACACCACACAATGTACCCATTAAATTAGCATGTATTAATTAATTCAGATTAATTCTAATTTTCATTAGCTACAGCAGACAGACATATCGAAAAGACATGAAAGGACTGTATTTCCTTAAAGTTCCCAAATGAAGCTTTCTGTACATGGTCTTTGTTTTATCTAAAAAATAGCATGTTTCCTCAAAAATTGCAGGCCTTATTTTCTGTAGGCACTCAAAACTAACATAGATGATAGACTGACTGGCTGACAGATACATTTGTGAAAAATATCAAATTGCAGATACTGGGCTGTTTCCAGTGGGTTTTATCATAGTAGATTAATATTGCAACCCAGCAGGAAGTAATGTAAATGTCTAATTATCCTTTCCTATTAACATGAAAAGAAGAAACACTCAATTATTTATAGTAGATTTTTAAAATATTTTTTAAAAAATCCAGACTACTTATATGTGGATATTTCAGTTTAGACACACATAGACAGATGCACTGCTGTCATTTCAAAATGATAAATTTGTAGAAATAATTCTCCTTTTCTTTGCCTGCTAAACACAAACCAGAGAGAGATGGGCAGTTCCATCGATTTGTAGCATCACCCAGAAGCATTTGCCTATCCTAATATAGCAAATCATTTTGCCCTGTTTTGCACCTGGACTGTGTGCCCATTGTTTTGGTGTGTTTAGACAGCCAGGTGGTTAAAGTTGCTGGTTAATGATGTGCCAGATTTCGCACTGATCTCCTGGCACGTTTTGTAGGGTTTGCTTGTGTCAGAAATTTGTAAGTGGCGGGTAAGGCTATGGCATGTCTTTTTCTGTGTTTTTTCTTCATTTCTCTTGCTTGCTGCTAGCTGCAAGAATTAGCAGATGTTTCAGTTGATTCACAGTGCTCCATGCCACCCAGTGGAACTAGCCCTTTAATTGCCTGGCATCAGATGTTTGCTGGGTAACACATGTTTAAAAAACCTTGCCAGGAATTCCAGTGTTCTTTCTAGGTCTATGGCACTTGCAGCAAGTAAGGGGTTGCTATTCAGCTTGACAGCATATGTCTGGTAGGGAAGCTTCAGCCTTTGCATGTCCAAATAAGGATGGATAGACATTTGTCAAAACTCTGGAACCTCCATTAAGCGGTGTAAAACATCCTTATCCAATATAATACCATCTGGAAGTTTTAGACTAGAAAGCTTCTGATCCTTGATCATTGACCTGGCATGCTAGAGCCAGTGTGAGTGCGGGTCCAAAATCAGGTTGCGGGACAACCGTGTAGAGACCATAATTCATTCCCTTTATTATTTATTTATTAACCCAATGTATGCACCTGCTCATTTATCCAAGAAGCTCTGGATGGCAAACAAAGTAAGAGCAAGGCATCTCGTAAAACCTAAAATCCCAAACTGAGTCTCAGTAAAATCACAAAGCCACTAATCACATATAGAGCTCCCATAACTAACCTCTCAGCCCCAATGCCTGGGGGAAGAGCTATTGCTTCACAGCCTTGCAGAAGGGCAATAGAGTTGCAGCTGTCCGGATTGGGTGGGCAGGCACCATGACAGAGAAAGCATGCTTTCTGGGACTTACTAGGTGACGATGCACCTGTAACATGCCCACTTTGCCAGATCTGGTGGGATGGGCAGAAACTACTGGGGAAAAGCAATTCCACAAGCGACAAGTAACCTGGCCCCATATCATGTAGGGCTTTAAAGCACTTAAATTGCACCTGGAAGCCTACTGAGAGCCATCGCAGCTCATGTACATGGGCATATCACAGAGTGCCCCCGAACTGCATATGCCACTGCATTCTGGACCAGCTGAAGCTTCTGAATGTTTTTCAAGGCCAGTTCTGTGGGCCAGTAGACATAACAGTTTTTCAGTGTTTTATTCATATACACACAGTTGATGTAAAATTTCCTGCATTTGTATTCATTTACATATATTTGGTTTCTCCTAAAACTGACGTTCTCTGCTTACGGCACTCTCTGCGTAAGCACTTGCCTAAATGTTTCTGACATTAGTAGAGGATGAAGCAAAGTGACTTGGAATCAGTGCTGCTGCAAATCCCCTTGCACAGATTAGCAAAGACTTACAAGCATTTATCTGGAAATAAGTTGCATAACAAGAACTAGTTTGGTGCAGTGGTTAAAGGCACCAGGTTAGAAACCAGGAGACTGTGAGTTCCAGTCTTGCCTTAGGCATAAAGCCGGCTGGGTGGCCTTGGGCCAGTCCCCCTCTCTCAGACCTTAGAAGTATGCAGTGGCAAGCGACATCCAAAAATGTTGCCAAGAAAACTTCAGGGACTTCCCCAGGCAGTTTCCAGGAGTCAAGACACACCAATAAATTATTAGAAATTAGTACAATGCTGACTCTTAATATATATTCTTATCATTTTGATAACATCATTGTGTGTGGCACCAGAGACATCTGTTTGTGTGTGTGGGGTCAATAATATCAAATTGGTAGGTGATCGAAGTCCCACTCCTTTCAACATGCACGTGAAGTGTGTAACAGACAATGGAAAGGTGCGGCATCACTTGCCCAGTTGCACCCATCATTTTGAGATCACTGACTCCTCCTGGCTTCACTGGTGTTTTTGTGTGACGCTTAGCAAGAGCTCACCATCTAAAATACAGTAGAGCAGTGTTTGTCAACCTTAGCATGCTGGCTGGGGAATTCTGGGAGTTGAAGTCCACACATCTTAAAGTTGTTGAAGTTGAGAAACAGTGAAGTAGAGGAAGAAAAACAAGGGGACCTGGTGGAGGAAAGAGTAAACCACCTAAGAAGTGGCTAATTTCATGAGCTATACTTGGTAAGGATCATATATGCAGATGTTTGCCAAATTTAGTAACTTGAACCTGGATCACCACAGTTGGTCTTTGAACCTGTACTAGCTTTTTGTCCAACACATAAAATAGGTCAACAGGATGAATCAATTGTGACAGAATTCTACCTTGTATAATCTACCTGATTTTTTACAAAAGCTTTGGTTCCCATTAAATGGAAGAGACCCAAAACTGTGTCCCTCAAAGTTCCATACTGGTGAAGACCTGACTGTAGAAGAACAAATTCACATGTATATTATTACTATAGCTTGGAGGTTCAGTGCATTCCTAGACTCCGCCGTCCTCAGATCTCCTGTTAATCAACCTGTCACTGAAGATGAATGTTCTCCCTAGGGCAGTGACAAGGCAGAAAGGGAAGCCAGATCCATATGCTGTTCAATTGCTTTGCTACTGTGGTTCCCTCCTGTTCTAGAAATCTTCAGCATGATCTAAAAAGCAACAAATAGTAGATTTGTTGTAACAAGCAACAAATAGTAGGTAGAACCTTGACAGTATAGAATTCTATACATCAGGATGGTATCTGGCTTTTTTTTCTTTTTCTTTTTGCTCCACCTTAAAAGATTCTAAGTCCCTACTGCAATCAGCTTCCATTTCCAGAGACTTTAATTAAGTGAAATTTTGATTTAACTGACCATTTGGGGTGTGGGTTCATCATCCCAGATATCAATAAAATATTAAATTACATCATTCACCTTGATTTACATAATTGGTGTAATGACATTACACAAATGAAGTAAATTGATGCAAATGACATAATTCACGGAATCTGTGTAGTGATGTCAATTATGCCTCTTTCATTTCAGCCCACATCCTGAGTTAACAGCTGAAACTCAGCTGCGTACTCCCAACCCAAACACTTTCTGCGCAATGGATTTCATTGTTAGCAATCGTATGCTTGTCCAGTTCATCAAATTTAGCTCTTAGGCATGCCACAAAATTAGCACAATTGTCCATGTCTTAGCTGTTTCAAATCAGAAAGGTTGTAGCTCCCTTTGTCCTTATGCCAATTATAAATCCTACGTGGGTATTACTGTTGGGAAAATCTTCAGGTCTCAGGATGTCTAATTCACATTAAGCAAAGCAGGCCGTAAATTTGTTTGGATTCTGATCATATTTATCAGGCAAGGATGGAGGTTACTCAATGCTGGAGAGTTGCATCTTCTGCATTCTCCTCTCCTACACCTCTAGCATTTTGGGCTAGAATTGGTAGGGGTCCATTGGTTATGGTAGATTCTGTCCCTCTTCTGAGCTAGATGGTCCATTGTCTAGGCCAGAGCTTTCCAAACTTTTCATGTTGGTGACACACTTTTTAGATTTGCATCATTTCGCGACACACTCTTACAGCACGGCACAAGGCAGGCACTAGGACCTGCGCGGAATCCTGGCAGGGCAGGTTTGGAGGCAGCAAGACACAAGGCAGGCACTAGGACCTGCGCGGAATCCTGGCAGAGCAGGTTTAGAGGCAGCAAGACACAAGGCAGGCACTAGGACCTGCGCGGAATCCTGTCAGGGCAGGTTTGGAGGCAGCAAGACACAAGGCAGGCACTAGGACCTGCGCGGAATCCTGGCAGGGCAGGTTTGGAGGCAGCAAGGCACAAGGCAGGCACTAGGACCTGCGCGGAATCCTGGCAGGGCAGGTTTGGAGGCACCAAGGCACAAGGCAGGCACTAGGACCTGCGCGGAATCCTGGCAGGGCAGGTTTGGAGGCACCAAGGCACAAGGCAGGCACTAGGACCTGCGTGGAATCCTGGCAGGGCAGGTTTGGAGGCAGCAAGGCACAAGGCAGGCACTAGGACCTGCGCGGAATCCTAGCAGGGCAGGTTTGGAGGCAGCAAGGCACAAGGCAGGCACTAGGACCTGCGCGGAATCCTGGCAGGGCAGGTTTGGAGGCACCAAGGCACAAGGCAGGCACTAGGACCTGCACGGAATCACAGCAGGTTTGGAGGCAGCAGGGCACAAGGCAGGCACTAGGACCTGTGTGGAATCCTGGCAGGGCAGGTTTGGAGGCAGCGAGGCACAAGGCAGGCACTAGGACCTGCACGGAATCACAGCAGGTTTGGAGGCAGCAAGGCACAAGGCAGGCACTAGGACCTGCGCGGAATCCTGGCAGGGCTTGGAGGAAGCAGCAGCCGCCGCAACACACCCAGACACTGCAGCCGACACACTAACGTGTTGCGACACACAGTTTGGAAAGCTCTGGTCTAGGCTAACTGGTCCATTGGATCAACAGTTGCTTCTGATCCTGGAGCATAACATTGGCAACTTGTTGGTGGTATTGAGATTGCCAGAGCACATGAAACCATAGTCTAATCCTTGGTCACTAGGGAAAAGCTCTCTTCCTGTAGTGATGGGGGTATAAAAGGATAAATCTAGCTCTCAGGCTTCACAGAGGCATGACTGTAAATTTCAGCTCTCCTGATATTTGACCCCTAATTTAGGAATTGGCTTAGTCAGCAAGATTATTCTCCGTATTGCAGGTAGGAATGAAGCCATGTAGTCACAGAAGATTTATCCATTGCAGTATGTAGAAATCACAGCCCTTAGATTCAATAGGCTGTGTTCCTGAATTATTGAGGGAGATGGGCGGGGATAAATTTAAATAATAAATAAATAAATAAATTCTAGATTTTTTTCCTCCCTCCTTTTAAATTCAGCCAACATTTGGTCATTCTCTTAGTGGCCTCAGGAGGCGCCCGACCTATGCTTGGTTCTCTTCTATGTGGGAGCTGCTCTACAGTGGTGCAGGAACAGCGCTGCTTTGCAGATGTGCCTGAATCCACATGGTTTTTCTGGAGGACTCAGCTTGCCATTCATCTGGGTTTGGACAACTTGTTGGATTGTGGTTAAGACAATAAACCATGGCTACAGACAGTTATTAAGGTGTTCCTCCTTAGCCACAGCCTGGCCCATGATTTGAGTATAGATAACACAGTAAATCAAATAACAGTATGGCTTAGCCTTGGATTTCTAAGCTCCATCTTGCCATTGCTCCTTTTCTTTTTTGAGACAAACTATAGTTTGTCAGTTCAGACACAACAGGAAGCTATGTTGCATCCTTGCAAACTAGTATTGAAAATAACTTTTTTTGTTGTTTCCACCGAGGCTGGTGGAATAAAACAACAAATCATGCTTTGTTTAGAACCATGAAATGAACATAGGCATCTCTTTTTTGTGAAAGGAAGAAGGCTCATGTGAATATCTTTCCTGTGTGTTAGAGGAGAGGTACCCAACCTTTTTGGCACCAGAGACCGGTCGTGGAAGACAATTTTTCTATAGACCGGGGGGGGGGGAGTTTGAAGGTGGGAGCCGATCGCGCAGACCGGGGGGGGGGGTAGGATTTGCAGGCGGGACACAATCGCGCGGACAGGGGGCGGGGCTTGCAGCCGGGAGCCAATCACGGGGGTGGGTTTGCAGCCGGGAGCCAATTGCGCAGACCACCACCACTCACCTGCTGTGCGGCCCACTTCCTAACAGGCCGCAGCCCACAGGTTGGGGACCCCTGTGTTAGAGAAAGGAAAATTCTCACAGGAGGAAGACATTAGCTATTAAAATACCCCATTCTTTTCCAGTTAATGGAGGATTAATTCACAGTATTAATCAGAAATAAGACAGTCTACTTGTGCATCCATCCCCTTCCTTGGAATGAAATTTTTTGTCCTTTAGTGTTTTCCTACAGTCCAGTGTTAGGGAAAAATCTTTGGCGAAGAGAGAAGAACAAGGAGAGAAGAAAAGCGGGTGGGGGGCGGGAGAGAAGAAATCTATATGGTTCTTCCTTTTGACTTCTAGATGAAGCAGGTTCCCTAATTTGAGTGCATTTTAGTAAGCCAGCTATCTGTCGGCGCTCAGTGCGGGACAAGAGGGCGTACTGTATCTCAATTAGGAGCCAAGATAAATGTTAACTCAGTAATAGGTCTCATTGGGTGATATTATTTCATAGAGAAACTAGAAATAGAAAATGGAGAGTCATTCAGAAAACCTTAGAAACGAGAAAGAGGGGAAACCTGATTAAAAGACTTGGTGAACTGGAAATAGCTGCCCTGTATTGTGTCCCTCCTAATGTAATTTCTGTTGAAGGCCAAGGAAGCTGGTGCCTTTAAGTTCTTTTGGATTCCAGCTGCCATAATCTCTGATAATTGGCCACACTGGCTGGAAGCTTATGGGAACTGGAGTCCAAAATGACTGGATGCAGTTTTGTACCTTCACCTGGTGTAATAGAAAATACCTGTAGTCTTACGTTGTCAGACTGTGTATTGTCCTGCCTCCGATAGTAATAGCTATTATTTTTTTGTGAAGGTGGGTTAAAAGAACCACATAATGAATCCACAACACCTGAACAAGAGCTTGTAAAAACAGAGACAAAAATTCAGCTTTAGGTTATTTTTCTGAATACAGATACTTACTATGTTAAAATATGTGACCAAGTCCATATTGTAAAACTATAGTTCAGCAGCAGTAGTTGTAGTATCTCTTCTGATCAACAACTGACTTAATTTCTTTCCTTGAGTTAATTCCTGTTTCTGGCTGTCCGTCTAGTCAACCTTGCTTAGTCAAAAATCTAAACAAGGTCAAACCTAGATAGTATTGAGGCCACCAGAAAATTCTAGGGCTGTAGGTTAGACTTAAAAAAAATCCTAGAAGCGAAGGTCAAACTGTTTCCATATTGTTCAGAAGAGAGCCATGTGGAAGTAGCCATGAAGTCATCAGGAATTGAGCTTAATTCAAAGGAAGCTTTACTTTAAAAGCCAGAGAGAAAGGAAAAATAATAAATAGCAGTTGATATTGGCAGTTTGCTCAGTACTTGAGTCCTTTCACAGAATGTAAGTTAATGAATTAAGTTAATGAATTAAGTTCTTTCTTCTCATCCTTCCCTGGTTGAAAACCCATTGAATCTTGAAGTCAGCAGTGTCCTCCTTTGTTCCAAAGCTGATATTTTCTAGCAAGCATATATTTAAGGCTTATAGTTAATTTTTTCATATGTAAAGGAAACATGACAGATAATCCCTTGATTATCTTCTGGTTTAGCTTTTGCAAATAAGAGAATAAAAGTAGAGAATGGATGCGTTGGTGTTATGATGGCATTCCAGTTGACCCGGAAATCATTTGGAGGTCACCCAAAGTGTTTCCCAGTTTTAAGACGAATGGTACGCTGAAACCTGAGCCAGTCCAACTGAAGCTTGAGAAACTGTTGGTCACTAGTTTCATGGCAAAGTTAAAAAAAAAAAGTTTTCCCCTGCACAGTCGTGTCCGACTTTAGGGGCCGGTGCTCATCTCCGTTTCTTAGCCGAAGAGCCAGCGCTGTCCGGAGACACTTCCGCGGTCATGTGGCCGGCATGACGCGTGCAAAATGCTGTTACCATCCCACCAAAGTGGTACCTATTTATCTACTTGCAGTTGCATGCTTTCGAATTGCTAGGTTGGTAAGAGCTGGGGCGAGTGCAGGAGCTCACTCCGTCATGCGGTGCTCGGGTCTTGAACCACCGACCTTCCGATTGACAAGCCTGGCGTCTTAACCACTGAGCCATCGTGCCCCTAACATGGCAACCCCCCACCAAAAAACCCACAAATCTTTAAGCACTCAGTGTCATTCCTAATAAAATCCTCCCAGGAATGAGTCTAGTTCACAAACCCAATGCTGATATATAGTTGCATTGATTAAGACATTCTTCTAGGATCTTCCTGCTTCTCTGTGAAACTTGTCCGTGTCCATTGTCTCCTTCCCACTAAAACCAACAGGCAGCTGGAGATGTATTTATGTCCTGATAATCAGCTGTTTTGATTAGAACTGTGTGAAAGCTTTTGTTTTGTTATCGCCTGTCTGAATCACTTCATCGGCCAACATACTACATGATAGCATTGTGCATTGTGCGCTCCTTTGTTATGCAATAAAATTCCCAGTTCAGAAACAATCTTCAAAGCAGTATAACACAAAGCAAAATCATTGCTGCATAACTGACCTGTACCCTGGATTTCACTGTTTCTCATTTGCTATTCAAAGCCTTGGCAGTTGAATGCTATTCTGCATTGCTGATAGGCATTGATTATTGTACGCTGCCCAGAGTCACTTCTTGTGAGATGGGCAGCTATATAAATTTGAAAAAGGGAAAAAGGGAAATTTTTAGCCAGTTTGGTCTAGTGGTTAAGGTGCTGGGCTAGAAACCAGCAGCCTGTGAGTTCTAGTCCCTCCTTAGGCATGAAAGCCGGCTGGGTGACCTGGGGCCAGTCCCTGTCTCTCAGCCCTAGGAAGGAGCCAATGGCAAACCAGGAGACTGGGAGTTCTAGTCACGCCTTAGGCATGAAAGCTGGCTGGGTGACCTTGGGCCAGTCACTCTCTCTCAGCCCAACTCACCTCGCAGGGTTGTTGTTGTGGGGAAAATAGGAGGAGGAAGGAGTATTAGGTATGTTCCCCGCCTTGAGTTATTTATAAAAATAATAAAGGCGGGATAAAAAAATCTAAAAAGAAAAAAATGTTAGAAGAGGATTTTCTGGCTAATGAAAATATTCACATATTTAGGATCCCTGTGTACTTTAATATCTTAGCCTACTTACTAAATGTTTGCTGCTTTGTCATTTGGTCTGAATTTTGTCTTTAGTCCTCACTACTGGCGTTGTCCTATGGTTTAAAGCCTTTACCACCAGGGAATAGGAATAACTAATTCTGACTAGAAAAACTTATTTGCGGCATCCTTAATACACTGAAACAAATGTCTAGTGGAAGTTTAGAAGAAACAGCTTATAGAAGGCAGTGAACAGATCGCAGTTCTCAATTCCCTACCACGCATGAGAGGTACATTGGCACGTTGCCAAGAGTCTTAAGAGTGTTTTGAACTTGTGAATACATTGTATTTGAATCAGGTATAAGTGGACCCTGTTGTTTTTCACATGCAGAGTATTTGAAAAGCACATCAACATGGTGGAGCTTTGCCACAGGGAGGGAAGGGATATAGAAAATATAGAAAAATTAAAACCTGTGCCCTGCTTTCCAATGCAGCTTTAACTAGAGATGTACAGGAATATTCTGGACCATTGTGTTACCTGTTTAAACATGTTTTTTTTAAAATTGAGACCCATAAAAAAAAAACAAATCTGAACGTGTTTCCATTTGCAGTGTTCCCTAACATACAGAGCTTTTGAAACAAAATACGGGGGGGGGGGAATGTTGCGGGAGGGGGGGAGAGATGAAAGAGAGAACACACATGGTGAGAAGGAGAAGAAGCCAAAAGTATGTTGGTGAGGGGGTGGGATTGCAAGTACACGCGGTGGATGGGAAGGAGACAGTATGTGCAGTAGGTGGGAACGGAAGTGACTGAGCCTTCTGGGTGGGTAGAAGAGAAAATCCAAGTGAGAAGGTGAGTGACATTGCCTGCTAAAAAGCTTATGTCTTATTGGGGGGAAAAACAGCTTTGCCCTTTGGGAAAGGGGTTTCAGTTATGGAAACATTACTGTTAAGGCTTGTTTTCAGAACCAAGTTTTTGAACCAATGTTGTCAGCCTTACCAGGTAGGCCAGATAGGAAACGCGATCAGATAAGCTAATTCTACTTTATTGTAAAGCTACATTAACAGGGGCGTGGTGGCTCAGCGGGTAAGACGCCAGGCTTGTCGATCGGAAGATCGCAAGTTCGGAGGTTCGAATCCCTAGCCCCGCGTGACGGAGTGAGCTCCCGCACTCGCCCCAGCTCTTGCCAACCTAGCGATTCGAAAGCATGCAAATGCAAGTAGGTGAATAGGTACCACTTCGGTGGGAAGGTAACAGCATTCCGCACACGTCATGCCGGCCACATGACCGTGGAAGTGTCTTTGGACAACGCTGGCTCTTCGGCTAACAAACGGAGATGAGCACCAGACCCTAGAGTCGGACACGACTGCACAAATGTGCGGGGGGATCCTTTACTTTACCTTACATTAACAGAATTTTGCAAGTCTGAAAGTACAGTTCTCCAGCCATCTCCTACAGCCTGAGAAACTAGGGAGGGTCCCTTCTGAGCCTCTTGCCCTGCCCACTATCCAGCTGCGGGCTATGCTGTCTCTTATCTGACCGTTCCCTAGGCAGCATCTCTTTGCCCTGTCTCCCAAGGTCATTCCCACATACCATTACAGATGTGCAAAGCCAGTTGCAGACCTGTGCATTACTGATGCACCGATCCAAGACTTGAATCAGGGACCTTGTGTTCGAGACTGTGAAGAAGTTTGTGCAGCTCTGGCACTGAAGGAAATAGGTTGGTGCAGATCTGCTACTTTGGTTGGAATATACCACACTTCGACTAGAGTGGTTTAAAACTGAATTGACAGCTCTAAGCTTTGCTCAGGCATTATGCATGGGTTACAGAAGATATTGAGTAGAAGGAGGTTTGGGGAGGCTGATAAGTACTAATCTTTGGCTTAAATAACAGGTGAGCAATTTGTGGCCTGTGGGATACTTGCAACCCATGGGCCTCCAAAACCATAATTTCTGAAAGTCTTGGGGGCTGGAAATTAGAACAAAAAATGATCCTAAGTAGGAAAACTATCTCGCACTGGGAGTTTGGTGGAATAGCCCAATAGAAGGATGCTCAGGAAGAAATAAACTAGAAAAGAGAATGGTTCCAGAAGCCTTTTGCTGCAATAAGGTCTGGTTTTTGCACACCAATTTGAAATGATCGGTTTACTCTCTGGATTCAATCATCTGGTTTCACAATATGGCTTCCAAAATGTTTGCTCACAGACTCCTTTGTTAGGGAGGTTTGTGCCTCAAATATTTCACACTTGTTTTCTGCAATTCCAAATATATATTTTTTTCTTTTCTTTCTGCAGGAGTTATATATACAGGTGATATCCTTGATCGAGAGACTACTCAGTCCTACTGGCTAACTGTGTATGCAACAGACCATGGCGTTGTTCCGCTTTATACCACCATTGAGGTCTACATTGAAGTTGAGGATGTAAATGACAATGCTCCCTTGACTTCCGAACCCATTTATTATCCATCTGTTTTGGAAAATTCCCCCAAGGATGTTTCAGTTATTCAGATACAGGCACAAGATCCTGATTCGAGCACTACTGAAAAGTTGTCATACAGGATTACAAGTGGAAACCCCCAAAACTTTTTTGTCATCAACACCAAAACCGGTATGAGATATTTTCTTGCTTATCAAAACTGGTTGTATGCATATTATGAAAGGTTTTCTTTGCATATATTGTTTTTTCCTCCAGCAGTCTTTTGTTCTTTTGCTTCAGAGAATGTTCATGGTTATTTGTGGTTAGTTTTCAGGAAGCTGGAACGCTAAAACAAGGTGAAAGTTGACATGAAAATTGAAAGGAGTGGAAAGTTGTGCCAGATTCACACATATTTCTGAAGTTTGATTTGCAAGCCACAACACAGATGGAGCTCCTGTTGCATCTGAATTGCTCCCCATATTTTTTTTCAATGTAAAATACGTGAATTGGCCTTTTAATAATCTTCAAAGTAGATGCAGTTCCAGTAGTATGTCTTTTGTTGTTTGCATATAATGTTAATTGGCTACCAATTAATTGTTTATATGTAAACGGTTCAGATTTTCCCATTGATGCTCTCTGGGGAAGATTTGGCAAACTTTTACAGTCCATAACCAGGGACTTCTTCATTTGACAGTCAATCTAGCAATTAGGCTTTTCCCTGATGCAAGTACAAATGTTGGTATTTCTATCATTTGAACTGTAGTTAGATTTGTCATAGTGCTATTTGTTATTTGTGTTGACAGAAGAATAACACTAATTCAAATATCTCTCTTTAATAGGAATGATTGTAGCACACACAAAATGGTCACATATAGAAACTGCAGCTTAATAGATATTTTGGTGCTTTTTTGTCAATTTTAAATTAAATTAAAGCTTCCAATTAATCATACATAAAAATGAAAAATTAATCAGGAAACCAGATGAGAGACATACTGGAGGAGGGTCTCTGATGTGACAATGCTCACATCGTTGTGGGCTTAAATATCCTTTATTTGATGTTTAACTTACTCAGAAACTGTTTTGCTGTGATGTTGTTAGACATATTCTTTGCACATGGAACATGTTTTTTCCTAAAATGAAGCCTGCTTAAACCGTTTGAATGAAGTTCAGCCTTTTCTGACGGGACTTCTAAAGGGAAAGGTGGAATGGCAAATGGAAGTGCATTCTTCTGAAAATACCAAGGCCCAGAGACAGGTTTCGTGTTGGTGGGTATGAGAATCTAAAGGGAAACAACTATTGACTATAGAGCATGGGCTCAACATTGGAATCTCATTGTTTGTGGTTCAGAGTGTCGTAGAAAACCTAGACATTTTCTTAACTGACCATCGTTAAGCCATATTATGAGTAAGCATAGGATGTTATGTGAACATGTGTATTATATTTTGTTAACCCCAATTTAGGGTTTGGTGCAGAGCTTTCCAAACTGTGTGTCGGGACACATTAGTGTGTCGGGTGCAGTGTCTGGGTGTGTCGCGGCTGCTGCTGCCTCCAAGCCCTGCCAGGATTCTGCGCAGGTCCTAGTGCCTGCCTTGTGCCTTGCTGCCTCCAAACCTGCCCTGCCAGGATTCCGCGCAGGTCCTAGTGCCTGCCTTGTTCCTGGCTGCCTCCAAACCTGCTGTGATTCCGCACAGGTCCTAGTGCCTGCCTTGTGCCCTGCTGTAAGAGTGTGTCGCAAAATGATGTATGTCTAAAAAGTGTGTCACCAACATGAAAAGTTTGGAAAGCTCTGGTTTAGTGGGTGGTGTAAGGCTGGATATTGAGTGACGTAATTTACTCTTCCCTCACCCACCATCTTGCTAATACAGTCATATACATTCACCGTCAATGCATAATTTACAGACCAAACATCTTTGCTAATGACAAAACAAACATATGCCATTTTAGTTAAACTATTAAAATGTGTGTGAGTAGACAGATATATAAGGACACACTATTTCCAGTCAAATGTATGGGTTTGATTAGAAACCTCTGGGTTTTTCCCCCCCAAAATTGGACAAATATTGTATAAGGTTTATATTATTCACTTGAGTTGTTTCTATATGTAGGCATGGGCAACATTTAAAACCTATTCTGTATCTCTTTCCATCCTTGCATCTCGCCCTTCATTCCCCTTCTTTTGGTTCACTGTAGACATCATAAGCCAACAGTCATTTTTCTCGTTATGATTTAATGACCAAAATTATGGTTGGGGTTTCTCAACCGGCATGCACAAACTGTGGCTTTGATCACCAGTATGCCATAATTTCATTGTTAATGCGGCAACGTCTCTTAGATAAAGAGCTGGCCGTAACAAATCTTTGCCAATTCAACTTTCATTCCATGGTTTTCATCTATACTTCCAGCTCACAGCTTGTCATGTACAGTAAAACTGTGTGGAGCTTCGGATTTGAAAAGAAAAATGTTCTTTCTTGTGTAGATGGCATGCACATTGCATGTGGGAATAATTCCTTAAACCAGTGCTTTCCAAAGTGCCGCCATTGGCGACACAGCAGCGGCGCAGGGGCGTGCGGGGGCAGGGGCGTGCACGGGGGCGGCGTCCGCTAAAACGCAGAAGCGCTAATGTCGCGCCGCCGTGCACGCCCCCGCTGCCGCTTCCGAGTTGTGTGGCGACACACCAGACTGTGTTGCGACACACTAAAGTGTTGTGACACACAGTTTGGAAAGCTGTGCCTTAAACCTAAAACCAGATTGTGCTGCAGTTTCAAAGGGTACCTCCAAAATCCCAAGGACCGGGAGGTGTTATGTACAGTAATATCCCTTGTACCCCCGAAGCACTGCTTAACTCAGATGTCATTGCTTTTCAGCTTAGATACCAAAGTAGGAGTAAGTTGCCGTTACATACTGTCTGAATTCAGCTTGGCAGTTTGCCCACGGTTATAATCTAGGGTTCTAGTGCCTGAAGACAGGGGCTTACCTTACTTGCTTATACGGGGTATCATGTACAGCAGAGCTTTCCAAACTGTGTGTCGCGACACAAAAGTGTGTCGCCACACACAGCGTGGTGTGTCGCCACACCACCCGGAAGCGGTGGTGCGCGCGTGCACAGCAGCCGCCATGCACGCACACGCCGCCGCACGCCCCCCGCGCTGCCGCATGCCCCCCCGCGCTGCCACCGTGCGCGCGCACCGCCGCACGCCCCCGCCATCGCCGTGCGCGCCGCCGCTGCCGCTGCCGCTGGTGTGTCACCAGCGGCAGCACTTTGGAAAGCCCTGATGTACAGTGACAATGTTCTTTAGAAATTTTATTATTTGCACTATGTAAATATGTAAAAAAAAATCCTATTGTACTTCAGGTCAAATAAACCATTATTTAGAACAAAAATGTGAAGGTCAATAATTTTCTGAAACTAAATACTTGACTACAATGTTTAAAATGCTTTATCAGCCGTTAATGTATAAGTACATTTATATAAGATACAGAAAATACTTCATATGAAGCGGGGAATTTTAACGAATTTCAGTGATAGAACTACCCTACAAAATTGTATTTATATCAGACAGACATGTACTTCAAAACTCAAACAGAAATATTTGGAGGAACTGAAAAGAGGAAGAGTAAATGCCACTGAGAAAATCTAGTCAAAATGCATGCAAGAACTAATTATTTCAGAGTTTGCAAGTGGAATTAAATATAGGTTTTAAACGTGTGTTATTTCAAATTAAGGACACTATTTTCCCTTAATAATGGGTTATGAGTTCCCTTCTCATCAAAATATATTTTAATATATTTGTTAACCTTTTGGTGGCTCCTGCACCATTTGATGGGTTCTAATCTTTATATTTTGGGTATGCGGATTCCGTTTGTACTGAAATTCTGATCATGTGAATTCCATATGTAGCTTGGTCTAATGTAGTGCCTTCCAGCTGTGGAACTGAAAATTTCCAGTCTCACTGGAGAATGTGAGTTTAGAAAAGGTGCCCTTAATTATATTATTGATATATTACAGATCTTAAGCTTGGGTGCTTATGCCCCCAGCAGTTACTCTGTTGGCAATGATATTTTTCCACCTTCATGCAGTCTTCATTAATCAATAGCCTTACGTCCTGTAATAGTTCTTGTAATGTGACATTTTTTGCAATGGCCAGAATATCATTCATAACAAGCCATTGCCTTTCAATTTTGCAGTTCCTGGAAAAGGGGTTTGTTAGGGAAGGGAAGGGAAGAAAGTAAATAAAACAGATGATAGAGTTACATACATTAAAGCAGATTGATTGCTGCTATAAATTGTCGGTTTTATTTCCCATATATAAGTATTAATTTCACAGCAACCCATAGCAGTAATTTATTGCCTCGATTTATGATATTTTTGTGTGGTCGGAGGAAAGTGATGAATTTTAATTCAGACCATCATGCTCTTCAAAATAAAAAGGACAAACTGCTAACGGAAGAGCTAACAATTACATTCTGGAATTATATTGATACATCAAAGGGTTCTTTGTACATAGAAACTTTATTCAGTTGGCACTACAGTCATCAGATTACCAGGAGTGTAGAGTCATTGAGAAACTGGATGAGAGCCCATAACGTGAATGTGTGGACAGAAAATCTGGAGCTGCTGAAGGCTGCATACGTAATGCCATTCTCACTTAATGTCTAAGCCTCTATTTAGAACAGGGACATCTGCCAGAGAGGGGTCAAAAAGGTCAAGATGGTGGCAATGTCTTTACCTGTCCAGACCATCTTGGCTTAATTGACTACTACCCATCCAACCCTCTAGGTGGCCCTGGAAGGCTGTTTGAAATGATGTGTTTCAAACATACATAACATCAAAATAGGAATTAATCATGCAACTCACATTAAAAGCCCAAATCTCTATTTTCTGGTCTGATTTCAGGCATTTTTTCTGGGGTTAGGGGTGGATTTTAAAGTGGGAAGGGAATTTGCTGCCTTCTCTCATTTCCACACTTAAATCCCCCCCCCAAGTGAACAAACTAAGCTAAAATTGGCCCCCAAATAGGTGGTGTAGAGCTGTTTGGTGGGCTTTGATGAGTTTTTAAGGCTAAAATTGGGAAACTGGAACAGTTTCTCCACTATAGGATATTCTCTCCCAGAAAGGAAGGGAGGGATTCTGATTCAAGGAGAAAACATGCTTGAGGATGTACCCTGGGGTACATGCCACACCTGTAGGCGATACCTTACAGAAGCTGCATCTTTCCTGGAATCTCTTGACAGTGTGCTGCCAGGTGGCTTCAAAGCAAATCAACATTCCAGTTTGGTCTAGTGGTTAAGGTGCTGGGTTAGAAACCAGGAGACTGAGAGTTCTAGTCCCACCTCACGCATGAAAGCTGGCTGGGTGAGCTTGGGCCAGTCACTCCCTCTCAGCCAAACTCACCTCACAGGGTTGCTGTTGTGGGGAAAATAGGAGGAGGAAGGAGTATTAGGAATGTTTGCCGCCTTGAGTTATTTATAAAAATAATAAAGGCAGGATAAAAATAAATAAATAAATAAATAAATAAATAAATACATACATACATACATACATACATACATACATACATAAAACTTGGAATTTGCATCTTCTGTTTTGTACCTTCTCCCGCTGGAGACTGGTGGATAACCAGTCCCACAATCACAAGAACAATGGTGGCCACAGCCCTATGTAGCACATACAGCAACTTGCGTGTACTTCACTGAGTACCCTGTCCTCCTTTAGTATTAGACATGTAAAGTTGTGTCACATTAGGTAGCCATATGTACATGCATACATACAGCAAGAGAAAAAGATCAGGGGTTTTCCAAG